>MEHQ01003939.1:33209-75285 GCA_008828725.1 Saccharina japonica | reverse complement strand
GGGGGGGGTGGGGGGGTAGGTTTGAACATGGCTGGGGCCCAAGCAAGAGTGGAACTGGTAGTCGAGGGTGGGGGTAACGGGGATCAAGGGGAAAGGCCGTCGATACGTGTACGCATGGGCGCGTGCTCGTTCCTGTTCCTTGTGTAGACGTACAGTAGTATCAGGACGTGCCATCTGTTTCATCAGCCGATCCATCCTGTATACTATAGCGTAATCAAGGATGCAGTCACTCTCCTGGGCCGTTCATCCCGTATACTACCAGGTATTATCTATCAAGCGTGCAGCATCCCCAGTATTTGCGTCAAGGTATCGGCAGAGTGCTGTATGGGAGTATCAGAGATCGCTGTACGTGCCCACCGAAATTTCAGCCGAGGCTAACGCTGAAGCTGGTGATGGACACTCAGGGTGGTACTGATGCGGCTTGTAGAATAAATAATGAATACGTGTATTGAACCATGGGGCCAAAACTGGCCTAGAGCCTAGAACAACAAACTTGCTGGAGTCTATGTGGGTGCTGTAATGAACACTGAGGAGTGACACCGTGAGGGCTGTCTCCTATGTCACTAAACCTAGAGTTACTAGACTACCATCATGTTCCGCAACGTCTAGACCTGCTCGGCCGTCTTTCTCGAAGAAATTACTCGTAGTCTCGCCGCGCTATTGCAGAGGTTCCGTGTCGACAGGAACCCGTTCTAGCCTGTTCTTATTGCACCGCGTTTTACCCTGGGAGTGCACTGACTTGTAATGCGATAGGCTATCTGTAGGTTGCATCCTGAACACAACAGCTCTGCTGCTCACTACCGTTACTATTATTGCTGGGAGTGACGTACTTGTATTTAACATTGGCTACGTATATATAGTCTATCCAGCGCACACTTAACAGATAGATATACGGCAGTAGATCAATGTGTACATTTTGTGACAAGACGGCTCTTACGGCACGGATGCACATTGTGATGCTTTTTAGTGGCACGCCGTGGCATGACGAGGGAAGATTGAGCTGAATGGAGTCTTCTGGAGATAAACTTCAAGGAGCGAACCTTAGTGGGGAGGGGAGAGGAGAGCCTGTTATGGGACCCTGGATCCGAATTACGACTGCAGTAGGAGGGATAGAGAACATGTAAGGGCGGAAATAACAAGTGAAAAGGAATAAGCAAACCAAATTTCGCTGCCGCGGCACGTGCGACGGTTGTGCGCGCGGACATGTGCCGTGGTAATTGCCATCGAATTCCACGGCAAGCCTCGCGGCTATGTTCTCGGCAAGGCCCCACCGCAAGACTCACAATAAGACCCGCGGCAAAGTCCGCGACGGCAATGTCCGCGACAAGGCCCACGGTAAATACCACGGCAAGGCCCACGGCGAGACCCATGGCAAGATACGTACCTGGCGACTCCATGGCGCCTCCGTGGCGGCGCCATGGCGAGCTCAAAGCGACATGGTGCCGCCATGGTGCTGCCATGGCACTTAGGGGCAGTCACGGCGTGCGCAATGCGCCATGGCGTTTCCGCGGCGCATCCATGGTGCCGCCATGACGCCTCCATGGAGGCGCCATGGAGTCGCCACAAAGCCACCATGGCGTGCTCAAAGCGCTATGGCGGCACCACGGCGGCTCCATGGCGCTTTGATGGAGCCGCTATGACTGCCTCTGAAACGCTATGGCCATGGCATCTCCATGGTGGCGCCATGGCGACTCCATGGCGCTTTTAGTCCACCATGGCGGCCCCATGTAGGCGCCGTGGTGCCGCCATGGAGCTTTGAGCAGGCCATGACGTATCCATGGAGACTTCATTGTGCCGCCATGGCTGCCTGTAAGCGATATGCGGCACCACGGCGTCTCCATGGTGCCGCCATGGTGGGTTCAGAGCGCCATCAGGCTACCATGGCGCCACCATGGAGTCGCCATGGAGCCACCATGGCGGGCTCAAAGCGCCATGGTGCCGTCATGGCGGGCTCAAGTTGCCATGGAGTCCCCAAGGCGGCACTTTGGCGGCGTCATGGGGCCTTCATGGCGCGCTCTACGCGCCGTCGTGGCGTCAGAGCGCCACGGAATCGCCATGGCGGGCTCAAAGCGCCATAGAGTCACTATGGCAGGGTGATAGACCCACCATGGCGGGCTTAATGCGCTATGGTGACACCACGGCGCCTCCATGGTAGCGCCATGGTGGGCTCAAGTCGCCATTGAGTCGTCATGACGGCACCATGGCGAGTCAAAGCGCCATTGAGTCGCCATGGCGTGGTAACGGAGCCGTCATGGCGGGCTCAGTGCGCCATGGCGGCACCACGGCGGGGTGACGGAGCCACCTTGGCGGGCTCAATGCGCCATGGCGACACCATGGCGCGGGCTTAATGTGCCATGGAGTCGCCGTGGCGCCACCATGGAGGCGCCATGGAACCGCAATGGTGGGCTCAAAGCACCATGGAGTCGCCATGGCGGGGTGATGGAGCCGCCATGGCGGGCTCAATGCGCCATGGAGTCGCCATAGAGCCACCATAGAGTGCTCAAAGCGCCATCGCGGCACCACGGCGCATCCAAGGTGCCACGATGACGGGCTCTAAGCACCACGGCGCCTCCATAGCAGCGCCGCCAAAGTGGGTTCAAAGCACCATATGGAGTCACCATGGCGCCACCATGAAGGCGCCATGGAACCGCAATGGCGAGCTCAAAGCACCATGGCGTCGCCATATCAGGGTGACGGAGCCGCCATGGCAGGGCCAATGCGCCATGGCGGCACCACGGCGCTTCCATGGTGCCTCCACGGTGGCACCATGGCGGCGTCAAAGCGCCATTGAGTCGCCATAGAGCCGTCATGGCGTGCCCAATGCGCCATGGCGGCACCACGACGCATCCATAGAGCCGCCATAGCTGCCTCTAAGCGCCATGGCGGCACCACGGAGGGGAAACGGAGGCGCCATGTCGGGCTCAATGAGCCATGGTGGCACTATGGCGCGGGCTCAATGCGCCATGGAGCCGCCACGTAAGCGCCATGGCCGCACCACGGCGCCTCCATGGTACTGTCATGGTGGGTTCAAAGCGCCATGGAGTCGCCATGAGTCGCCATGGCGCCACCATGAGGCGCCATGGAGTCGCCATGGCGGGCTCAAAGTACCATGGGGTCGCTATGGCTGGGTGACGGAGCCGCCATGGCGGGCTCAATGCACCATGGCGGCACCACGGCGCCTCCATGGCGCCTCTATGGTAGCGCCATGGTGGACTCAAGCCGCCGTTGAGTCGCCATCGTAGGTTCAGAGCGCCATGGAGTCGCCATGGTGCCACCATCGTAGCGCCAAGGAGCCGCCATGGATGCCTTTAAGCCCCATGACCCGCACCACGGCGCATCCATGGTGCCGCTATGGCGGGCTCAAAGCACCGTGGAGTCACCATGGCAGGGTAACGGAGCCACCATGGCGGGCTCGCCATGGCGCCTCCATGGCGTAGGCGCATCCAAGGCACCGCCATGGGGAGATCTAAGCACCATGGAGCCGCCGTGGCTGCCGTTTAGCGCCATGGCGGCACCCCGGCGCCTCCATGGCAGCGCCATGGTGGGTTCAAAGCGCCATATGGAGTCGCCATGGCGCCATCATGGAGCCGCCGTGAATCGCCATGGTGCCACCATGGAGGCGCCATGGAGTCGCCATGGTGGGTTCAAAGCTTCATAGAGTGGCCATGATGGGGTGACGGGGCCGCCATGGCGGGCTCAATGCGCTATGGCGGCACCAAGGTGCCTCCATGGTGCCTCCTGATAGCGACATGGTGAGCTCAAAGTGCCATGGGGTCGCCATGAAGGCACCATGGCGGCATCACGGAGCCGCCACGGCGGGCTCAAAGCGGCATGGTACCGCCATGACGCCTTTATAGTGCCGCCATGGTGCCGCCACGGTGCCGTCAAATAGCCACGGAGTCGCCAGGCGGCACCACGGCGCATACATGGTGCCGACATCGCCGCCTCTAAACTCCATGGAGTCGTCATCGAGCCACCATGGCGAGCTCCAAGCGCCATGGCGGCACCACGGCGTGCCCATGGTGCCGCCACGACGCCTCCATGTAGCCGCCATAGCTGGCTCGACGCGCTATTATATGGCGGCACCACGGCGCTTCCATGGTCCCGCCATGGTGAGCTCAAAGCGCCATGAAGTCGCCATGGCGCCACCATGGCGGCGTCACGGAGCCGCCATGGCAGGCTCAAAGCGCCATGACGGCACCGTGGCGCATCCATGGTGCCGCCATGACGCCTACATGGTGCTGCCATGGTGGGCTAAAGGCGCCATGAAGTTGCCATGGTATCGCCATGGAGGTGCCATGGGGTCGCCATGGGGTCTCTATGACAATTAGTTGCTGCAAAACAACGAGGCGTCAAGACAAAACTGTGCTTAAATAAGGTAGATAATGTGGATCATCGAAATGTAGGCCCGACATTTTCTGACTCCAGAGGGGTCCCCAACTGAGAAAAACTGTTCAATGGTGCTTGCGTTCCCATTAATAAACACGGTAGAGCAGCGCCAACTATATGCATTGCCGTGCTGTTCCCTAGGTGCTCATATTTAGGGTTGGATGGAGACATTGGTGTTTCTGGAAAAATTCGTATTTGAAAGTAGAGAAGCGGGCAAAAACAAGTGCATTTTTGGACAGATAAAAACGATTGAATAACGAGTACTACGCAACTGCTTTGGATCCTACTTATTATACTTTTGGAAGATGCGACTTCAGTCTGAAGCCTGGAGAGATTTGTGTTGTGAAGTATAAATTGCAACTTGCCTACGTACGAAACCATTGGGACTATTCGTCGGATGGCGAGGTGTCTACGAGTACCTCATGTGTGAGGGATGACGCATGCTGCCGTATACACCCCATTTTATGAGGGCGGTCACTTGAGGGACTATGTATACCTCGCCCGAAAAGTGACTTCGAGAAAAAAGAAAAGGTCGACCCGATGAGCCGCGTCTCCTAATAATATTGCTGTAGAGCAGGGCAATCGTTGCCCTGCTGTTCCCTAGGTGTTATCAATTATGATAAGGTTGGACGAAAGTCATTATATGTGCCCGTGCCTCCGTCCCCCGCGGTTCAGTATCGCGGGCCGCCGTCCTTGCACCGGTCGGCTTCTCGGATCTGCCCGGTCAGCGCCGAAGCGCATGTGCGAGTCCTTGACGTCCAGATCTACAGCAAGATCTACCAAGAATCGTGCCCTGTGAGCGTTTTGGTGCATAATCTACAGACAGGATTTATGTACGTATTTGGTTGTTTTTCCCAGGTACGTGTTCTGTGACCTCCGACCCGTCGGGGGGGTAGGCTACCAGGCCGGCGTCGCCATTGTAGAGGCCTGCACAGGAGGTTACGTGCTCGGACCTGGGGAAAGGTTGAACGCCCCGAGAATGCATGCCACCCAGGCTTCGTCGAGAACTCCTATCTCTCGAAAATAATAAATCCTGCGGGGAGAAGAGATGAGAGAGCTACGAGTACTGCTGTACGTATGTATACGTATGTATGGTAATTTACACCAGCACATGTGATATGTAAGGCAACAGCTGAGATCGAGCTACGCATGTATGTGCTTTCGACGTTGCTGCGGGGCTACGTATACTATGTACAGCAGCAGCTGTGGTCGCACCTTTCCACCGGGGCTACGCTGCGCATCGCATCACATACTGTTTAGGATTTCAACGTCAAAAACTGGCGCTTACGAATGGGGATATAAGCAGGATACTTAGTCGTTTGTTGTTTTATGGTTCTCTCGCGCGGAGAAGGAGTGTAGATGCAGCAGCAGCGGCACAGCATACGTGCGTCGGATACATATATCGAAAATCCACGTATGTATCAGTGCTACAACAGCAGTACATATAATACATACCACTACGAAGCTGTGAGCCGTCCGAAGTATGCGGGCGGTATATGACGTATGACCAGTATCGAAGATACACACACGTATCAGTACTGCTGTGCCACAACAGTTAGCTACTGCAGTGCTGTTGTTGTTGTTGCTGCTGTTGTTGTTTGTTTGCGTCGAAAAGGTGCGGAAGCTCGCACGGCAGGCAGAGCTGCACAGCATATAATACATGTGCCAGGTTTGCGACAAAGATCCCAGGTACATGCGAGTAAACACGTATGTACAGCAGTAGTATCGCACTATAACGGCAGTCATTATTGTTATCCTCCGTGGGCAGTGTGTGGAGCGCTCTCAACTCTTCGCAGTACGTCCGATGTGCATCCTTCGCCACAATGCTGCTAACGTGTGTAGAGCACTCTCAACACTTGACATTACGTCAGACCCCGATCCTTCGCCACAATGCCGCGAAACATTTCGGCACCACGCAAGGCTGCGGCCGGCGGCCTTCCAGGCCGCCGGCGAAGCCCGTTGTAAGTATCATCATATCGCACCTGTTGTTTATCATACTATAATATGTATTCTGGGGAAGAAACGATAGTGTCAGTATTTGTTATTACTACTTACTGCTGTATACGTAGATGTGTACGGCGCTGCACTGCAATAAGTACTGATGTGCGTACGTACAACTGTTGGACCCGGGGTCAGACAGACAGACAGGTTTGGAGTTTCCGATTTAGATAACCCTAGGTTGACATCTAGGGAATAGGTTGACACCTAGGGAATTGACTATTTAAACGATATTTTGGGCATTTCTTGAGGCGAGTAGCCCCCTCCCTGTCAGTCAGAAAAAACGTTTGGCCAAACAGTGCTCGTACCCCTATCGTACAGTAGCAAGCGCCGAATCTGGCAACTTGAACAATTCAGCACCAACATTATCTACTGTATATAGGACGGCTCAGACACCACAGTTGGCACTGGGGAAATGCCTATTAATATAATAATAAGCTACGTACTGCTGTACAGTTATACGAGTATATCATATGAATGCAGTTCATGTATGATCCAAGGAGGATGTGTGATACGTGCTGCGTAGAACACAAAATGAATCCAGCTGGCAAGACAACGGTTTCCGATTTGCCACCACCACCACCACCACACCCACACCCTCCGCAGCGAGCGACACGCGCCTTGCTTGCCAAGTTTGCTGCGTGTGGTCGCGCGCCGCTCGTTGGCGTATATATGGCACACAGTTCTTCCAGCGGGACACGTCCCCTCTCTCTCTGCCTGTGCGAGAGCTCGCGCTGGGTACTCGAGCTAATAGTGCGGCGTGCGTTCGTTGATGAGCGCGAAACATGTATTATATGCCGTCATCAACCAGGTTATCGTTATTATATTCCGTTTGGGACACCACCGCCCCTGCCACACAACATGACAGGCGTCACACCCTCGACGCTGTTTGTTCGGGTACACACTCCCCTCCTGGAAAGAAAGGCGTACTACACTAGTACGTACCCCCGACAGTCAGGCGAGCCGTCCCAAGCCATCCGAAACAAAGCAGCAAATATAGCTAGAGGAGGTAGTATATGGGAAAAACCGCGCGGTTAGACAAATGACCGACCGACCCGTAATAAACCAATCGCCGCCCACCAGCAATAAAATGACTCAATCATCGATCGCGCAATACACAATACATTTTTCCCTTCCTATGAAACTCGTCATCGACAACAAGTGTATCGCCTACTCTACCTGGCAAGGGGAGTTTGTGGAAGGGGGCCCTATGGCAGCAGATGTGTCTCTTGCCTGTGCAGGACAAATCTCTGACAACACAACAAGCACCACCAAGAACAACAACCTAGGCTACTACTTACCGACCCGGACCCCGTTTTTCTTCTTGTCCTCCAATACATACCCATCCAAACAAACAAACAAAAACGGTCCCCAAAGAGATAAAAACGAACGAACCAAGCCCAAATCGCCCGTCCGCAAGCCCTTGCCACGAACCTACTACTACTGGTACGAATCGCCTTGATTGGCCTCGTCTCCGACCAAGAAAATAGGAGGGGAGGGGGAACCCGCGGGTAAATCACGGTCAATCAAAATCAGCCCGCAAAAAATCACCCCACGACGCACGCGCCCGGACAGAAACCAAAAAACATAGGAAAGTACGTTGGCCGCACCCCAGACAAGATCGATCACGCCTTGGCTGCTTCTCTCCCTCCACGCGTGCGCGCTGCTATTAAACAGACCGACATCCACATACAGTTCCAGTTTCTCGACCCCACGGGCAAACAAGAAAGCGCCCGACGCCCAGTACATGGCACCCTTCCCCTCCACCCACCCCACCCCACCCCGACCATCCCGTCCCACCCCATTCCCACGCCCTCCCACCCAAACTGTGCGCAGAACGTCTCCTGCATCTCGGGCGGGGGACTCGTTTACATAAAAATAGAACAGGGGGAAAATCCAAGCCCAGCCCGTTCGACCGCCCCCCTTCCCCTTTCTCTCTCCCCCTCCCTATTATGCTGGCTCTTATAAAGCTTGGCTAAACCGTCAAACGGGGGGTGGTACACTTCTCGCTATTTTTATTCCGCCCCGGACTTTTATTTCGTTCTCGCCGCGAGTCATTAATTACCCCGCACCCCCACACCACTTTTTTACTCCTCCGTCTCTCAAGCGACCCCGTCGCCCTCTAATATACCACCCACCACCACCATCATCACCACCACCACCACCACCGTTATACCACCACTACCACCTCATCAAAATACAGGACATCGGGCAACCAGCCACCCCGACCAATAGCAGCAGCAGCAGTAGCAGCAGCGCGCAATAAAAGAAAAAGAAATTTGAGGCCAGCAGCAGGCCAAGCGGAAGAGAGCTTTCACGGACAAGGGCAACGAAACCAAACGAAACCAAAAACACGCACCGACCAATCAAATCGAATCGAATCGACCAATCAAACCAAACCGAATCAAACTAAATCAAATCGAATCAAAGCAAATCGAATCAAATTAAATCAAACCCACCAACCAACCAATCAAAAAAGTGTAAGAAGAACCCCCCCCCATTCACCCCCGAGATTTTTTAATACGCAATTCCATTAAGACTTAAAAATACGCAGATTACCCAACGACAAGGTTGGCTCGCGTTCCAACCCTCCCTCCCCCCTCACCGGATGCCCCGATTACTACGATACGCAGTATTACACTGGCAGGCCGTTTAACACTGAAACTCGGTGTGACACTTGACAAGCAGCGTAACACTGATTGGCAGCGGTAAGAAAAGCACTGATAATATATAGCAGAACCAGGTATATAACACTGAAAAAAGCAAAAGCAAAGCAGTATATGCCGTCGCCACTTGTTTTCCCCCTTAAATTAATGGGCACTTTGTCGGGGGGAAAGTACACACGTGTACTGTACGCTAAATAACTTATGACTACGTATACGTTGCGCGTTCGCGTATATATGCTGGAGCGCGTACGGCGTCGTGCCATCTCGAATATTGTGACCGCTTTCGAAGGCACGGCGATGGGAGTAGAACCGGCACCAGGTAGGCAAGCCGACGACGACGAGTCGGTGACCAACCAACCACGCAGGAGATCGCAAGGGCGGGCGGTTTTCGCGAGCGTACGGCCAGCCCAAACAGCACACACAGCACACACGCACAGGCAGACGGGCAGCCCACTCCACCCTGCCCCTACAAAACAAAGAGGAAAAAAATCTAATCACGCGCGCCCTCCCCCCCCCCCTCCTCCCCCCTCTTCTCTCCCTCCTATGGAGCTCTAGCTCTATAGCTCTTCTTCCCATCGCCACATCGATTGAAAAAACTTTTCATTTTTTGCACCGCACACCGCCTCACTACTGCGCAACTCCCAAAGAACACCGAAAACAAAGGATTGCGCGTGGGGGGAAGGGGGTTGGGGGGGTATTATAGGAGGGGGGGAGGGGGGGTGGGGGGGTGGGGAGGGGTGGTATATGCATGCAACATACAAATAAAAAACCGCTGAATTGATGTGACAATACAGAACAGCCAAACACGACCTGGTGTAAGATACAAAAGTGTACGCACATCGATCCAGGCACGTCGCACACTCTCGACGCGATCCAATCCTATTCTCGATATCTCCTAAGACTCCTTCTCCCTCGCTACCATACGAAAAACACAGACTCCAACCCCCACCCTACCCCAATCACCCACAAACTCAAGAATCCACCTACACCCCCCCCGCCACATGGAGGAAAAACGAACATCATTAAAAAAAAGAGTCCAACTTAATGCTGAAACCCTCGAAATCGATTCGCTGACTCATCGCCAGCAAAGCCCGAACCAACTATTGTAACTAACGAGACTCCGAGGCAGCCGATTAGATCAGCCTCCTAATCCCCCCTTTTTATAGCACCTCGCTCCGAAAGCAGCGACTTAAGAAAAATAGTAAAAAAAAAAAAGAGAAGAAAGAAGAAGGAAGTAAAACACATTTCCTGAGCCGTCCCCTGACCCACCGTCTCTCCAGCGACCCGGAAAGCCACCGCAACCATCCTCCAACTCCTCCTCCTGCTTGAGGGGCGTGAGGTGGGAAAGTCACGGCAGAAGTAACCCTCGCCCCCGATCAGGGCATGTAATTAATCGGAGCATGCCCCCTACATCACCAGACGAACCACCTACTGGGAGCATGCCCCCTATATGACCAGGGCGCCCTGAACAAAGGACCTGGTCGAAGAACCGAATCGGTACCGTCACTTTCCGCCTAATCGGACTATGGAAGCATGGTAAGGCGTTTAAAACCCTAGACACTACCCCAGGCCATCTAGGCGGGTCAACCATTTGGGGCGCCTACCCAAGGGCACCTACGCAGCGGGAGCATCATATTCGGAGCATCATATTCGGAAAACCTGATCGGAGAAACTTGATCGGAGAAACCTGATCGGAAAAACCTGATCGGAAAACCTGGCCGGATAACTTGATCGGAGAAACCTGATCGGAGAAACCTGATCGGAGAAACCTGATCGGAGAAACCTGACCGGAAAAACCTGATCGGAAAAACCTAATCGGAGAAACCTGATCGGAAAAGCCTGATCAGAAAAACCTGATAGGAAAATCTAATATCGGGAAAACCTGACCGAGAGAACCTCATGAGATAACCTCTAATCGTCGGAGAATCTAGTCAGAACACCCGATTGATCGAGGCACAGCATCCATCCTATCGGTCCACCTAAGAGACCGCTCTCCCGCCGGTAAAAAAGCCTACTCCACAGCCATGGGGTTACCAACAGCCCTCTCGGCCACACTCCCACCTCCCCTAAACCCAGCAGACCCGCGGGGCCAGCCCCCAGGCACCCCCACCGGCAGACACCACCAACACACACGTCGTCTTCCCCGGACTGTAACGCTGCCGATAGCTGTGGCTGCATAGTTGCTGTGTGCTGCTGCTGGTTGCTAGCGTAGCTGCGCATAGCTGCTGCTGCTGCTGCTGGCTGTTGCTGCTGCTGGCGTCGCGTCGGTCAGCTAGCTCGAGCTGGGAAGGGGGAGAACCGCGCCCTCCTGCTATCACGGGTCTAATTTCTGGACCTCCGCGTCTTCCTGGCGAGGAGAGATCGTGATATCCACGTCTCACGGAGCAGAGTGCCGGTGGGTGCTTGTCCATGCTCCGAAGGGAGACGGGAGGCGCAGAGGGGACGGTGACTCGATGGTTCATCGCCAGGGTGTACTGGCGGATCTTGCAGCGCGCGGCGGTGGCAGCTTCTTCGGCATGCGAAGCTACGCTTGTCGTGCATAGTGCATAGAATAGAGAGGGGGGGGGGGAGGGGGGGGGCAGGGGCAGGAGAGTAGGGTAGCGGTTGTGATGCAACCTTCGAACCTGCGGAGGCATACCCTGTCGTGCATAGTGGCATACGTGCATAGAGAGGGGGGGGGGGGGACAGGGGCAGGAATAAGTTAGGGTAAGGTTTGTGGCTTAAAATGGCAAATCTTCGCTGCGGAAGTTATCCTAGTGGTGGCGATTAGATAATAGGAGGGGGGGAGGTGGGGGGGGGGGTACTCATGTCGTGCATGGCCGTAGTCTTATGACCATAGACCCTCGCATCCCTACAATACCGGGACGGCGCACGTTGGGTTTTTCGCCGACCAGGCAGGCACTGATTGCTTGTACCAAGCGCGAAGCGAAAAGTGAGGTGTCGGGCGAGTCGCATAAAGGGTGAGCTGCTATCCTACTAAGAACCGCTTGTGAGGCGGCGGGGGGGGAGGAGGGGATAGGGGTAGGAACAAGGTTAGGGCTAGAATTAGCTATCTCACCCATCGGACACATAGTATATTGTAGATTATTGCCGCTGTATGATCTAAATATTTCAGGGAAGATAGGTTCCTGATCTGTAGGATCTGTGTGATCTGTATGATCTACAGTAGCTTGTGTTGCAGGGTCGGAGCCGTAAAACCTACACGATCTAGGACAGGTTTCCCGCGTTGGATCTGTACTGTACAGATTCTGCACAATATCTTACAACGGCAGGTTGGGATCTATCGTATCTGTAAATGATCTATCTGTAGATGATCTATCTGTCCGACGTGTGAAGCCTTACACTGCTGCAAAAATATCCCCACACAAATTCCAAGTACGTAGTGTGTCCCCAAAAAACATGGATGCGGTTCTAAAGGGGAAGGCCGGGGTGGGCTATTGTTATAAGCAGACTAAGCGTGTCGAAAATATTTGTAAAAACAAACAAAAAAATGGTATATTAGGCTCTCCGGTACAATGTTGTACATACAGCACGCAAGTTAACGCACGACTGGGGGAGAATCTCTTCACAACCAGAGTTGGATGTGTATTTCGTGTGCATATAAAAGACCCACACAACTCGTGCAAAAGGGTATAAAAACTATCAGGTACCATTAACCCGTTCGGAACTGAAAAAAAAGTCCCACACTAATTTCAAGTAGCTTGTCCCCAAGTTCGTGGGACCAGTTCTTAAGGGCTTGAGACATCATAAATCGAATGAAAAAACGCCACACTATTAACGGAACATAGAACAAGCGCGCCCGATGGGTTACGCAGCTTTCCAGAGTTGAGACACATCAACCACTAACTCGGTCGAACTCACAGCTCATGCATTTGTAACGATTCTACACAAGCAGCTGTGACTCCGGATCTGATGTACGACTATCAATAGAAGGGAGAGAGAAAAGACGGGCGAACAGAATACTCGAGACGGAACACAAAAAAGAGGTACGACAGCGTACGTATGCGGAAGAGAGATAACAAAATGGGTGAAAAAAAAAAAAAAAAAAAGGGAGAAAAAGGAGAAAAAGGAAAAAAACATAATCCAAGCAGGGAATCCGGTGACCGACCGCTGAAACAACAAGGAACCACCACAAAACGAATCGATAACGCCAACCACAAACCATATACACCCTATCATCAGGTCAGCGTACCAGGGCGGTCATGACCTCCGCCAGATTGACGACGTCCTCCGCCACCAAGGGGTGGTAACACCCCAGAATCTTCTCGTCCGATAAAAACACGCGCCTGACACCACCAGTCACGGAATGGGGTGAGGGGGGGGGGGGGGGGGGGGGGTGAGGGCTGGAAGGATGTTTGGGACGGGGGAGGGGGGGGGCTGGAGGGGTGCTCGAGCGGGGGGTGGGGGGTGTTCCAAGATTATGGGCACCTGCTTTTGCACAACAAACAGTGGCATTTGATTTTCGTGGATGTTCGGTTGCGAACATTATACGAACACGACACGTGTACACGATGCGTGTCGTACACAATACGTGGCCAGTGGCCATGATGTTCAATATACACGACGCGGATGTTGACCGACCTTTGTACACCACATTTTTACGCGATGCTTTTACGCGGTGCTTGAAAAACAAAACGGGTAAACGATTCTTCTACTGTCCGCGATGTTTTTTACGCGATAATGTCACGCGATGCCTTTTTGACACCATGTTTTCCCACGATGCTTTTTTGACGCTATGCTTGCCCACAATGCTTTTTCACGCTACGCTTTCTCGCGACGATTAAACGCGATATGTTTTCACGTGGTGTTTTTATGCGATACATACTTTATAATACGATGCTGTTTCTCGCTCGTATGCCTTTTCACACGATAGGCTTGGGCAAAAACAAATACCTGAATAGCGGGAACGCTCTTGTGGCCTGCTCCTGCTTCTGCCCCTTCAGCGCGATAGCCAGGTCCGACATCACCGATCCCACCTGCCGCCGACCTTGCTGTAATCGCGAAAAACGAAAAACGAAAAACGAAATATATATATATATATATATATATAGCCATAAATGAAAAAAATGAAAAAATGCAAAACGAAAAATCCACACAATAGCAAGAACAAAACGCGCGGGGAGATATACCGTCAGCCAATATTCAAAGGGGAGGAGTGGCATCAAAGGCGCATCAAAGGCGAAGCGAGCGCGGCGGCGGCGACAGCGGCGGCGGCGGGGGGGTATCACCGATATTGGAAAACCGGGACAAATTAACAAACGGTTGTTAAAAACGTAAACGATGTCAAATGTCAATGTTGTCCCTCTAACAAGTGGATTTAAAAACGAAATACTTGACGAAATGTAAGCTTTTTTTTGTGCACCTCGAAACGAAAAAAGGGAGGTATTACTTTCCGTGCGCAGAACGACTATAAATAGTAAATAGAAGCCCCTCTACGAAAGCGTCTTGTCGAATCGTGTCACTACGATAAGCCTGCATATCATACTGCATATCATACATTTAAAAAAAACAACAACAACAACAACAACAACAACAACAACAACAACAACAACAACAACAACAACAACAACAACAACAACAACAACAACAGTATATATAAATATGTATAGATTATGTCCCTCGTCAGAGAGTGGAAAACAAACTTTACACATGTACGTATAATATGTACCAGGTATGTATAATACCACCGCGCTTGGAAACAAATATGACCATTATCCGTCAGTCTGCATATCGTAACTGACGCTTTCGTACGAATCGCAAATACAACAAGCAAGCTAACAAACAAACAAACAAACAAACAAACAAACGAACAAACGAACGAAACGGGCAAAACACACACGGTTTTTAGGGTCTTGTGCCCATTCACATGGAAATAAATACCTGGTACACAACAACCACCATGGACCAATACCGCCACCGACATCAACAACACCAGCACCAACATCACCAACACTACCATCACCACCATCACCAGCACCAACACCTTAAACACCACCAACACTAAACACCAACCTCAATCGCAGCGGGAGCATTGGACTTGGTGAGACACGCCTCTCGAGCGTCCACCAGCCTCGTCACCAGGGCCTCCATTTCTTGGAAAGTTTTCCCTGTAAATGAGGCGTGTCGCCACAACGGGAGAGTGGGGGTAGGCGGGGGGGGGGGGGGGGGGGGGGCGGTTTACTCACGTCATGCATGGCCGTAGTCGAATATAGGGCAATAGACCCTCGCATCCCTATAATGCCGCGGCGGAGCATGTCCGGTTTTCAACGACCAGGCATCAACATTGCTTGCACCAAAGCGCGAAGCGCCGTGAGGTGTTGGGCGAGAGTCGCATCAAGCTGCATCCTCCTAAAACCCGCATAAGGATGCAGCTTGATGGTAGATTCGAATGAATTGATTGGGAGGGGGGGGGGAGGGGGAGGGGGGACATAATAATAAACAACCGTGAGGAGAAAGACATGTAACGGGGGGAGAGATAACAGCTGGAGGTATACCAAGTATGCAAATAGTGAAGCAACACAATCAACCATAACACCCTTAATAGTGACCATAGCCATCAAACGCAGACAAAGAAAAAAAACTAAACGAAGCAAAGCAAAGCAAAGCAAAGCAAAGCAAAGCAAAGCAAAGCAAAGCAAAGCAAAGCAAAGCAAAGCAAAGCAAAGCAAAGCAAAGCAAAGCGAAGCAAAGCAAAGCAAAGCAAAGCAAAGCGAAGCCAAGCAAAGCAAAGCCAAGCGAAGCCAAGCCAAGCAAAGCAAAGCGAAGCAAAGCGAAGCAAAGCGAAGCAAAGCGAAGCAAAGCGAAGCAAAGCGAAGCAAAGCGAAGCAAAGCGAAGCAAAGCGAAGCAAAGCGAAGCAAAGCGAAGCAAAGCGAAGCAAAGCGAAGCAAAGCGAAGCAAAGCGAAGCAAAGCGAAGCAAAGCGAAGCAAAGCGAAGCAAATCAAAGCAAAGCAAAGCAAAGCAAACGCACCTCTCTTCAACGCCATCCTGGCCAGGAACTCCAGGGACGTCGCGACGTCCGGGTGTCTTGACCCCAGCAAGGCCTCCCTGAGCTGCAACGCCCTCTCGTGCAAAGGTTCAGCCTCGTTGTCCTTGCCCTTTTGTTCACCACATGAGAAAAACGACGACCGACGGAATAGCAGAACGACGAATCGTCAGCTCCAACTTGTTTCGACGGCAACGAAAACAAATCAACAGGTTCGACAAAACCCTTGTTATTCAACAATACATCACTCCCAGAAAAAAAAACACACACACTTGACTACGTACTGCTGTACTCGTTGAACGACACTACGGATTTTTTTTGTTGTACCGTGCCTAATTATTCAACAATGCGCCACTTGGAAAAAAAAAAAAAAGGCCCACTGACTACTGTACTCGTTCAACGACACCACTTTGTTCAGCTGCGCGTACCGCGTCTATAATCTCAATCTCTTTAGACCTGCCGAAATAGCTCTAATTATTGGCAGGCGTTTCCGACAATAATGGTATGGTATGCACTGATATAGTATGGTATGGCACGGCTGAACAAGACCACGCAACAAGGGTGCAAAAAAAACAAAACACCAATGGTTTTCCATATTGTGGATGCGTTAACGTGTCAAAACCTTCGAAAACCCGGTTTTCGGTCAGCCGGTTAAAACCGGCCGAAAGAAAACGGTATTACCGGCTTTTTTTTATTATTTGGAGAATAACGCCTCCTACCCGGGTTTCGTCTTTTTTAAAAATATGTCATCCTGTGCCCATCTCTATACCGTTTTTTTTAGTATTTTGATAATAACGCCTCCTACCCGGTATTTTTTTTTTAAATATGCCATCCGGTGCCCATCTCTAGGCAAGACACAGTACCGTACGACACACCTGGTACATAGCGACACGGGGCGATACCTGTTTTATTTTGTCCCTGGTGGGTTTTATGTATAGTATGACGGGGGACCATATAGAAAATAGGGACCTACCGGACCCACAAATACCTATATATTTCCCTTTTTTAGTAACCGTATTTGGTCCTATTTACTGTCGTCCCACGTAAGACGGTCCCGTGTAATAACCATATTTGGTTCTGATTTCTATGCTTCGGTCGTAAGTCGTGATAGGAGGAAGAGCGTGCAACAACACGTACATTGCACCGTGCTGTGCGCGTATCGTACATAGATAGGATATATATATATATCATGTGAGTAGCTCCTTCCGTTTCATTTTGGGACACGTTCCCCACCCCACCCCAGCAGCATGATCTATAATATAACCTATGATATGATCTACGACAAGATCTATGATATGGTCTATGATATGGCCTATGATATGATATATGATATGGTCTATGATATGATATGATATGATCTATGATATGATCCATGATATGATCCATGATGTGATCCATGGCATGACCCATGATATGATCCATGACATGATCTATGACATGATCCATGACCCATGATATGATCTATGATATGAGCCATGATAAGATCTATGACATGATCTATGACATGATACATGATAGTATCTATGATATGATCCATGATATGATATATTATATGATCCCTGACATGATCCATGATATGATGATCTATGATATGATCTATATGACATTATCTATGATATGGTCTATATGATATGATCTATGATACGATCCATGATATGATCCATGGTATGATCTATGATATGGTCTATATAGTCTATGACATGATTTATGATACGATCCATGACATGATCTATGGTATGATCTATGATAGGATATCATCTATGATAGGGGTACGTGAAAATACTTGATGATTCCGACTGGTTGGGCTTCTCCGCTCAAAAACTACACAGTAAGGCATGCCTTATTACCCACTATTAAGGCACGCCATATTACCCAATAACGCAGACATTCCTTATTTCAACATGTTTCGGCATACACCTACGTACACACAAGCCGTGGGGCTGTTAATTGCATTGCCGTTTCAGTTTCCCGTCAAGCCAGGTTTTTTTCATGACGTATAGAACTCCGCGGCACACTCACTACAAAAATAGCTCCGACACTGCCATTGCACCTCGGCAGACTGAGCTATTGAAATGCTCTGTGACATCATCTGTGACATGATATATGACATGATCTATGACATGATCTATGACATGATCTACGATACGATCCATGACATAATACCTTGCTAAGTGTGGCCGGTGCTCTAATCGTCTCGGGGCACTTTTTTTACGGCACTTCAAGCCAGGATTTTTTTCGAAATCTCAAGCATTGGGTCGAGTCGGGTCGGGAAAATTCCAAACTCTCACGGGTCGGGCCGGACCTCTCTCGCTGGACCCGACCCGATCCGATCCGACTCGTGAACAGCCCTATCTATTTCCCAAAGGGACTATTACGGGTGACCATAGTTAACAGGACCTAATATTGTTAGTAAAATTAAGTAAATGTATAGGTTTTTGTGTACCGTAGGTGCTATTTACTAGTATTTACTATGGTCCCCCGTAATACGACACCTTTACAAAAAAAAAAAAAAAAAACTCCTACGATCATACCCACACCACCCGCTCCAAAATGAAAACACCACACATCCAACACATGGTGCCGGGTTATGAAAAAAAAACACACACACACAAAACAACAAAAATAACAAGAAGCAACAAAAACAGTATAAAAACACAACTAAAAAACACACACACATCAAAAACCACGCGAACAAACTGCACAACCCCCCTTACCCCCCCCTCGCTCCCTCAATCGTCTATACTTAGGCGCAGCGCAGCGGGGGGAACCAACCTCCTGCGCCTTATCGGTGTCCACCTGAATGTACAGAGTTCCGGCCAAGTTGGAGAGCAGCACGGGCATGTCCGGGTGGTCGGGGCCGTGGGCACTTTCCCTTGCGCGTAACGCTCTTCGGTGGAAACCCTCCGCTTGTTCGGTGTCCCCTGCGTCGACGACGAGCCGCAGCAGAGTACATATCCGAAACAACAGCAGTGAGAAAACGACGAAGAAGAACAAAAAGACACGCACGCAGGCAGGCAGTCAGTCATTCAGTTAAAAGGGACGATAACCAAAAAAACAAAAACGTAAAACCACACCACGATATACTGGAAAAAGCGGGTAAAGAAAGGAGGTTATACTTGATACGTGCCAGGTACCTTGTGTGATACCTCTCCGTCCCGAAATATAAGCACATTTGGTACATCCATATTCAATACAAACGGTGCTTATATTGAGGGACAGAGTGGTATGATATATACGTAAGTACCTGGTGACGCTCAACCTGGCAAAAAAACTAGAGATAAAAACACATGGGACACCCCGACAAAACAAACAAACCGAAGAACGAAACCGACCAATCAACACCAACCAACAGACTAGTCTATACCAGCCAGGTAAATATTAATAGATCACTCTGACCGGTAACTTGATCTTCGTTCAGGCCTCCATACACGGAACATCTAACGGAGATTGTACATATTCTTGACCAGTGTGGTATCATAACATACTACAAGGGGGATATAGTAAACAGGACCAAATACTGTCAGTAAAAACAGGGGAAAATAAAGCTTTTTGTTTGTACCGCAGGTCCCATTTACTATGGTCCCCGTACTATTAATTTAAACTTGTTTAGGCTGGTCGGTGTTGCTTGTCCAGTTACTTTGCCCGAGTACTTAGTTATGTTTCCCTTGTAGCCTTCCAGAACTTATTTTAGTTTTCATGTTTTTCGTTTTCGCTGATAGCTACGACGTACGAGTAGCTGGTACCAGGTAGCTGGTGTACCCGAGGAACGAACGCCTGCTGTGTTTTCTTCCTTTTCAGCTTTTGCGACAGACACCCCGCGGGATTACAATCCAAACTAAAATTTCCGAAAGGGGAAACATTAACATTGTAATAATAAATCACAAAAAATCAACGTGTGAATCAATACCTTGCTCGCTGAGAAGCACCGCAAGATTGTTGAGGCTCGCCACGGCGACAGAGTGGGCCAGCTCCCAGTCCCTCTCCGCCTTCTCCTCCTCCGCCCTCGCCTTCTCCTCCTCCTCGTCCCCTGGGTGGTGGAGGTGCCCCAGCTGCTGCCCCTGTCCCTGCTCCTCCTGCTCGTGCTGCTGCTGGCTCTGCTGCTGCTGCTGCTGTAGCTGGTGGTGCTGGTGGTGGCGGTGCTGACCCTGCTGGAGGTACTGGTTGTGTCCGCTCTCGCCTGCCACCGCTGGCAAGGGCGCAGACGCGGCGGCAACCGCCGAAGCGTTGGCGGAAACGGCGGCAATGTTGGCGGTCTGCGCGTGCAGCCCCGCTCCGGCGGCGGTAGCGGCGGCAGCTACGGCGACCGCGGTCACGGCTCCCGCCGCGGCGGCGCCGTCGCAAGCCCCCGCATCCTCGCCTGGGGTGGGCGCGCGCGTGTGCGTCGCAAAACCGATATATATCGAAACGGGACGGATATCGAAACGGATGGATATCGGAACGGGCGGATATCGGAACGAATAGATATCGGAACGGGCGGATATCGAATCGAAGCGGGCGGATATCGGAACGGGCGGATTTCGAAACGGATGAATATCGGAACGGGCAGATATCGAATCGAAACGGGCGGATATCGGAACGGACGGATTTCGAAACGGGCGGATATCGAAACGGATGGATATCGGAACGGGCGGATATCGAATCGAAAGGCGGAAAAATCGGCACGGACGGATATCGAAACGGAAACCGATATGTACATCGAGAGGTACTACAGTAGCCGTCTTAAAAAACGCACCCCCCCCGCGCGCGCGCACCCGCAGAGTCCCCAAAAAGCGTGAACGCATGAACACGCACATACATATATACGTGCATACACGCACATTCACAAAAACACAACGTACGATACATGCACAAGGCATATGATACACGCACACGCAGCACGCACATAAAATACACATATTGACAGGCGCATACAAGTACACGCACATTCAAGCAAAGCACACACCTGGTAAACACGTGCAGACACATAGTATACGTACAACACTGCTGTACATAGCCCCCCCCCCCCCCAAGCAAAAACACCAAGCGACAACGAAAACACAGGTAAGTTGGGGGTAAAATGGCTATGGAAGGAAGGAGCGAGGGAGGGGGGGGGGCGTACTCATGTGTTGCTTGCCTTGAAGCCATTTGACCACCCATCACGCATCCCTTTCGAGACGGAGCGAAGGGAGAGGGGGGAGGGACGCGGGGTGGGCGGGGGGGGGGTAATGGGGCCGCTCTCACCAATGGTGCTGTTGCTGTCGAAAGTGGAAGGGGCCGACAGCAGGCTTCTCGGAGAATGCTTCGGTGCCGCCTTGTCATCTATCATCACGTCGCCGACAGGCGGGGACGCCTGGGGAGGGTTGGGGGTGGGCCGAGACGACGTTGACCTGGCGGTCACGGAGATCCCCACCCCGCCCCCGCCCCCGCTCCTCCGCGCTCCAATCGCCGAACAGTTGGGTGGTCGACGGGCGCCCGAAGAAGCCACGGAGATGCTCATGGCGGACCGCATGATCAGGGTCGCTTCGGCGCGTCTCCCTGCGTGATTGTTTTTTTCAATTTCCAATTCAACAGATCATTGTATATACGCGAAACACAGGTACGTGTTATACGGCAGTACTTAGTGGATGTTTTGTTGAATTTCGGGTCGATGCCGTTCGTTGGAGAGTCGTTATACTTTTTGTTTTTGGTTTTGTTTTTTTGTAAAAAATTGCCAGAAATGTGTTTTTTATGTGTATGCGTCAGCTGCGAATTCTATGCAAAAAAGCGTTTTAGTTGGTTTCGTTCATGGTTGCCGTCAAAATACCACAGCCAATAAATACCACAATGTAACACTTCTTCTACTCCTATATACTAAGACGAAATTGGAGGTGACTCGTACCGCAAAAGTAACCGGCCGAGAGTCACTACAAATGTACTACCAGATACAGTAGGTGACCACCGCAAAAATGATCACCGGGTAAATACGTAGCGGCATGTAAAATCAACTTTGCAGACGTTTCTACTGCTACAGAGGTGACCTGAGACTCCAACAGAGGGGCTACCACGAAACTAAACAGTAAAAAAAAAAAAAACGCCCCCGCCGCCTCTACCCGATCACAATGAGATAAACTACCAACAAAAATCAAACTTTGTTCCCCCAACTACGTAGCCCCGTCCCGGCATTGTAGGGATGCGAGGGTCTATGATCATACGACTACGGCCGTGCACGATATGAGCACACACACACCCCGGCCCCCGCCCCCCCTCTCTACCCCTGCGCCCACCCACGGTCACAGCGAGACGAACAACGAAAAATAAACATTTTGCTTCCGCACCTTGGTCGCGCAAGACGCCGGAGAGGTTCGAGGCGCTGAGGCCAACGCTTGGGTGCTCGGCTCCCAGCGCTCCAGTCCGCATGTCGAGCGCCGACCTATGAGGGGATGGAAAAGCCGAACACAAGAAGGAGGCCGCGGGGGTCACAAGCGAGAAATTAAAATAAATAAAAACAGACTACATTCGTAGAAGCGCCACAAAAAATAACAAAAAACACACAAGAAAATGATGACAAAAACAACACACACAAGCAAAAAACAAAATTACAAGCGTCAGTAAACAACAAAAACTCGCCACAAAACGATGCGCACCTGGTACGTAATGAACAAATTCGCCAGAAAACAAAACAAAAAACAAAAAAACGAAAGAAAACAAAATGCACCCACAAAATCAGGTTTCAAGCTTTTCGCTTTTTTTGGTTGCCTACAACACCAACAAAAGCGTGCACGCTCTGTATGTACATGCGCTACCCCTCCAAAGACCAGTTAAACACACCGCCAGTTACACACCAAACACAAGAAAAAACGAAACGTAACAAGACATTAAAAAAACGAAAAAAGCAAACGCGCAAGAACAACAACTCAACACCGGTACAAAAGAAAAAGAAAAAAAAATCCCCGTTCCAAACAAAGCGCACCCCCCATCCCCGTCACGCACACGCACGCCATCACAATCGAATCCCCCACGCTGTTCCCTTCTCCTACGTACCGGTAGAGCTCTTCTGCCTCCGTCAGCTTCCCCTGCTCGTGCAACAAGCCTGCCAGCTCGCTCATTGCCGAGGCGGAGGCGATGGCCGACGTGGTGCGGGCGACCTCGGCGGCCTCTCCCCCTCCCGCCCTGCTGGCCAGCTGGTTTTCCGCCCTCCCCTCGGAGGCGTTCTGCAAGGACGGTCCAGCAAGCAAAAACACAAAAACATGGCGCACAAAATATAACCCACTTGTCAGTGGGGAGTACTCGATTTTCATGGCATGGCCGTAGTCGTATGACCATATAGACCCTCGCATCCCTTAATTGCCGGGACGGAGAGCATGTCGGGTTTTCACCGACCAGGCAGTGGGGGGTAGTATAAGCTGACGCTATAGAGCTACGTAGTGTTTCTGTGGCAAGAGCCAAAAAAAAGGGGCTCTTCACGAGTCATAACTCTTCGAAACCTCACGGGTCGGGTCAGAAAGTCTTTGAAATACCACGGGTCAGGTCGGGTCGGGTCGGGTTGGGTCGCATCGGATCAGGGGGGTTTCAAATTATCACGGGGCGGATCTGGTCACCCTTTACCCCTACCCTTAACCTTACCCGACCCGACCGGACCGGACTGGATCGGGACAGGACCGGACCCACGAGGTTTTACCCGACCTCGTGAACAGCCCTGGAAAAAAAAGGGTACGGTCCACAACAGGACCTCTTATGTAACAAGAAACAGGAAAGCTGGTCCGCGCTGGATTTTTCTTACTTAGGGATGTGTTCGTTCTACGATAAAAATTCAGTATAACGACCCCCCCCCCCCCCCCCCCCGAATTCATGAGTTTCCTGCAAATATCAGCCTGCCGTTTCTTATTGCTCCATTCCTTAGTATTAAGTACTAATGTACTGTACAGACCTTGGGACAGGTCCGACAAAATGGCTCAAGACATCAATTATACTTTTACATTCAACGCCAACACCTTATTCACATGCGTGATGCTAAACCCAACCGCCAGGGAAATTTCTCAGAAAATGAAGATATATTGAAGAGGTATATATTGTGGAATAAATCAACCATTCAGTCGGAAGTAGGATCAAGCAACCATTTTTTCGCACGCCGTGAACACACCGACCGCCTGGAAGTTTTCTGAAAAATTCCTGGAAATTTATCGCAATGAAGATGTAATGAGGAGGTACTGTAGTGTAGGACAGAAATTCGACCGTTTTGTCCCAAGCTAGGCTAAAGCCACGAACCGGAGGGGAGGGGAGGGGAGCCAACGGTACCTGTCTGAGCAATCCTTCTGCTTCATCCACCCTTCCAGTAGCGTTCAGCAGCTGCGGCAGGACCCTTAGCAACCCCATCCAGTTCTGTCTAGCGAGGTCAATCATCTGAAAATATATATATTTTGAAACGATGGATACACCCGAAAAAACAACAAGGAAGCAAAAGCAAGTTAGTAACAAAAGATATGTCAAAACAAACAAAACAACACACGAAACAAAACAAAACAAAAACACCGGGGCGGGGGGGGGGGGCAAGAGAAAGGAAAGAAGGGGAAAGGATTTTTTTGTTCACCACGAGCAAAACCATCCGCGTCCAAAAGTCACCATTTGGAGGTTGAATATACCTGGTACCGGTATGTATCACGTATGATATATAGCATGAACGACAAAAAGAAAAAGAAAAAAAAGAGAACAGAACCTCGAATGAAAAACAGTGACAAAAACCCTCGCCTCCTGGTCCTCCCCCCCACTCGAGACCCCTACCCGCCTCCACCCGCCCGAACACCACCCCAGACGGCAAGACAAAGACCGCAATATCACACTGACCCTAAATGTAAGGACAAATTCGATGAAACGTTAGTACACAAACGCTCATTACCTCCCTGCATCAGAGCGGTACGTTACATCCGTCAACGGCACTTATCAATATACGAAGTATACTCGTATACGGTAGAGGTTATTGTTATCCCTTTTTTTGGCTAAAATGTTTTCAGAATGATCGGGCTCCTTACCGCAAAAAAAAACAAAAAAAATGGCATGACAATTCTTGTGTTAACTATATGTTTCGTGGTATACTTACTTAGGTCATGGGATTGGTTCATCGGGAATATACGTTACGTAGCCCCTTTGTTTTCCTCTTAAACCATTCAGAACGGAAAAAAACTTATTCCACACTAATTCCAAGTAATCTGTCCCCAAAATCGTGGGACCATTTCTTAACCCTTTTACTACTCCAAAAATGAAACCACACTAATTCCAAGTAGTTTTGTCCCAAAAAAAGTGGTTGCAGTTCTGAAGGGGTTAAGGGGTTAAATCCGTTTTTGAGTGGGGGTATAGAGCCCTTCCACCCTCAAGAGATACAAGGTGCACCTCTATATATCGCAGCATGCGTCATGCAGTAGAGGTTTCTCTAGAAGTACCGGCTGAGTAGTGCCGGCTGCCCGTTACGTACAGCAGTGCCTGTGAATTTCGCTTGCTTGGCACAGACAGATGGGATTTACCCAGAGCGGCAGTGTGCGGAGAGAATGGTGCCGGTTGCCGCTATAAATAATGCCGTTATTATTGGCTGGCCCATATATACCAGGAAACTATTAGAGGGGCTATTACAGTAGAGGGGAGCTTTGATGCGTCCGGACTGCAGCGAAGGGGGATACAGCAGTAGGTGTACGAGAGGCGCGCGCGCAGGCAGCACTATTTGATGATACCTGTGCTGACGTACGCTCTTCCTAGACTCACCACTCCGGATCGAAATACAGGGGCTATTTAGATAAAAAGAATGTTAAAATATGCAAACGGTGCTTCTATTCCGGTTCAGGGTGGTAGACGCGTGATGGTATTATGTACGTATCATGCAGGCAGGCGTTTCTCGTTGTATACGAAGTATGTAGGTCGCGGAGCGAGGGTGTGGACAGGGCTGCACCATGCGCATACTGGTGCTACGGATAACTTTCCACGTCTCACTCATGGTAACAAAATGCATGGCACGTATGCCACGCGGACGACATCTCCTAAAAAACGAAACAAATCAACAAAACGACAAAAAAAAAAAAATCAACACAAGTAAAACGGAAACATAAGACAACAAAAAGGCCATAAATGGGGGGAAGGGGAGTGGGGGGGGGTGGGTGAAAGATTCAATATTGATCATGGCCGTAGATTCGTGATGAACCATTAGACCCCCGGCATCCCTACAATGCGGCGGGGACGGAAGCACGTTGGGTTTTTTTACCGACCAGGCAGAATTATGCTAGCACCAAGGGCGCGGAGTACCGTTCATATCCATGCATGGCGCGTAGTCGTTCTGCAAATGCTGACGGCGTATATACGAAAGCGAAATGGCTGCACCAAGGCACCGCTAAACCTTTTTTTAGTATTACGGGAGGGGGGCATAGTAAACACTAGTAAATAGGACCGAATAATGTTGAAAAAAAAGGTAAATATATGGGTCTGTGTGTGTACCGTAGGCCTTATTTACTAGTATTACTAGTATTATATGAGATTTACTATGCTCCCCCGTTATAGGGTTCATAGTGTTTCCGTCATTTTTTTCTTTGGGAGTGTCTATGAGTGACCAACATTGAAGTTCATGCCACACACTGTCAAACACCAACACCAACACCAAAACCAACACCAACACCAACACCACCAACACCACCACCTACACCACCCACACCACCACCAACACCACCAACACCACCACCACCACCACCACCACCAACCACCACCACCACCACCAACACCACCACCACCAACACCACCACCACCAACACCACCACCACCATCAACAACAACACCACCAACACCAACACCACCACCACCAACAACAACAACACCAACACCAACACCAACACCAACACCAACACCACCAACACCAACACCAACACCAACACCAACACCAACACCAACACTAACACCAACAACAAAATGACCTATTCGCCGGGTCGGGTCGGGGTCGGGTCGGGTCAGAAAGTTTCCATACTCTCCCGGTTCGGGTTGAGTCGGGCTGGATCGGGTCGGGTCACCCTCACCCTCACCCTCACCCTCATCCGACCCGACCCAACCTGGCCCGCGAGGCGTAAAACCCAACCCGTGTGAACAAAAAGCAGCCTTGAAAAGAAGAGACTCTCTTCTCTCACCCTTTGCTGGACGGAGGGCCTGATGTCGTCGAAGAGAAGACAGGGGCTGTTGCCCGACACATGCACCTTCAGTGCCCTCGCCCACTCCAACGCCTTGTAGTCCATCCCAGCCGTACGGTGGAATTTTTCGCTTTGAAGCTGTACGTATCCGAAACAACAAAACAACAAAACATCAGGGAGACATACATACATGTTACAGGGGTTTCCACGGAAGAAGGGAGAGAAGGAGGGGGGAATGGATTGTAGGGTTTTTAAATGAAGCAATTTTTTTACCATTTTGTCGAAAGCTGGGTAAAAACA
This sequence comes from Saccharina japonica, assembly GCA_008828725.1. Lineage (NCBI taxonomy): Eukaryota > Phaeophyceae > Laminariales > Laminariaceae > Saccharina > Saccharina japonica. The sequence goes on along the minus strand of MEHQ01003939.1, from coordinate 47,840 downwards.
AAGGTAAAACACGTGAATACACCCTTCGGGGCTTAACGCCTCCTTACCAGCTCACTAACCCGCCGCTTACCGAAACCCCGTCTGCAGCCCCCGTTCGTCAGACAGGTCAGGCCAGATCCCAGTTCATGTTACAGGATCTAGATCATTTTGGGGCAGCTAGACGCCTGGTTTACATGAGCTGCTCGATCTGCAGTAGACCATTTGGTTTTTGATCTGAGATCCCTGATTTTACATGATCTGTATGATCTACGAGAATAATATAGACCTTGTTTGTGCGCTGGGATCTGTACGGCACGTCTCCTTGCGCGCATGTTTTTGCCAGCAGGTGGGATCTATCTGTATGGTACCGCTCTCGCGTACAGTAGCATCTCAAAACAGAAAAGCAACGCACCTACTACTGCTGTACATAGATCACACGAATCATACATCTATTCTACTTGATCTAGATGATCTTAACCCTTTCAGGACTGCAGTCCCGTTTTGGGGACAAACCACTCTAATTCTACGTAATTTGTCCCCAAAACGGGACTCCAGTCCTATAAGGGTTAACCCATTCATAACTGGAAAAACTATCCCATACTCATTCCAAGTACTTTTTCTTCGAATACGTGTGACTGTAGTTCTTAAGGGGTTTAACAGGGTAGATTGCGATCTGTCACATATTCCATCGTAAAAAAACAAAACGCTCACCTCGACCTGCACGACGTGCTTCGAAATCTTCAGTTCCACGTACGCCTTCACGCCTTGGAAACCCTCTCGCGCGTCGGACCGGGACCGGGGGTCTTCCCACATCACGGCATTCACCTGCGGCGGTCCAGAGTTGTGGAGGCAGAAAAATACAGTGCGTGAACAAACCCATACATGCAACAAGAGCATTTGCATCGGTTTTTCAACAAAAACGGCCAAACTCGTTAAATTGAACATCAATTGAAGCTTTTGTGGCTTGGCGCCTCATTGCCGACCCTCCGACCCTAACCCCAACCCCAAGCCAGTGACCAGTTCTATATAGCATGCCGAGCATGGTAACACCAGACGGGCTTGGATGCTGCGCTTGGAAAGAACTCTAGGTTGATTCGGCCCGCTTGGGGTGACTGCTGTGGCCTGGAAATATTCTAGGTTGATTGAGCCGCTTATGCTATACAACTCTGTCCCGAAATATAAACAACGTTTTAATTAAATACCAATGTGTAACAGTTGGTTATATTTCGGGACAGAGAGTGGTACCCCTTGAGCCAACCAGAGTGCGTAAATGGCCATCTTTGAAAGATTCGCCATCAGCAGGTGGACCACTACTACTGCTGTTTCGGCGACGGGATAAGACTCTGAGAAAAAAAACACGGCCGTTCACCGGTCGGGTCAACACTCGCGGGTCGAGTCGGAATCGGTCACCTGGCCCGACCCGGTCCGTTAAATTTCGAATATCGCCTGACCCGACCCGACCCGACCCGACCCGACCCGACCCGACCCGACCCGACACGTCTCGTAAGCTTTTCAAGACCTCTTGGCCCAACCCGCGGCCCAGGTCATGGCACGTGGAACAGCCATCGGGAAAAAAATGTGTTTTGTACAGGCCAAACGCACCAGCCGAGAGTCGAACCCCAAGGCAACCCTTACAATCTATTAGCAGGAGTGACCAACTGGGGCAATGCCTGGTACCACTAGTAAAACTATGGGCGGACATATGTACAAGGATCGTTCAATCATTAATATGTAAAGGAAACGGTCTTTATATTAAGGCCCAGAATGGTACACAATTGGCCGTCCATCAGCCCCGCATCATCAATACCAGGTATTGCGGGGCCATAGTAAACAGGACGTATTTTTACTAACAATATTTGGTATATTTACTATGGTCCTCCGCACTATTAATAGAGCCTTATCAGACACTACTCCACACTTCGGAAGGATACGTAGTCGATTCCAACTCCATGATATAAAATGATAGATTATTTCAGGGCGGATAGATTCCTGATCTGTATCATATGTATGATCTGTTTGATCTGTATGACATGTATGCTCTGTGTGATCTGTACGTTCTGTACGATCTGTATGATCTGTATGTTCTGTGTGATCTGTATGTTCTGTATGATCTGTATGATATGTATGAAGTGTATCCTATATATCTCATGATCTGTATGATTTGTATGGTCTGATGGTCTGTATTATCGGTAAGCTCTGTGTGATCTGTGTGATCCGTATAATCTGTGCGATCTGTATGATCTGTATGATCTGTATATATAGCTCATGTTGACGCATGGGAGCCGCATATAAGATATAGCCTGCATTATCTAGAAAAAGGTCTCCTGGGTGGGATATGTACCACACAGATCCTGTACCACACAGATCCTGCACAGTCAGTATAACATAACGGGAGGCTAGGTAGGGATCTGCATACGTGAATAATCTATTAACCCTTTTAGGACTGCAGTCCCGTTTTGGGGACATACCACTCTAATTCTAAGTAATTTGTCCCCAAAACGGGACTCCAGTCCTATAAGGGTTAATAGATGGTCTACTGCTGTAGATCGTGATATTTCCCTCGTGTGGAGCAAACGTTCATGCATTCACAAGCTCATGCAAAAACAAATTAAACACGTTCATGAAATTCATGATTCCATGCCATTCATCATTCACAATCCCCCCCCCCGAGATTCGTGCCCACCAAAAATTACTTTCGTCGCGAGAGATACGTTTGCTTTCGTAGCTGGTTTAAGGAAACTATTTGTTCAAAGAGTCAGTATATACGGTCAGTACTACTATTAATAACTGGCTGTCGTATGATAGCTCCAGGGTTACAGGCTCTACGTGTACGTATATGAATGGGATGGGGAAAAAAACAAAGTAGTTCCGTGCGGCGTGACAATAAAAGTTTTGATTTCGCAGGAATCACTTTTTTTTTTTAAACTTGCTTCGAGTGTACTGCTGTACGTAATACGGGGCCACAACAAAACATGAAACACAAGCGAAACAATATACGACTAATATGTCCCTAAATATAAGGACCGTTTTGATTCACTAATTGTATACAAACGTTAACGTTCCTTGTATTTAGGGACAGAGTAGTACAGCGTACGTACGTACGTATGCATGATGCATGATCCCTGTCTGGTATTAATATATACATTTTAGGGTCCTACATTTTACCGTAATAATGCGAGCTAACCCCCCCCCCCCCGGATTGTGGTTGACATGACATCCCGGGGGTGTCGCAAGGAGGGGTGGACAAAGGGTGATAGTGGATCTTTAATAATGGGGGTTTTGTCTGGTAGTGTAGTGTGACCCTAGATTGACAACCCTAACCCTAACCCGAACCCTATGCCAGTGGTCAGTGCTTGCTTGGCCAATCAGAGTGCTAATTAGCTACCTTAGGAAGATCCACTAACAGTGTTTGTCTACTACTGAAAACGAAGAAAATCGTGACACAATCGTGTCCGTTTTACTATTAAATAGTAATAGTGCAAAATATGCGTCAAAATAAATTATCATAGCCATGTTCCCCAACGGGGAATTTTAGGTAACCCGGTTAAGAACTGGTCCCACGAATTTGGGGACAAATACTTGGAATTAGTGTGGGATAGTTTTTTCTTCAGTTCTGAATGGGTTAGAGAAACTGCCTCCCACGTATTCGGGTAAGGGGGGTAAACTACTGGAATTATGTGGGATATTTTTTTCCGTCACTGTACTGGTATGGGTGTAAGAGAGATCTAATATCTGCTCCACGAGGTCGCCCCACCCTTCTGGCGCCGACATTCTTCGCTTGCTTCTTGCTGCTGTGGAATATCGGGCTCGATGAGGTCGGTGCGGAGGGGTGGTGGGGGGCCGGGGGGGGGGGGGGGGGGGGGGGGGGCGTACTCATTTGTTGCTTCTCTTGGTCATTTGACCATTGACCACGCATCCCATTCGAGACGGAGCACCGTTCATACGACTCCTAATAGAGACACCTCCGGCGTTTGGGCGCTCATTACGTTGTTTCCATATACTATATACGTATGTACGTGCAAAGAAACTTTTTGCTAATCCTCGTATCCCCTTTTCCTGTTTCGCCTCCTTTGGCCGTCATCTATATCTCCCAAGGGGGGGGTTACTCGCATTATTGCGGCATTCGGGGGAAATGTTGGCACGGTGCAGGGTGGCATAGACTGCTGCTGTGTACTGCTGTGCGTAAGAAAAGAGACTATTATTTCGGGGGACTACAGTAAATAGGACCTACGGCAGATACAAAAACCTATATATTTCCCTATTTTTGCCAACAAGATCTGGTCGTGTTTACTATGAATGGTCCTCTCTGCAATAATACAAGAGCAGTATGTACAGCAGTAACGATTACCCATGGTTGATAGGGGTCTGCGTCTATTAATATTTAATAGTTGGCTGATTGGATGCCGTACGTAAGGTTTTAGAGTTACTATTATTAATAATAGTATACCAAGTATAGGTAGCCCTTTTCGTGCTTGTTGCACGATACATTTCGTGATTGCGTGCCGAGAACTTTCTCGAAAAAAAAGACGCGAAACACACGACAACAACAACAATAACAACAATGAGCAAAAAAGAGAGATAAAACAGAACGGAAAAAAATGTGAGCGCGCTCTCGTACTCCGTAAAATCACTCTGGGGCATAAATACAAGGACCGGTTGGCCATTCATACTCATGTCTAAACGGGTCCCATGTTTCCGCCCACGGAGCGGAGTCACAACATCTACTGCTGTAGTCTATTCAATAGCAACAGCAGTAACCTATAACAGAGAGTGATCAAGGCACCAACTTGGAAATAAAGTTTTAAACGTTCCCTACGTACAACACACACCACACATCCTGTTGTTTCCTGAAACAAATAAACACAAGACAGACATATGTACACACACGAAAGAAAATGTAACAGTCGTAGTATATAGTCAGCAGTCGGCCCGGCATCGTCCCGCCGATGCGGCCAGTACAATGCAAAGCAACTAGAGGTGGACGGACCAACCGCGGTGTGGATGACAAACAGGCTATTGTACCGATCTACGGGAAGATTCCATCTTTATTTTTATTTTCTTATCTCATTTATTATCTTCGGCCTTCTTTTCTCGCAGGTACCAATGCTATTAAATAGCACTTGACGCTAACCGCTTGACCACCGGGGCGACCGTTTTCTCTCAGGTATCAATTATCAATATGAATAGCAGCATTTGACGCTAACTACAAAAACATCGGGGCAACCGGTGTCGACTTCTTTTTTTTATTTACGGAAAGAATTCAAGTACTGCTGTGCTGTTGTCCCGACGCCCCACAGAAGCAGCATGATACACCTCGTAATATCTATATACGAGTACCGGCAAATGGTGCCTGAGTCTGGACATCCGAGGTATATATCATATGTACGCGTAGTGCTACGTACGTACATCTTTTCATCGCCAACACAGACGGAGACGAAAAATATATATTAAAAAATCCGCATGCATTCAACCCAGAATATTTGCGAGGGTCCATGGTCATACGACTAAACATGGTAACATGACTGCGGCCATGCACGACATGAGTACAACCCCCCCCCCGCCCCTCCCCCGTCCCTCCCAAAAACAGGCCATCTCCCAAACCAAAAACCCACGCCGCCAAACACAAACACACACACTAAACACACAAAACACACAAAACACTCGAAACACACAAAGCCCACAAAAAACACAAAACACACGATCAACACAAACCTGCGGGTGTCGCTTGAGCCTGCGGCAGAAGTCGGCCGCCTCCTTCGGCCCCCTGCACGCCACCGCCACCCTCACGATGTTCAACACCCGCCGTACGTCCCCGTTGAAGTAAATCCTCGCCTCCTCCCTCACTTCGTTCAGCGTCAGCATTACGGCGGGGCGAGGCTAAAACGGGCAAAAAACAGAGGCGTCGCCCAACACACGGGGTGGGGGGGTTAGGATTGGGGGCGACTAGGGAAGGAGGGGGGCGAGAAGAGAGGATTAAAGGGAGGGGGGGGTACTCATTTGCTTGCGCTTAGTCATTTGACCATTGATCACGAATCCCTTTCGAGGCGAGATGGGGGGGGGGTGAGGATCAACCGATCAAAGAAGCGTCCAACAACAAGGGGGGCGGTGTAGGGTGAGGCAATGGGCTGCGGGGGAATGGGGCTGGTGAGAGTTAGAGGGGCATTCGGCAACATCGGGGGTGGGGGTAAGGGGTAAGGGAGACACCACAAAAACAAGCAACACTACGTATCAACGCTCTATATATCGCACCAATGCACATCACCCGTGCACAATAGATTATTCACACCACATATCAACGCTCTATCGCACCAATGCACCTCTCATCTCAACGCACAACAAAAAACATAAAACTTAAAAAAGCGCCACCAAAACACCGTACGTGTGCCCGAACCAAACACAACACATCACTACATGCTCACACCCCACCAGTTAGCCAGAGGGTTACAACTCCCGGGTACCCGTCAACATCCATGTATATTAACCAGTTACCAAGGTTCCGGGTACCCGGGTGATACCCGCAATACACGTGCGTCGTGGTCTTGCAGAAACGGGTAGGCGGCCACGGGTACAGGGAATATATCTGAAAAAAATCCGCGGTACCCGACCAAAAAAACGCCTCATTGAACCGCACCGTGAGTCCGCGGTCGAAGCGCGCGAGGCCCTTAATGATGCCCTCGATCTCCTCTCGGGCGGGCCTGGAGTCCCTCAAGTGACTCGCTGGGTCGAGGGACAGGTTAACCTGAACGTCCACGATATCTCTGAGCTCACAGGCAAAAAGAAAAAGAAAAAGAAAAAACGCAAGGCGACAGCAGTAGCGACAGATGCAACAAAAAACAACAAACGAAGAAAAGCAACGGGAAAATAAGTGAGAAAAATAAATAAGACACGACAAAAATAACAACAACGGCAACAACGACAACAAAAGAGCGAAAAACAACACAATCGAAGGAAAGAAACAAGAAAAACACCAACCACCACTGCCACCACTACCACTACCACCACCACCACCACCACCACCACCACCACTCCCTCTGTCACCACCACCACCACTTCCTCTGTCACCACCACTCCCACCACTCCCAACCCCCATCCCCCTTCCCACCCCCCCCCCCCCACCGCCATCCCCCCCCCCTAACCATCACTACCATCACCACCACCGCACTAACCCGGACAAGCAAGCATCCTCCAAATCCTCGAGACCCTTCTCCCTCCTCCACCTCGACGCGGTGTCCTGAGCGGCGGCGGACATAGCTCGCGAAGTCGCTCCCATCTCGAGCGCGACCAATGCCGTCTTCGCTGCCCGCGTCATCCTCTCTCGCTCATTGCGGTTTTCAACCACCTGGCGGAATGCAAAAAAAAAAATTACGCCGCATGAAACCGTCGTAAGACAATCAAAATAAAATTACCAAAATATATTACGCCGTGCGACCAGGTGATATGCGTGAGGAGCTTTCCAGTGCAAGGTAGTTAGTTGTCCGTCCCGAGTCCCGAGCTATAAGTTGACGTTTCGGTGTCAAAACGTCGACGTTTCACGTTTTTTCATACTGACGGTTTCACCTTCGAGCCGACTGTTTCACGTTGAAGTTGACGTTTCAGGTCTTAAATATTAAATAGTCACAGTGCGTACTCGTAGAGCTTACCACTTACCGTACAGCATTGAAAACAGAAAAAAGAGACATCAGCTGGGTTGTGTGGGAGATAACGAACTTTTTCATCGAAACTCATCAGATTATTTAGTAAAACGGCGTGTGATAGACACTTCGATCGCGCACTTTCTTCAAATTGGCGTTTCTTTTCAGTTTCTTCTCAAGTTCAAGTTGACGTTTTCTTTCAATTTTTTCAATTTTCAGTTTATCTTTTTCAAGTTGAAAGTCGTCGAAGTCTTCACTCACCTGGCGGAAGAAGAGCACCACCCGCGGGTCCGAGGGGGAGGTAATCTTGATCAGCCCCTCGGCTTCGCTGCTGCTATCGTCGAAGCTCATGCTCACCGTGTTCTCCTCTTCGTCTTCCGTCACCTGCCAGCACGCAATAAAAACATGAAAACCCGATTCAACCGCTTTAGAACCGCATCCACGACTTTTTGGGACAAAAAACTTGAGCATAATACTTGATAGTAGCGCGTGTTTTGCAGCGGGAAAAGGGGGTTTTGATAGCACCCAATCGTCGGTTTCAGGCAACACGGTCGGTCGCGGCGGTATATAGACGGCAAACATACACCAGGTGAAAAAAACATACACACACGTCCATCACTCGTCGAGAATCTTACAATGTTGACTTTTTTCAGACATCTTAGAATGCTGCATTTTTTTAGACATTTTTTTTAAAACACATCCACAGCGAACCTAAAAAAAATGCCTGTTCTAGTATATAAACGCACATATATACCAGGTAATGTTAGCACAAAAAACGCCTAAAAAACACAGGAAACCCCGTCTCGACCCAAGCCCTTCGTCCCTCCCTTCTCCTTTCAAGCCCCACTCCCCCCCCACCCGCCGCCGCCGCTCACCTCTCGAAGGGCGGATAGTCGGTGCGCGACATCCTTCCCCTTATCCGACTGCAGAACGAGATTCCACCCCTCCTCCTCCTCTGCCCAACCACTCCCCCCCCTCCCCGTCACCAACGTCGCCTCCGCCGGCGCCGCCCTTGGCCCACGCCGACCACGGCATCCCCGCGCCGCTGCCGAAGCTACCGCCTCTGAGGTGATCACTCCCTGCGCCCCCGAAGTCGCCGAGCTCGCTGCTGTCTCCGACGCTGCCGCGGCGAACCATGGCCCCCACGTCAACCTCTACCAGTTGCATCTTGCGCTTTCTCGTCCCGTTGCTGCCGGCGCCGCCGCCGCCGCCGATGCCGTTGGCAGTCCACTTCTTCACGGTAATTCCGGTCCGCAGCCACGTGCGGACCGTCTCCTGCTCGGACGAGGACATGAGCATCGCGGGCTCGACGACGGCGCAGCCGTTCCGCACCCTCCACAGGTCTTCTGCGCCTCCTGTGCTGACCCTGCCGCCTACTACGGAGGCCGCCGCCGCCGCCGCCGCTACCGCGCTCAGGGCGGCTCTGTCTTCGGCAGCGGCAGCGAGAGCGTCTTCTGTTGCAACCCGCGCTGCTTCCGCTACCTCCGCCTCGTCCAGAGCCCACGGGTTGCGCTCCAGGGTGGGAGTCTGTTGCCTTTGCTGAAGCTGCTGCTGCTGCTGTTGCTGTCGCTGCTGCTGTTGTTGCTGCTGCTGCTCGTGGTGGTGTTGAATCTGCTGCTCCTGCCGCTCTTGAAGTTGCTTCTGCTGCTGCTGCTGCTGTTGGAGCTGCTTCTGCTGTTGAAGCTGCTGCTGCTGCTGCTGTTGCTGTTGCTGCTGTTGAAGCTGCTGCTGCTGTTGCTGCCGTTGGAGCTGCTGCTGGTGCTGAAGCTGCTGCTGCTGCTGAATCTGCTGCTGCTGTTCGAGCTGCTTCTGCTGTTGCAGCTGCTGCTGGTGTTGAAGCTGGAGCTGCTTCTCCTGCGCCTCCTGCTCCAGCTGCTGCTGCCGCTGCTTCTTGAGCTGGACCTGAAGCTCCCGCTGCTGCTGCTGAAGCTCAAGCTCCTGCTGCTTGAGCTGCTGCTGCTTGAGCTGCTGCTGCTTGACCTGATCCAGCCGAAGCTGTTCTTGGTCGTGTATGGCAAGCGATGCCCTACGCGCCTGATACTTCGCCGCCTGGGCCTCGTCGAAGACAGGAGGAGGCCCTTGCGTCCCAGCGCTCGACTGCCGCTGTTGCTGCTGCTGCACCGGCGGCGGCGGCGGGGGCGGCGGTGGTGGCGACGGCGGCGGCAGCAGCGGCCCGACACGGTCCGTTCCGCGCAGCTCTCCTTCCAAACGGCGCGGAACGGGCAACTGCTGTTGCTGCTGCTGCTCCTGCTGCTCCTGCTGCTCCTCCTTATCCTCCTCTGCCCGCGGAGCGACCAGAGGTGTGCTGCGCCGGCCGTTTGACGACAGGCTTTTGTGCACGCCGGAGATGCTTTCCTCCTGGCTGGGGTGGGGTCGGGGGAGCTGGAGCAGACGGCGTTGCGATGCCAACTGGTCCGACGACTGGAGGTGGGCCACGGCCCGCCGATTGGCCATCAGTTGCGGGGACGGGAGAAGACGGAGCGGGGGCACCGCACCACGCCCTTCGTAGGCTGGAGCAGGCTGAGATCCACCCTGGGAAGCCTCGCGAAGCTGCTGCTGCCGCCGCAACTTCTGCTGCTGCTCCTCCTCCAGCTGCCGCTGCTGCCTCTGCTGCTGCTCGAGTTGCTGCTGTTGCTGCTCCTGCAGCAGCAGCAGCCTCTGCTGCTGCTCCCGTTGCTGCTGCTGCTCCCGCAGCTGCCTCTCTCGCTGCTGCTGCTCTCGCTGCCGCTGCTCCTTCTGCCTCTGCAGCTCCTGCTGCCTCCGCTGCTTCTCCTGCTCCTGCTGCCTCTGCTGCTGCTCCTGCTGCCGCTGTCTCTTCTGCTGCTCCTTCTGCTCCTTCTGCCACTGCTGCTGCCGCTGCAGCTGCAGCCGCGCCTGCCTGACGGCGTCCGTCTTCTCCGCAGACGGTAGCGCCTCCACCTCAACCTCCACCGTCTCCACAGGAATGACCGACGCCGGCCGCTGCAGCTCCTCCATCCGTTGCGATAGCTGGTGCAGCATCGGCGGCGACAACTGTGGCGACAATATCGGAGAACGCCACGGCACCTCTTTACCAACTCCCCTCTTCTTCTCCACCACGACCGCCGGCACCTCCCGCTCTTCCCTCTTCACCTCCTTCTCCTCCTCCTCTTCCTCCTCCTTCCCGTCAAACATCTGTCGCCCCGCGCCCGGGCGAGGCGGCTTCCCCGCCGCCCTCGGCACGGCAGGCGACTGTTTAGTCGCCGCCGCCGCCACCGCCGCCACCGTGTCCGTGTCCTTGGCCTCTCTCCGTCTAGCCCTAGGCGAGTCCTCGTCGTCGCTAGAGCTAGAGCTAGAGCTGCCTTTGTCGGAGGAGTCCACCCATCCGCGCCGCCAGGGCTGGAACCAGTCCAAGTGCTGCGAGAGCTGCTGGAGGAACGTCTTCTGCGGCGACGACGGTACAGGCGACGCCCCCTCCTCCTCCGACCCAGACCCGGCAGACACCGCGGGCGGGGTAACCTCGCCCTTGCTTTTCCGGGCCTGCCGCAGCAACGGTGGGATAGGCTCGCCCACCTGAATGGTCAGCTGCTGCTTCTGCTGCTGCTTTTGCATCTGCTGCCTCTGCTGCAGGTGCTTCTGCTGCTTCTGGTCCAGCGGCTGCTGCTGCTGCTCCTGCGAGGTGAGCTGCATGAGCTGGGGGGGCGAGGACCCCGGGGAGCTCTCAGTGCTGTCCCCCCGCTGCCTCCTGTCGTGCGAGTCGCGGGGGAAAGGCGCGTCGACGTCAACAAGCGGCGGTTGGACGGAACGGGCGGCGTGGGACAGACGCTCCCGCTCCCTGTCAGCAGCCTCCTCAGCCCGCTGCTGCTGGAGCTGCTCCTGCTCGCGGCGGAGCGCCTCCTCCTTCAGCTGCTCCTGCTCCCGCTGCATCGCTTCCTCCTCGAACAACTCTTGCTCCCGCTGGAGGGCCTCTCGCTCGAGCAACTCCTGCTCGCGCATGATAGCCTCCCGCTCAAGGAGTTCCTGCTCGCGAAGGATCACTTCCTTCTCCAGCTGCTCATGCTCTCTGCGGATAGCCTCTTCCTCGAGCCTCTCCTGCTCGTGCAGAAGGGCCTCCTGCTTGAGCCGCTCCTGCTCGCGGTGGGCCGCCTCCTGCGCAAGCAACTCCTGCTCGCGCCTGATGGCCTTCAGCTCCAGCTGCTCCTGCCTTCGCAGCTCCTCCTCCTCGACGCGGAGCGCTTCCTGCCTCTTGATCTCCTGCTCGCGAAGGAGGGCCTCCTGCTTGAGCAGCTCCTGCTCGCGGCGGGCAGCCTCTTTCTCGAACATCTCCTGCGCCTTTCGCGCCTTCTCCAGCTCTAACTGCAGCTCCCGCTCCTGCCGAATCGCGTCTTGCTCCATCAGCCTCTGTCTCTCGCGTTCCTCGTCCTTCTCCTTCTGGAGCAATATCGTCGCCGCAGCCGCAGCCGCCGCTGCCGCTGCCGCCTCCTGCTCCTTCTGCAGCCGTATCGCCTCTGCCGCAGCTGCCGCAGCTGCCTCCTCTTCCTCCTGCTGCTGTTGCTGCTGCTTCTGCCGCAGTAATGCCGCGGCAGCCGCCTCCTCCTCCTCCTTCTGAATCAGCATCGCCGTGGCGGCGGCGGCAGCCGCCGCGGCCGCGGCGGCGGCTTCCGTCTGCCTCTGCCTTTCCACCAGCTTGAGCTGCTGCTGCTGCTGCTGCCGCTGCCGCTCCTCCTCCTCCTCTTTGAGCTGCTGCAGCGCCGACCTGTCCTCCTGTTCTTGGCGCATCATCTCCTCCGCCTCCGCCTCCGCCTCTGCGAGCGCTGCGGCCTCCTCCGCCGCCTCCGCTTCGGCGACCGCCGCTGACGCAGCCTTGGCGGCCGTAGCCGCGGCAGCCGCCGCGGTCGCCGCCGCCGCCACTGCCGTCGTCGTCTGGTGCTTCTGCAGCTCCCTCATCTCGCGGTCCTCTGCAGCCGCGTTACTCCTGGCCTCGGCCGCCGCAGCCACGTTCGCTTCCTCCAGCTCTTGCCGCAGCCCTTCCAGCTCTCGCGCTAGCTCCGCTTCCTCCTCCTTCTGCCCGAGCTCCCTCTCCCCCGCTTCTCGTTCCTCCTCCTTCTCCTGATCGGGATATTTGGGAGGGGGTGCGATATATTGCTGGCCTTGGGGCCCCTCATCGTCAAGCTCCCGCTTTTGCTCGGGCGGCGGCGGAGCTGCCACGGTTCCGGCGGCGCCTTCTGTGGCCGTTGTTTGCTGCCGCTGCTGCTGTTGCTGCTGCTGCTGTTGTTGCTGCTGCTGCTCCTCCTTCTTCTTCCGCATCTCCTCGTTCCGAGCCATCGCTGCCGCCCCCGCCGCCACCGCCGCCGCCGCCGCGGCCAGCTGCTCCTGCAGCTGCCTCGAGGACTCCTCCTGCGAAAGCTGCGCCGCCTCGACGGGGTCCTGCTGCTGCCACTGCTGCTCCTGCCGCTCCTGCCGCTCCTGCTGCTGCTGCTGGCGGCCCCTCTGCAGCTTCCCCAGCTTCTGCGAGAGCCACGACGATTTCGAGGACAAGAGGGGCGCTTTCGGCGACCGCTTCTTCGATGACCCGGCCGATGCCCCGCCCTCGCTGCCCTCGCGCTCTGCCGTGGAAGCCAGCCGCAGCCGCTGGGGAGGGGGCGTCGCCAATATATCGTCGGCCAAGCTCACATCTTCTTCGCTCTCCTCCCCCTCCTCCTCCTCCTCCTCCTCCTGCCCCTCCTCCCTCTGCACATTCCGTGCGGGTGCCCTCTCGCAAGGTTTCGTCCACTTCGTCGCCAAACTCGGCATCAATGCTGCTACTCTGATCTAGCATCGACAAAATCAGTTGAGCGCCACCGCCACCTCTGTCTCCCACGTCGTCGGCGCCCGTGACCGCATCTCCCATGTCCACCCCGCCAAGGAGGCATGAGGGGTCAAGCACAAAGAAATTTTCCAAACTTTCCTCGGCGTCAGAAGCCACCGTGTCGATCGGGACCACACGCCGAAGCGAAGGCAGGCGACCTCTTCCCGGAACGCGCGGTGGAAGTCCTCCCGCAGCCTTCGGCGTCTCAACATTGACCCCCGCGTCCACAGTGGTAGCGTCGCGCTGTTTTCCATCACCGCCTTTCGCGCCTACGTCTATCGGACACGACCTGACAGCCCCTCCTCCGGGCTCGGCACGCACGACGATTGGGCGCCGTCGCCGGCTGCCGGCAAGAGGCCGCTCAATCACTCCTCTGGTTCCGCCACCTACCGGAACAGCAGCTGCTACTGAGTCTCTCATTCGGCACCTATGGACTGTAACCGCAAGGCCGGACGGCATCCACCCTAGGCGAAGTCGCACTTCTCCTGCCACATCTCGAGGCTGTCGCGGACGGAACCAACGAGCAGGCCTCACCGTCGACGATGAAGCCGGCGTGGTAACATCTCGCCGAGGTCTCCCCCATCCCCATCGTCTGCGCACGGTCGCAGGGGGGGCTGGAATCACCTCTCCTCGATCTAAGCCCGTACCCTTGCTCGTTGCAGGTGCCGTGCTACCAGCGCGAGTGTTCCCGCTGGCACCAGCACCACTCCCGAGGTTTCTGGCGCCGGCAACACCAGGAGAATAGAGCGGATACCGCGCCCAGTCGTCAGGCGCCCCCGGTAGCTCTGCCCACGCCTCGCCTACGAGTTCGCCACCGGGTGCCAGAAGCCGGACTTTCGCGGTAACCTCCGGCTCCGCTTTCCGGTACGCTTCGTCCTCCTCGTTGTCGTCTTCCTCTGATTGCGCTCCCTCTCCTTCTGGATCGTCGATAATGACCGCGGCGGGGCTACCACTCGCTTGAGTTCCAGGCGTGAAATCGCCTGCGGAGGTGGCTGTAGCAGCCACGCCATTGCTGTGTGTGCGTCTTCGTCGGCCGCGACGTCGACGGAGCCGGCAACGGCACGCAAATTCGAGCTCAATGCCGTCGCCAATAGCACTCGGCAACACTTCCGCCGCCAGAAATGATCGCTTCTGGCCGTTCACCTAAAATAGAGGACGCACGGTCCCCGGGTCGACAAAGAACCGCGCAGCGGAAAAACAAAACAACGACAAGCG
>MEHQ01003939.1:0-33099 GCA_008828725.1 Saccharina japonica | reverse complement strand
TGGGGTGGGGTAGGTGGAGTGGGGTGCGGTGGGGCGGGGTGGAGTGGGGTGGGGTGGAGTGGAGTGGAGGGGCTGGGGGTGGAGTAGGGTCCGCCGGGGAAGGGGGGTGGGGTGTGTGGCAGAGAGAGCGGCAACAACGGAAGGGGCGGAAGCCTTCCATTGTACTGGGAGTTTTTAATAGCTGATCGGTTGGTGGGTAGATGGGCCGGTTTTTTATTGGTTGGCTCGGTGGTTGGTTTGGTGTTCTGACACGCTGATTGACAGGTGCACATGGTCGCTTGGTTAGATGGTTTGGATTGGTTAGTTGGTTGGTTGATACATTGATTAATTGGTTGACCAACAAAATGCTTTTGATCGCTCAACCAGTTGATTGTGGGTTTTGATCGATTGATTGTGGGTTGATAAATCGATTAATTGATTCGATTGACTGATCTGGATTGATCGCTCAAATATTTTGATCGATCGTTAGACTGAGTGGATATTTACCCGTTGATTGATTGATTGATTGATTGATTGATTGGCTGGTTGGTTCCTTGGTTGATTGATTGATTGACTGACTGATTGATTGACTGATTGATTGATGAGTCATTGCTTGGGTACTTGACCGATTACATGCTCAATAGTCACGTCCTGGCATCGGGGCTACATATAGCGTACGTACACAATGAAAACACAAAACTCAAAACCAGGGGGGGGGGGGGGGGAGTATACACCCTATTTCCAGCAAAAGTGAAAAAAAACGCTACACAGCACAACCCACGACTCAACACAACCCTTAACCTGCAAGCTTTGGACCAAAACAAACAAAAAAAGCGCTACAAAGATGGGGCCAAAAACAAAAACAAGAACATACACCCACAAGCTCCGGGCCAAAAACAAAAACAAAATACTCTACAACTTGGAGAACCATACACTCGCAAGCTCTGGGCTGAAAAACAAATCCCACCCTCCCCCCAATCAAAAAGCGGGGGAAAAAATCCTCACCGCCTGCGACGATTTGTGCCAGATCCAGCTATCCGCCGAGCTGTTCCGCATGTCGGCGCTAGCTCCCGACGAAAACTCGGTCGCCGCCTCGGTTGCCGCGCAGCTGTCTTCCGTTCCGAAGCTCATGTCGCCGATGCCGCCGCTGCTGCTGTCGCGCCGCCTGTGGCGCCCCCCGCCCTTGCCCCCCCCGGCCACCCTCGCCGCCCTCGCCGCCACCGCCGCCGCCGCCGCCATGGCCAACGTCGCCGCTACCTCCTTCTCCCCATCCATGTCAGGGTCGTCATCCTTCTTATCATTATTGTTGTTAGCCTCGGCAGCCGGTTTCCCGCCGAGGCCGTCGACTCCGTTCAGCGCTGCGATAGCCCGGCGTATTTTTTCGGCTTCCTCTGCGCTGCGTCTGGGGGGACCGGTGGCACCACCATCACCGCCGCCGCCGCCGCCGCCACCACCGGTGGCACCGGCGCCACTGTTGTCCGCTGGCGGCGGTGCCCGAGACTGCTGCTTCGCCGCCACCGCGTTGTAGGCCTCGACCACCCCCTCCTCTCCCTCCTCCTCCTCCTCCTCCTCCTCCTCCTCATCCTCCTCGTCGTCATCCTCCTCCTCCTCTTCCTGCTGCTGCCGCGCCTCCCCCTGCAGCACATCCTCCTCGTCGTCGTCGTCCTCTTCCTCCTCCTCTTGGCCCCTGCCGGGCAAGTCGGACACGCCGCTGCTGTCGAATATGCTGCTGCTCTGGGAGAACTTCCCCACGCTGTTGGTCCAGGCCCTCGACCCCGTGTCGTTTCTGCGGAAGAGCGCGCGCATGTCGGTGTCGCCGCAGCTGGGCTCGTTGTCGTTGTCGTTGTCGTGATGGTCCTCCTCGTCGGCGCCCATCTCGAGCGCGGCGGCCGCGCGGCGAAGCATCGCGTTCCTCGCGCCTATATATGAAGGAACAAGAAGAAGAAGAAAAGAAGAAGAAGGCAAAAAAACTGTGATGTGAGATCGAAAAGATCGTCAAAACTGCAAGCTATATTATATATATACGTACGTACGTACCGTATCATAGCTATATAAATAGTGTTTCGTTGGTAATGGAAAAATAGGGGGGGGGGGGGGTTGACTAAACTACGAGTACCTGTTGGTGTTGATTGCTCTAGTTTTTCTCGTGATTGATTAATTTCAAACTCACAAAGCACCGCGTTCCTTGCGCCTATACGTATTTATGTCTATAGTGTTTAGTTGGCAACATTCTGACTATTAAATATATTAATAATTCGTTTTTTTCAAGGTTGATTAATTAAAGGAATCACGATGATACACGTATACCTGGTATATGATTATTTGGCTTGTATCTTGTATGGTATCATACCCGGTATGTTTTCAACAGTATGTACGCACAGCAGCAGTACGCGTAGTAAATATAGGCCGAACGTACGATTATACTCTGACAATGTATGATATGTATATATGTATGGAATATACGAGCAGTACGAGTAGCAGATATACATTTGGTTTGTGCCGAGTTTAGAATCGGCATTGTAAAACTCGTACCTGGTACATGCTGCTGTACGCTTTTCTATGCAGCACACTAAATCAAAACCATACAGCTAAAAACAAATATATACCGACGGTCTTCGTCGACGGATCATGACTACATATTCATACTCTCCCAAGTATAATACATATTCGCATATGTTATCAGCTCCGCCGTCGTTTCTTTGTTGATACCAATCTGTCCGTAAATATAAGCAACATTCGTAGAATTTATTCATATATAAATGTTGCTTATATTTAGGGATATATTGGTATATATACATATTATACGGCGCGCAATGGTATCATAGTATCAAACACAGCTTGCAAAGAAGAGTTTCGACGAAACCCTCACCTCTCACCTCACAGCTTTATGTTCTTTAATTTCCGTAACTGAGTCATTCGTCAGCATCGTTACTCGCTACATATAATATACTCGCACCAAAGTCACCGACCCCACCGCCATCGCTACCGCTTCCGCCGCCGCCGAAACCCTTCACCCTCCTCCTCTCACCGTTCGCGTTAGCCTGGGCATTGGCCTTGTCCTCCGCCGCCTTTCTCTCCGCGATAGCCTTCTCGATCTTCAAGCTGTTGAACAGACGAGACGCAGGCGACGTCGCCTCCCCAGGGCCGTAAGAATCGCCGACACCGTTAAACTCGAGGTCCGGCGAAACGCCGCCCGCGTTGTTCACGCCCGTCTTCGGCTCGCGCACGGGCTTACCGCCGTAGCCCGGTGGCCTCGACCTGAAGCTGTTGCTCCTGCTACCGCTCCCCCCGAACCCTCCGGTCCCACCGCTGCTCGCGCTGCTGCCGCTCCCCTCCTCCCCTTCCGGCACGGGCGAAGGCAGGCCGCCCCCGAGACCCAGACTGCTTCCCCTCGCGCTGCTGATGGAGCTGCCGCCGGACCGCACGGAGCCCCAGCTCCTGCCGCCCCCGCGGGAGGAAGAGTTCGACGAGGTCGAGGTGAACGACGAAGCAGACGACGAGAAGGAAGCCGAAGACCCCGAGGACGAACCCCAGCTGTTCACGCTCGAGTCCGAGGACGCCGACTTCTGGCTGCTAGTCCGCCCGGCGCTCCGACCACTCTCATTCCCGCCACCACCACCACCGTTTCCGCCACCCGGGGCGTCACCTTGCGGCCACACAGGCCACGGCCCGCTGGCGAGGTCCTTCAGCGTCACCCCGCCGCTGCTGCCGCCTTCGCTCCCCGGGCGCGCACCGCGGCCCCGCTGGCCCCGGGGCTGCCTCTGCGGTCGGTCCCGGCGATCCTCCGTCCCGTCCGGGGGCTGGTGCTCCGCCCAGATCTCGTACTTGGACCTGTGCGCCGTCGTCAGCGACTCGCCCGAAGACGTACGCGAGTTGAAGTCTGCCGCTCTCGCGGACGTCCTTCGCTCCGCGCCGACGTTGCCGCTGCTGCGTCCGCGCCCGCCGCCGTCGTCGCCGCCGCCGCCCCCGCCAGAACCGTTACCACCGCCGGTAACATTACCCTCACCATCACCATCATCATCCTCCTCCTCCTCCTCATCGTCGTCATCATCATTAGCGCCGCCACCACCACCACCACCGTCGCCAGCGGTACTAGCGATCCCCGTCCGAGGGCTACTGCCCGTGCGGTCGCTCTCCAGGCTCCTGCTCCGGACGGGCCTGCTGCGGTAGCCGCCGACGTGCGACGAGCTCCCCGACGCGTATCGGACGCAGGCCGCCCGCACCGCCTCCTGCGCGGCCTGCGCCGCGGCCTCGTCCGCCTCCCGTCGCGCCATGTCCCGGGCGGCGTCCTTGGCCGCCTTGCGAGCGGCGGCGCGGGTCTTGCGGTTGCTGTCGGGCGGCGTGTCGGCGGCGATGCACACCACCGCGGGGCGGGAGTCCTGAGAGGAGGACCGCCTTGGCTTGGCCCCCGGAGAGCGGGACCCTGTTTTGGGGTTCCAGAAGGGATGGAGGCAGAGGGGTGGGGGGGGGCGGGGGGTCATTTGTTAACTCGCGTGTATTACAAAAAGTATGCTGGGCGGAAGTCCTGAGAAGAGGACCGCCTTGGAGGCTTGGAACTCACAGGAGAGCGGGGTATTTGTTGTCGGTTTCGAGGAGAATGGAGCCAGAGGCGGTGTGGGAGTGGGGGCGGGGGGATGGCGTCGGTATGTACTCGCCTATATTTGCCTATATATTCATACAGGGTTGCTGCTGCTGTTGTTGTTGTTGATGTTGAAGTTGCTGTTTGCTGTTTCTCTCACATAAACTCAGAGGAACCCTTTTGATATTGATACCCATTTATTGTAAAGAAAATAAAAAAAATGAAAACATCGAGGACGCTCGAGACTGAAATCAAACACTCAATCAATCAAAGGTCAAAGGTCTCGCGAAGCAATTAACAATTAATAGATCTCGAGGCTCTTCGCGTACCCTGCCGCCAGCCGCCGCCCTTGTCGTCACTTCCATGAACTGGTTCATTCGTGAAACCGTCAGTTCGTAATGTCAGCAAGCAATATATCAACTGCAGACGCACACAAAGACGCAAAAAAAACGGCTCTTATGTACCAGTGTACCAGTATATACGTACCAAACAAGTCCCGTCCCCCAACGTCTCACTTCCCACAAACAAAAGGGGACATTGAAAACGCTTGTCGAAACGCGAATTCCGCGGGCAAGAAAAGGTAGATGTGCATGTATGCATGCGGACGGTGCCCTTAACCCATTCAGAACTGAACAAAAACGGCCCACACTAATTTCAAGTAGTTTGCCCCCAAATACGTGGGACCAGTTCTTCAGGGGTCAAGATGCCGAATGACAACAACGATTTTTTATGTTGCAATATACCTGCTAAGTACATACCTGGTATGAAATCGGAGTGGTATCATACCTACTGACTGTTTTGTTTTCAACCTGCAGCAGAATGATATGAGTACGAGGCGTTGTATAGTACCGTAAGTACGCGCGATCGAAGTATTACACTCAGCTATTAAATAGCAAAGATGAGCTTCGACGAAATCTTCGAGCTCACGGCTGTTGTTTTTTTTATTTTTTTAAATAATACGAGTGAGTATATACGTATTGCTGTACCTTCTCTTTTTTTGAACCCTTGTTCCTTGCACTTTATCACTCAGGGCGGAAATATAAAGACCGATTGGAGTCTGAATTCAACGTCAAACGGTGACTATATTCCCGTCCAGTATGATACTACTTGCTTGCAAAAAATTGCCCCAGCCCATATTTTAAGCGATTTGCGCCCGAAACGTCTGTGGAGTTGAGTAAGAAAGACTTTGAAGGGCGGGGAAAAGGTTATTGCTGCTGTACCCGTATGTAAGAGCCAATTAGTATTAATGATAATGTACCGGCACATCAACAGGTGTATAATACAATAATGTAGAGTTACCATAAACAATGTAAATGATTGACTCGCAGTAGAGTGTACAAGGTATGTCAATAAACCGTAACAGCTCTTGTCATTCTAAAAGAGGTCATGCCAATCAAACATGCTGTTCATACCAGGTACGATATACATAAATACAAGGTATCATATACTCAAGTCTAGCACAAGGCGTTTATATACCAGTATTAATTATCACTACTCTGTACTACGAGTATATATATTTTTACATAAATATGTCAATCAAAGCAATGTCAATACAGCAATTGCGCCAACAAGAGGAGACGATGCACCATACTTGGTACCTGGTATACAATTAGCACATGATACATGCTCCAAAAAATGAAGGCACCAGCACTGCCATTAGTACTATCAAAGTGCAAGATGTATACGTACACAGGATAGCGTGCCACCAGAAAGCGGGTCGACAACCAACACACTGGAAGGCTCATAGGGTCTCGCCTCACAGCAAGGAGCACGAGAGGGGGTGCTCGCGCCTGGTACGAGAAAAAGAGCCATGCACTCCTTTATATGTTACCGAAATTGGAACATCTACTATACCTTTTTTTATGTCGGCGATAGTTGACAGATATTCACGGCTACTCGTGTATCATGCTCGCATAACGCTTACGCTGTTGCTGCTGCTCATGTTTTTATTGTTGGTGGTGGTGGTTCTCTCAAATGACCTCATCGTCATTACTTTGTCTAGTTGATGGTCACAAACTAAACTGCCTGTCCATGGGCGAAAAGCTCGGTACATCATTCCACTTGTATGAATAGTACATGTGCATCCACCTATGGATATACTTGGTGTATATACCAGGTATACTATAACGATATGATAATTGCGACTACAGCACAGCAGTAGTACACTATTGCTGTATACCAGGCATATATGACTACCAAGGGCGCATCCACCCCTGTTAGTACTACTGTAGTAATACGACGTACTACTTGTAGAGAAACGATAAAATATACTCCGCAACTTTGTGTACAGCAGGTACCCGCGTAACGCCGTCGGGACACCAAGCGTACGTCGCAATAAAGTGGCGACAGCAGCAGCAGCAGCAGCGGCAGCAGCAGCAGCAGCATGTTACGTACGCACTCGTAGCGCTCAATAGTGCTATCAAATACGAAATTGATAGTAGGCCAGCTGGGCTTCGTTTTTTGCTGGTTTTGCTTTGTAAAGAGGGGTGTTTCCGGTCACGATGACTGACTGTTCCACAAAACGACTGGTTCCGAAATGACTGCTTTCAATGCGTCCACTTTCAACGGTGTGGTGATTAATAGTAGGGTATATACATAAAAGTATGGGGTACCCGGGTAGGCTACCTACCACACCTGCTTGATTTTGCCATGCTTGGCATACTCGCGTGTGTACCCGGGTACGGTACACTTTTCTCAAAAAGCAACGGGGTGTGGATACCAGGTCCCCTCCCCCTGTACGATACCGCCTCATTACACACGAGTCCAAGGTCACCCAACCGGCTTGTCACTTCACTCCGTCCCGTGTAGACCCGAGTTACCAACACACTTCGGTGTAACTAGGATACAGTATTAGGTTAGGGTTTACCAGGTTTAATCAGGGTAAATGTTGTGGTCCTGGTAGAGCCAGGGGATGCATCCGAAGAGCAAGGTAAGAAGCAAACGCATACAGCAAAATAGGGACGCAAAATAGTCTCGGCTCATGAGAAATACCAGGGACACTGGGTGATGTGCTGGACGTCGACGGGTGGAAAGAACGGTTTAATGTGAAGAACACACACAATTCCAGTAGGAATTATCAGCTTAACGACGGCCTCGCACGTATGTGTAACCGTGTACCCAGGTAACACGCGTGTGATAAGATTACCACACCACCTTTTCCCCCAAGATAACAAGGGGGGGGGGGGGCACGCACGCACGCACGCACGCACGCACGCACGCACGAAGAAAAAGGTGACTTTGGAAAGCTCTACTGCTGTCGGTCGTCGCGATGTTTCCTTAGACGCATCGCTCGGGGGTTACACTCGGCGGTTACACTCGACGGTTACACTCGACGGTTACACTCGACGGTTACACTCGGCGGTTACACTCTTCCCCGTTGTTAATAAAACCAGCACAGAAATTCGCCTTATATTCGTATAGGGGGGGTGTTATCTTATCACACGTGATACATAAAAACGTTCTTCCAAAGACGGTTGAAGATAACCGCAAATCTCGATTCTCGTTTTTCAGGTCTCTAAACTGGTCCCCCGTTTTAGGGGGAAAACTACTTGGAATTAGTGTGAGATTTTTTTTTTTTCAGTTCTGAATGGGTTAAGTCGTCGTAACATATACCTGGTCCCTGGCCCCTGGTGAAATATACCTGGGGGATGCCTGGTATATATACAGATGGGGGAGGGGGGGGGGGTGGTAATGAATTCATTTCGCCGAAGAGGGACGCGAAAGTACCCGCCCACAGAAATATATAGGAATCGTCTGGTCAGCGACGGCCTCACAGCAGCAGTAGTGCACACTCGTCTCTCACCACTGTAGACTCTGTAGGTACTCGTCGACCTTTTATCACGAACAGGTACGATGATATATACCACTCTGTCCGGAAATGTAACGGTCGTTTAGGTATCATTGATATTTTTACAGTACGCGACAGGTGTGACGAATCTCCTATTTTTGGCCAGACTGGAATTCTTGAACAAGACCGGGTGTGTTCCACACTATTTTCAGTACAAAGAGGTCGCGTTCTTATTTTCCCCTCAAAATCCAAGTCCCAAATTATTCATTATCAGATTTTTAACGTCTGTTGCGAACTGCTGTACCTAAACAGCCCACAGACCAGTTACAGTTACGTAGTCCTTGCGTTTCCGAGCAAAGAGTGGTGCTTGGGCGCCTACACGCGGCAGCTGGCATACAGCAGAGTATAAAGAGCAAATAGAACACGTCACTCCTATATAGTCTACGTACAAAAACATAGAGCAGCCGTAAAAATGCACCAGTACGCCCAATACCTGGGGTATAAAATAGAGCTACTCGTACGAGTGCACTTTTATACGGGGGGACATAGGTCGTAGTCAGCACCTGACGTGGTGTAAGCACATATCCATGTGTACATAGGGGGGGGTACATGGTTATTGGCTTGACCCGGGTAGGTTCTGACTTCGTATATGATAGTAATATACCTAGGGCTGGGCACTGGCTGACTCAGTCCGTAGCGATTATACTTGTCTTCAAAATCAATCAATATACTGGATTGCAGCAGTGTACATTTGTCTGTCGTCTCTCCTCTCTCCTCCCGACACGCATTTGGCGGGTTTCCGTACGATAATATGGCGTGTCCTTGGATGTACACAGCATAATATATACCTACTGGCGAATTTACTGGCTGGGTCAATCAGTAGATTACTACTGGCAGTACATACTGCTGTGCCAGTGCCCAGTCCTAAATAAACCAGTAAAAGAGAAAGCAACACAGCAAAACGTCTAACACAGCAACGTTGCGTCCCTCTTTCGCGAGATTCATTATTTGCAACCCGTCTCCGTCCTCAACCCAACCCAACCTGACCCCACTATTCGTGCTATTGTATAGGCTGAGAGCTCCTATAACAGTAGCGTGGGTAGGCGCAATTCGATGCGAGTCGACGAGGGAAGAAAGGGTTAGAAGTCTTCTCGCGATAAAAATGAAAGACAAGAACATTAGTGGGAGAGGAGGGAGAAGAGCCTACTTTGTGACCCCAGATCTGAGTTACGATTAGGATGAGAGAGAAAAGAAGGGCGAAGATAATAAATGGGATTGGGAAATTAAGCAAACACATAAAAATAGGCGTCGTACGTATAAACGTACGTAGCATATCGCTCTGCGAAGGTTTCAACAGCGGTATGTAGGTATGTACCCAGGCGTGGTCCTTCCAAAGCTATAATAGCGGTTGCCCCGGCACAGCAGCCCTGGCACATGACACCTACAAAACGGTGGTATATACAGGAAGGAACTCGTGCCTCTCCGAAGCTACTAAAGCTCCGAAGCTCACGGCTACAGACGGCGCAGCAGTAGCCCCACGTCCGTGCTATATACACATGCTGTACAGCAGCCTCAGCAGCAGCCACGGCTCTTTAACTATTCAACCATACAGGAGGGCCCGTCTCGCGCCAAACCCATAGCAGTACGTAGAGGGTCCTTTTCGCGCCTCTCCAAGGCTTGCGGTTGCGTGGCGGCACAGCAGCCGTGTGACTCCAAAAAAAGACTACCAACAGCGGTACTCGTACATATATATACGGCAGCGTCTCGTGGCCCTCCTGCTCCAAAGGGTACGTACTGCTGTACGGATAGGGCGGCACCGCAGCCCTCACTCTATATATACAGCAGGTACGGTAGCCCATTTTAAGGGACCCTATATACTGCGTTCGAGATTGGAGGTCCCTTATATACTGCACCAGCGTCCCTTATCAAAGTTGACTCGGTACCGGTCAGTTATATAGCCAATAGTGGGCAACAACAGTGAGCAGGAATTTGAGGTCCCTTATACAATGTTTACCCTTAATTGCAAGGTCCTTCAAAACGGGCTACATACCGCTGTATGTATGATATAAATAATCAGGTTACAACGTTTCAACGGTGCAGCAGGGTCTTCACTATAATTTTCACTACCAATATGTCCGGAAATATAAGGATTGTTTGTGTATCAACACTTAAGTAAAACGGTTCTTATATTTAGCACTACCAATATGTTCTGAAACATAAGGATCGTTTGTACATCAACACTTAATCAAAACAGTTCTTATATTTACGAGGCACTACCAACATGTTCCGAAATATAAACAACGTTTTATATTAACACTTCATCCAAACGGTCCTTATATTTAGCGACAAAATAGTACCTGTATGCATTACACGTACTCTTGTGTACGAACGGGTAGTGGCTGCAGTACACTACTACTGCGGTGTGAAAGGCTTCGTGTATATATTATACCTGGTACACGAAAGGTTGGAATACAAAAAAGGTTGCCGAAAAAAAAAGTGGAAAGTCGAAAGTTGGCATACTACTGCTGTACGAAACACGGACCTCAATCTTGCCCGATCGATCCACCTGACACAAAACAAACTCACACTCGTCGGCGCTGCTGCTGCTGCTGCACCTGCACCTGCACCTGCTGCTGCTGCTGGCGCTGCTGTTGCTGCCGCTGCAGCAGCAGCCAGGAGCGGCCACCAGCAGCACCAGCAAGCTGTTCGAGTCGGCAACATCGCCTCGGCCAATCAGAATGGGCGTTCTAGAATCAGACCTACCAGTACACCAGACACCCAAGCAGCCAGACTGAGCACTGAATGTGCTTCGAGAAAAAAACTCTAGAATTCAGGGGGGGGAAAGTACTTGGTACGCATGTATATAGCTCTTTTACGTGTCTTTTTTATACGGAAATTGCGGGTGGCGGCGGGTGGGGTGCCCGCCGAAAAAGGAAAGAGACCGAAGTACGAGGGTTGGTAGGGCTGGAAACAGATTTGATTTTTGACATCTTGAAAATTGCCTTCCCACCCCCCCTCCCCCTCCCATGCTCCGTCCCGGCATTGTAGGGATGCGAGGGTCTACGGTCATACATATATACGACTACGGCCATGTATGAATATCGAGAACACCCCCCCCCCGCGACGACCAAAAACTTTTCTCTTGGGGTTTTTATGACCATGATCGACGGATTAGCCTCTTGGGCTGATTAATAGACCACTTATCGTAGACTGAATTCAGCGGCCAGCCGCCCTCTTCTTTGAACTACACATTGTACCTGGAATATACGATATAGTATACCAGGTACCTGGTATTAGTCAGCCGGTGTACGAGTGTATGGTGTCTCGTGCTCGCAGTAGGTCCTACAGAAACATTTTCAGCTCAGCAATATTTTCAGCTCAAAAATCGAAACACAGCGTGAGAACGTCGGGGGGGGCAATTAAAGTTGTCGTGTTGGTTGGCCCAGCCTGTATGTAGCCCTATGTATATATATATATATATATCACATGTAGCCCTATATGTAGATGCTCTCTCTGTCTCGAGTTAGTAACGTGTGGTGACCACAGACTTGCACCCATCGATATGAAAAATCCAGAGACGACATAATAAATAATAAGTTCAAAGTAAGTATATACGAGTACCTGGTATATACATTTACGTCAGTACGTCAGCACGGACACTGGGGTGTTCTGCATGCTGGATGTCATTGTGCACTACATACTCCTTTCACGTGCAGACAACACATACAAAATACCATGCGTACTATCGTGTAGATTATTCTTCTCTGTACCTGGTTAAAGAAATTGGGTGCATGCATGATGCCACCAAAAATAAAATAAATAAAAAGAGGAAGAAAGAGGAACACCTATGTACGAAGCGGAGAAACACGCGGCGTGTCCCACAAACAAGGCACTGCAATTCGTGTTATGCTTGTATTAACCCTTTTAGAACTGCAGTCCCGTTTTGGGGACAAACCACTCTAATTCTAAGTGATTTGTCCCCAAAACGGGACTCCAGTCCTACAAGGGTTAATAACCCCTTAACAACTTGTCCCACGTAGTTGGGGACAAACTACTTGGAATTAGTGCCGGATAAGATTTTCAGTTCTGAATGGGTTAAAATGAAAAATAAAAAGTTTATTTCCAAGCGTTCTGTCCCCACATCGGGACTGCAGTACAAAGTACTACTTCGTAATAAGGGCCAATCTTATCGAGCAACTTTTCCCCAAAATTTCCAATATATATATTTTCCAAGAAAAACAGGAAAAACAGGGAAAAAACAGGAAACAGAACATTTCCAAAGTTTGGAAATTCTTCAGACCTAGGGCACAATGTTTGGAAGGCCCCATCCACTATTTGGGGGGAAAAAAATGGAACGAATGGAAATACAGAAAATTGCGCGAAAAAACAAACGGAAATTTTGGAAATCCATGGCTCCGATAAGAATGGCTCTACAGGGGGGGGAGGAAGTATGCGCCGGCCAAAAACGCCTCTCGTAACTCCAGTTTAGTACACGTAGCCTTCTCTCTTATGCACATAGTGTGTGTTCTTCACATTAAACCGTCCTTTCTACCCATCGACATCGGGAAATACATATAATATATACAAAGAGCCAATAGCTCTACGTAGAGCAGGCGGGTCCAGCCGACTCGGCCTCTTAAGGTCGTTCTTATCGAGCAACTTTAACTTTGTTTCCAAAATTTTCAATCTTTTTTTCGCGCAATTTTTAGGATTTCCACTCGTATTTTCCAATATATATTTTCCAAACATTGGAATGCGAAGCCTTCCGAATATTTTTTCCCTCTGTTAAAATGACTAAAAACATCGCCCCGAGAGTTCAGCCCAACCCCCAGCCCAAGAAAAAGAAACGGAAAAAAAAAATGGGCGAAGACTGCCCGAAAATCGTCCCACAGGGGGGAGGGTGCTATCTCATCACCCGGGTGATGTCTCATCACCCCCGTGTGGTAAGGCGGTAGTGTCACATCCTGGTCACACCTTGAAGGTTCTTGTAGAATTCGCTTCGATGCCACGTGACACGTAACCCCGCGCTTCTGGCACCACCAAAAAATATATGCGTTGTGAAAAAAAAAACTGCTGTGTGGTTCCTTGTTCCGCCGCATCGAGCTCGCCGCATCGTGCGTGAAACTGTCACCAAAAGCAACATAAGTATTTGGGAAATCCGTGACTTCCGTTATCAACTTAAATTCGGAGGACATTTCCAATAGTGAAACCCGCCTATTATATTCATAGTTAATACCCGTAGGCACTACGAAAAGTTCCTGCTCCGATTCGCGGCCTTGGCCTAGTACATGACAAATGGATTGGTGTAGGGGTCCCCCGATAAGGCGGTCTGAGTAAGGCGGTATCCCGATATAAGGCGGTCAAAATCGCTTGGCACTATTATTAATAGGGAATTGCACTCATAACCTGGAATGAATAAGGCGGCTTCCCTCTACAAGGCGGTTGTATTGCTCTCACCACCGCCGAGGTTTCCCTCTATAAGGCGGTTATATTGCTCTACCAGGCACACCACCGCCGACATACTTGGGAACCCCTACTACTAGCTGTACTACTAAAATACGCCGCTGTGACGTAACAACATGCGACGATAATAGAGTGTTTGCGATAGAAGTAAAAAAAAAAAAAACTTTCCTTCCGCTCAAAAAAGTGAATTCCCTTCCCCTCATGGTTTCGGTGTGTTTGCGATAGAAGTAAACAAAATCCTGCAGGCGACGCCTCCGAAAATAATAAGGGAAGTGGGGTGAGGCAATGCGGCAAACCAAACAAACAACGAAAACAAAAAGTAGCGTACGAGAGGAACGGCAGCCCAGCAACGGTGGCGGCGGCAGGGGTATGACCGCAGTGCCGCAGCTGCAATCCCACGACCGCAAGCAGCAGCACCGGTGGCTGCAGCTATGTGGCGGCAGCCCCAGCAGCAGCGGCAGCCCCAGCAGCAGCGGCAGCAGCAGCAGCAGCAGCAACAACAGCAGAGGAGCAGCAGAGCAGGAGAAGCAACAGCTTCCGTTTTTGCTTTTTTTCTCGATTTTGCGTCCAACTCTTCTTGTCGTCGTGTGCTGCTCCTGCTGCTGCCCACGACCTACGCGCGACACCGCGCCGGCACGCTCCGCTCCAAGCCCGCCCGGGGCCCGACATATATAGACCGTGGCGGCGCGCCGCCGCTGCTGCTAGTGCTGCTAGTGCTGCTACCGCAGTGTGGTGAAATTGAAATGATACACGGCGATCTGTCATCCTGTCGCGCTCTACAAGCAAGGCGGTAAAAAAAACTACGTCTCCATACGAGCACGACTCGTACGAGTAACTCGTACTCGTACGAGTAGTTCTTCTGAACAGCGCATCCTCCACGACACCAAGCCGGCGAGAGCGTACCGTAGCGGGCCGCCAGCAGTCCGCCGGCGCCCCGTCAGCAAAATCCAGCACCGCTTGTCCGTATCATACTGTAGCACACCTCTCGAGCCTCTGTGCTCCCACCGGTTGTTGTGTTGTGTAGAGCAAGCAGCAAGGTTGGGGCCTATGGGAGACATGACCCATAATTTGTGCCGTTCTGCGTCGGTAGAATGCTCGGTGTGTGTAGGCCAATGAAACTGAGAGCCAAAAGTTACCGTAACTTTTGATCAAAAACGTACTTCTCTAAAGTACTTTTTTGCCGTTTTTTAAAAAATTTACCGCAAATCCTTCCTTCGGGAGAATTTTTAGAGAAGTAAAAGTAAGAAAAAAAAAAAACGCAAACACTCTAATGTGATAACTCAACTACACCTCATATATATATACCAGTGCTGCTTGTACGTTAGGCAACCGAATGGAAGAAAAAAAAAGGAATACTGCTGCTGGTGTATAATAAGATACGATATTCCTAAAATGATGCTGCTCCTGCTCAACAACAAAAAAAAACAGAAAAACACTTACTACTCGCACGTAAGTTGTTGCGACTGATAATTGATGCGGATGTCGTACACAAAAGCAACAAGTGAGAATGCCCCTCCCTCCCTCCCGCCGGGGCTCCGTGACGCGTGACTACTCACGGCTAGGCTGAGCTACGCTAGGCTAGGCTGCTGCTGCTAATAAACAAAAAACAAAAAAAAACACTCTTACTACTCGCACGTGTTGTGTGTGTGTTCTTCACATTAAACCTTCCTTTCTACCCGTCGACATCCAGCACACCCAGTGTCCGTGCCGATTCTTCATCCTAAAAAGGTACAAGTTCTAGGGCACGTAAGTTGTTGCGACTGATAATTGATGCGGATGTCGTAAAAGCAACAAGTGAGAATGTCCCTCCCTCCCGCCGGGGCTCCGTGACGCGTGATTACCCACGGCTAGGCTAAGCTACGCTAGGCTAGGCTAGGCTAGGCCCAGGCTAGCCTAGGCCCAGGCTAGGCCCAGGCTAGGGCTATAGGCTAGGCTGGGCTGGCTGCAGATCGATCGCATCGATCGCAGCCCTCGCTCGGTCAATCTAAGCCAATTGTTTTTTGGTTTTTGTTCTCCATCCCATTCATAATATTCGCCCTCCTTTTCTCTCTCCCTCTTTATTAACAGTCGTAATTCAGATTCCGGGGTCACTTCTGAGTAGGCTCTTCTCCCTCCCCACCAGTGGTGCCGATCGGTGGAAAAAGTGGAAAAACAACGAAAATCAACCAAAACACACCCATCCGCAATCCGAGCCCCGCGCCAGGTCGTGCAAAACAAACTTTTGTCGGAAGATCGGAAGAACACTGCTGCTGCTGGTCCTGCTCCTGTTCCCTTACGATAGTTTACCATATGTAGATTTATATACCAGGTATGTTACGAACGAGTATATATATATATGATATAAAAATATGATAATAATTATGTTGATATTTCTTCTATACGATATGATATACACGGCGGTGCCGAAAAATCAGGAATCTCTTTCGAGCTGGCTGAAGCCGGATGTTACTTGATTCTAAAGGCACGACACGACCGCCGAACTCTTTTTACGATCAACTTACAATGCCTGGCATATTTTGGGAACTTTCCACCACGCATATAAAATACATTATTGGCGGCAGCTACTCATAGAAACTTATGGTGGTGCCCGCGCGAGTTCCTGGCGACAGCCACGCTATCGAATTATATTTATATATGCGATACCATGGTTCCACTACTCTGCTTACTGCATTGCAGCGTAGTATCTCTGTGTCGTAGTTTTGTGACCACAGAATTGGTGCCTCTCTAGGATGAATAATCGGTACGGACACCGGGTGTGCTGGATGTTGACGGGTAGAAAGGACGGTTTAATGTGAAGAACACACACTACATACAACAGAGTAGTAGCGGTGTCCCTCCTTAGTAGTGCCGGCTGCACGCTAAGTGCCCGTGAAGTCGTTTTGCACCTGATATGTGTGTTTTCTGCATTAAACCGTTGAGATAATGTCGATGAGCATGTACATATTAATGTACACGAAAGAAAGGCTTACTGTGAAGAACACGCACACAGCACAACGTGCATGGTGGCAGTGTGCGGAGGGAGTAGTGCCGGTTACCGCCATAATGCCGGTATTGTTGGCTGTCGCATACCGGCACTGAATATATGAGATTACGTGTTGGGTATGAGACAAAAATAAAATAAATGCCGACGAACCTGGATCCGTCATTAAAAAAAAAAAAAAAAATCGGCTCATGAGATTGAGAATTGAGAATATGATCCCTCCCTCCAGCACCATCCATCTGCGCGTGTTTGCCATCGTCACGTCATCGTCATCACGCAACAGCAGCAGCACCACGGAACAGCAATACCTGATAACTGGTACTGCTCTGTATGCATGCATGCATGCACTCCGTACGCAGATCGGGGCTGTATACTTGTGTATAGACATCTTCGGTCTTGGGTACTACTTTTATTATTTTTCCTTTTCGCTTTTTTCCTTTTTTTTCTCTTTTTTCTCTTGCATGCACCTGGATTGCTAGCAGGGTAGGTCTTGCCTGTCGTATATGGCATTGCATTGTCTGCTCTGCTTACTGCACTGAGCGTAGTATCTCTGTGTCGTAGTTTTGTGACCACAGAACTGGTACCTTTTTAGGATGAAGAATCGGCACGGACACTGGGTGTGCTGGATGTCGACGGGTAGAAAGGAAGGTTTAATGTGAAGAACACACACACGTTCATACAGAGTAGTGGCTGCCCTGAGTTAAGAGCGCGTTTGTATGATAGCAAGCCAAAACAGGCGCACTTAATTAACTACAGTACGACACAAAGCTCTTATGTGTGTGTGTCTTGTTCACATTAAACCGTCCTTCCTACCCGTCGACATCCAGCACACCCAGCAGCCCTAGCAGTGTCTGTGCCGATTCTTCATCCTAGAGAGATACTCGTACCAGTTATGGGGTAACAAAACTACGTCACAGCAGAGATACTACTCGTACGCTGCAATGCAGTAAGCAGAGCGGACAATGCAATGCTATATACGACAGGCACGACCTACCCTGCTAGGAATCCAGCTGCGCGAAAGAGAAAACAAGAAAAGCAAAAGCGAAAAAAGGAAAAAATAAAGAATAAAAATGAATGTAATAAAACAGATCAAACAAACAAACAAAAAAGATAACTAAAGGCGAAGAAAGAAAAGAAAGTGTCCGTGGGAAAGATATACCAGGTGGGTTTTAGTGTACATCGTAGGCGAAACTACCTATTCGACCGCTTTTATCTCCCCGAATGCCATTAATTCGGGGTACCCACTGCTGTAATATATGCTATACTATACAAGAGACCTGATAAGAAACAGGCTATTTAAAAAGCCAGGCTGTGATTTAGAGTAAAATAAGAAACTCGGGAGTGGCTATCTGGAAAGTAATGTAGAAAGCACCCTCTCAAATAAGAAACCCAGCCTGGCTTTCTTGATAGCCTATTTCTTGTAAGGTCTCCTATACTGCTGTAGTCAAATAATACCTGAACAACCCCGACCTGCACTCTCGGAAATTATAACGTACTGCTATTGCTGTCTGCTGTATCATATTGAATAGGGCTGGGCACTGGATGACTCAGGCAGTCGTAGCGATTGCACTGCCGTCAATATCAATCAGTATACTGGATTGCAGCAGTATACTCGTACTCGTAGTCTCTCCTCTTTCCTCTTTCCTATCTCCTGTCTCCTCCCGAAACGCAATTGGTAGGTTTCCGTACTATAAAATGGCGTGTTTCTTGGGCGTGCGTGCGATACGCAACACTGGCGAATTTACTGGCCAGGTCAATAAGTAGGTTACTACTCGTATACACTGCCAGTAGATTACTACTGCCAGTACATACTGTTGTGCCGTGCCCAGCCCTAATATTCAGTACCAGGTACATACCATAGCACCGGTTGTCTAGAAGGTAACCACGAAGCCTTTAAGTTGGAGGTCGAGGGTTCGAGTCTCCTTATGGAGATTTTTATTCTCAAACGACAAATGACACCAACTAACTGTCGAGAGGGTATATCGTGGGTAAAGCACAATTCGACGAGAGTTGACGAGGGAAGAAAGTGATGCAATCTTGTCGCGATAAAAAGGCAAGGCACGTATATATAATACCGTAGTGGAGAGGGAGGAGAAGAGAGCCTACTTTGTGACCCCGGATCTGAGTTACGCCTAAAGAGGGAGAGAGAATGGAAGGGCGAATATAATAAATGAGATGGAACAAAAATAACATTGTTGGCCTACAGCGCAGTACGTATACCTTGTCCTATTATTACCTCCCTTTCATGACTCAGATCCGGGGTCGCATGTCACAAGCAACGAAAAAGACGTTAATCGTTACTCGCACAACATGATGCCACTCGTACTCGTACTATATGGCTGCGCGCTCGCACGACTGCTGTTGTACTATTAACCCATTCAGAACTGAAAAAAATGTCCCACGCTAATTCCAAGTAGTTTGCCCCCATATTCGTGGGACCAGTTCTTAACCCATTTAGAACTGAAAAACTTTTCCCACACTATTTTCAAGTAGTTTTTCCCCAAAAACGGGGTACCAGTTCTTAAGGGGATAAGGGGTGAATATTAATATTAATAATACTTGCGTACGTAGCGAATTTCGCATTTCGTAAAGACACGAAAGGGTTCACGCCTTTAGCAATAGAGCACCCAAGGAGCACCTATTAATACCTTAATACCAGACAATAGACAATAGACAATAGGGTCTCACGTATTGTCTACGGCAAAACCAAGGCAATAGGACTATTTATAGGCTTTTGGTATTGGCTTTTGGCTTCGTACTGTCTGTCCACCGCGTGGGACAACTGCTTGGAATCAGAGTGGGATAATTTTCGCAAACTGCTGTTGCAAACTGCTGCTGTATGCGATGTACTCGTATCTATAAAGCCATACGTGCTGCTGCTGCTGCCTGCTGTGTTTACACCAGGTATACGTACTATTTATAGAAATAAATCCTGTTAACGGGGGGCATACCATAGTAAATAGCACCTACGGTAAAGACAAAAACCCCTATATTTACCTACTTTTACTAGCAATATTTGGTCCTATTTACTATGGTCCACCGTAAATAGATACCACGGGCGGTGTATCGGTATAATTACCTTTAAATGTGTATCATACCGTATGTGCAGCAAACTTTAGAGTTTAGAGTTTAGGGTGTGTGTGCTGTCTACCCGTTCTCTCTACTCAACCACATCAGTACACCCAGTGTCTGTCCTGATTCCTCATCCTAGAGAGATGCAAATAGTGCCTACGAGTATTAATATAAATATTTTAATACGTACGTAGTTATATTTCGTTTTTGGTACTACGAGTGCTGCCGCTGAGGCAACTGGACTATCAATATGGATACGGCAGACGAGGGGTCGTTGTCGATAGTTCCGGTTCGCCACCCCCAAAGGTAAGCCGGGACCTGACTGACCCCTGACCCCACCCGCACCTGAGCCCTCCAAACCGACTGCCCGGGGTGCATAATGCCATATTGCCACCGGCAGAGCTGAGAGCGAAACGAAGGATCGGCCACAAAGATCATTGCGTATAAATAAAAAGCTGGCATCCGATACGTCGTATCTCATGTACAAATGTATCTCCATCTGCCCCTCGTCTACGGCAGGAGTACAAGCAGAAAGTAGCCCGTTTTAACCCTTTTAGGACTGCAGTCCCATTTGGGGAACAGACCACTCTAATTATAAGTAATTTGTCCCCAAAACGGGACTCCAGTCTTAGAAGGGTTGAGGTACCCTACATTTTGCGTTCGAGCGGAAGTCCCTCTTATGTGTCAAAATCTCCCAGAAGTGTGAAGATAATGAATGGGATGGGGAAAAAAAAAAAAAAATCAAAGTTGTTTCCGGTCCTTTTTAGCCAGTAGTAGGCAAAAACGGTGGGGCAGAAATTTGAAGTCCCCTTAGTATTTATAGTACCGTTTTTCCGTATCGCAAGGGCTAACTCATACTCCTGTGTACCAGTATCTTGTACTAAACTGTATACCACTCTGTCCCGCATTATAAGCACATTTTTTATTAAATATTGATCTACAAAAGGTGCTTATATTTCGATACAAAGTGGTATATGATATGTCGATGGGTATTTACAAAGAACGGTTTAATGTGAAGAACACGCACACACATATCATACAAATAATGTATAATATCATCTCGTATAATATGTATGGTACATAAATGGAGTACGCGCACGCAGAACATTTATGCTCGTGCGGGAAAATTTGGCCCACCCAGTGCTAAATACCAACAAATTCCAGGTACGTGACCTGATGATCATGATGTGTTGTTGATATTAATAGTCCTGTCCCAAGGTTTATATTATACCTGGTATGTTGTATGAAAATATCCGTGATGCTGTTATCAGTCCTGTCTGCGCTACCCGGTGATTTACTATTAATATTACTACAAGGTATAATATTAATAGCCACCAGGTGCACATTGTAAAAGTTCGGGTAGTCTACGAGTACATGTATACAAGCAGTATATAACACAGAGTGTCATACGAGTGTCCGTGCTGCTGCTGCTGTGGACCAGTGTCAATGTGCCAATACCATTATCAGTCAGTATCATACGTAAACGTACCAAAGATCAATAAGATACACACACCTGTGAATTTTACTGCGCTGTACTGCTGAAATTTGTTATTTGAATCATACAGCTGTCGTATAAATGTGTAAATGTCTCGTGCGTATTGCGTATATACCGTATTGTTTACCGGTACGTTGCGTATTCAACAACCAGAACCGTCCTATCCCATGACCCTCATCTCTCATCTCTCATGGCTCATGGTTCATGACCCTCGCTTGGAGGGAAGTGGGGGGACGAAAGAAGGTGCAGCAGAAAACGCCGCCACTGCTCCGGAACTCTATCAATCAACCCTATAATATCACAGCCGTACCCTGCTCTCGCTCCCATTAGGTCACACGTATATACGTAGACACTTTGTAAAAATCGATGCGGTGTCTGGTCCAAATTATGGCGACTGCTGTCCTGCCTGCGCCCTGCGTCCTGCGCCTCGGGTGTCTTGTGTGTGTATGTTCTTCTCGTGTTACGTGAGGTCTGTGTGTTCTTGTTTTTCGCTTGGTTTGTCCCCTGTCTCGTTCCTGTTCTTGTTTTTGTTCACGCATGTTTTTCGTTTTTGGTTTTTGGTTGTGTTTCGCTTTGTATTGTTTCGTTTGTAGTTTCCGTTCTGCTTTCGGCCACAGGCAGGACCCGGCAACGACTCGTCCGCATTTCTTTCTGTCCGTGTCTTGTGCCGCTATTAATAAACAAGCAAGCAAGCTTGCGAGCGCAGCCTATACGGCTGGTTGGGGGGGGGGGGGGGGGGGGGGGGGGGGGGGGGGGGGGGGGGGGGGGGGGGCATACACTGCGATTTCGGCATCTAATGTTTACTAATTTCGGAGCTTGTTTGTTCAGAAATTGTGCTGGTGGTGTACCAGAATGTTGTTTGTGGTGTTTCGTTCGAGAGGAGCAACGGCAGACAGCAGCCCCGCGGGGGCCCATCGAATAGGAACGATATTTCATTGTAGAACATTGCGCTGGGCCTAATGTGCGAGTACCAGGTATCATATATATGTGTTACGTGATGTTGGCAGTGTCAATATTAACATCAGCATTGCGTACCAGGTATTACATATTAGATTACCCCCCCACTGCAGCTGCCGCACTGCCGTCTGCTGTCTGTACCGTACATATTGATGCGTGCGTGCAAACAAGACGTAAAACTAAAACTACGATATTGTTAGGATACGCGTAAATGTCGATTATATTTTTGGATCTCGTTTGATTGCTTGGATTCTTTGATTGCTCGACAAATAGAC
This sequence comes from Saccharina japonica, assembly GCA_008828725.1. Lineage (NCBI taxonomy): Eukaryota > Phaeophyceae > Laminariales > Laminariaceae > Saccharina > Saccharina japonica. The sequence goes on along the minus strand of MEHQ01003939.1, from coordinate 10,512 downwards.
GGTGGCCGGGGTCTGGGCTTTCTGCCACGATACAAAGCGGTACATAAAAATGTGTACTGGTATATCTGAAATATATACGTACTCGTAGGAGTATCACCGCTCGCTGTTGATGTTAATGCTGCTATACCTGGTATTCTGCAGGGTAGTCTATCGCCTACTGGTATACTTCGGTATATTATATACTACGGCTGTGGTACTTATACGTAAGGGTGGAGGGCGTAAGCTTTATTTTTACCCATCCGCCGGAGGATAAAAAAAAAAAAAAAAAAAAAGTAAGGCCCGGTGCGAACGACAGAAGCAGTGCTCCATTGTTGTGTACTGATTACTGATGTTCTTGACAGAGAGGTGCAACAGCCCCCAAGGACAAAGCCCAGAAAAAAAAAAAGAGTTTACACGTATATAAGAGTCTCAGCTCTACGCATACGAGGCAGCTCTACGACGAGCATGATACGTAAATAATGTGAAATAATGTGATTCAGGTATCATACCATATCATATAATACATTTCCAAATGGACCGGTAGGGATTGTTAAAAAAGTAAGTGCGGAGTTCGGAGTTCGTATATACAAGATCGTATAATAGCACACACGAGGATACAGGGACACGAGAGCAAAAAAAAAACGCCACCCAAGACCGAGACACAGGACATTAAAACAAAAAATATTAAAAAAAAGGCAAAAGAACACTCACATCTCCAGCGGCTCTTCTTGCTGCTGCTGCCGCCGCCGCCCCCATTGTTGGCGTCGCCGGACACAGCACTCCCTCCGTCGCTCACGCCATCGTAGCCCCCCTGCCCCCCCCCCCCCCCGGGCGCATCGCCCCCCCCCCCCCCCCCCCCCCCCCTCGTGCCCCCCCCCCCCCCCCCCCCGTGAACGCCTCTGCCCGCTCCACGCCCCCGCTCCTGGACGCGCGGCCTGCCCCCGCCCCCACCCCCGCCCCCGCCACCGCCCCCGTTGGCGCTTTCCGATAACCCAGCAACGTGCAAAGGTTGCCAATCTGTGGACGAAGCGGAGGCAGTAGAGGGTGCTCTGCCTCTCCCCCGCCGCATTGACATCAGCGATCCGGACAGGGAAGACTTCGACGACGACTGCTGCTGCTGCTGCTCCCGCTGCTGCTGGCCGCTATCGCTACCACCAACACCGCCGCTGCTACGGCCTCCTTCGTCGTTATCGGAGCCCGACTCCTCCTCCTCCCCCGCGGCCGCGGCAGCAGCAGCGGCACTCCCGGGGGGGCCGCCCTTGCTGTAGTAGTACCCACCGCTGGTGTTGAGACTCTTCCTGTAACCGCTGTTGCCGTGCACGTAGTAGAACCCGCCCTCCTCCGACTTGCTCGACTTCTTCTTGGACTTCTTCCCGCTTTTCCCGCTGTTGCTGTTGTTGTTGCTGCTGCTGTAGTAGTAGCCACCCTCGGAGCCACTGTCCGCAGGGTCCCCAGGTCTGCTGATAACGGAGTCGTCCTCGCTAAACCTGACCCCTCTGGGGGCGCCGCCGCCTTCCCCCGTCTGGTACCCATTGTAGCTCCCCCCCGGGGCGGAGTGGGTGCTCTCCCCGCGGGAGGAGACAGCCTCGGCTACGGTCGTCCTGGGCCGCGACAGGCTCCGGCTACCCCGGAGGTTGCTGCTAGCGATGTTGTCGTTGTCGTGGTCGTTGGTGAGGTCCTCGGAAGATTGACGGCGGGTGATGGTCGCGGTTCTGCCCCTGCCGACTGGTTGGGAGGACTGCTGTCCGTTTCGGGGGGGGAAGTCGGATGATGTCGCCCAAGATGACGCCATTTTGCTTACTTTATGATCCTCCTTCCCGTGGCTTAGTGGTTTGCTTTAGCTTTTCAGGCTAGCTCTGCTTCGCCTGTTCGGCTCTGCTTGGCGTAGCTGCTGCTGCTGCTGGACGGGGGGGGCGGCGGAAGGGCGGAGGGGCGAGGGGGGGGGGGGGGGGGGGTAAACGTTATATGATTTATGCTCTGATGTGCACTTACAACTACACAGTCAGTACTGCTTGTAATTACCGGTAGTACATCCTACATCCTGTACATCGTACGTACCCTTATCTGTCTGCTAATGGTCTTACACCTTTTTACGACGCAGTATATAACCTTATCTGTCTGCCACAGGTATTACTCCTTGTTCTGTACCAGTACCTGGTACCTGGTATTGCGGGAGGGAGGGGGGTTCTTCGTGGGGCTCGTCGTAGGGTTCGCACCCGGCGGAAGACTTACTCGTACTGCTGTAGCTTGGCCTGTCAGATGCCAGCGTGGCAAGTAGTGATTGCTCTCGTAATGATACAACTATGATTATGGATGCAATGTTACGTTGTGTTTGTGTTAACACTGCCGGTAGATGTCCCTATATTGCTATGATATGTATATACAACAATGCAATAATTATAATGCTATACTCTTGCTATACTCGTAATTATAATGCTATAATTAGATGGACGTATAATAGGTACCTTGAGAGAAGGGTGGTGGGAGATGGACAGGGTGACCAGCGTGGACTCTTTGTTCTTTGATGGTGCTGGGTGCTGCTGCATGTTTTCTTGTTTTTGTTTTCGCGTACGATATGATCCAAAAAAAAAAAAAAATGCCATCCATCGACCACAATCGTTCGTTCCATCAATCAAATCAATCAATCAAGGAAGAAGAACGACGATCGATCGGTTGAGAGAGAGGGAAAGAGAGAGCGATCGGTGATCGTACGCAATTGATCGTACGAGTATATCGAATGATTTCTCGAGTCGATTCGATATCGATTGAGAATTGAGAGCGTCGATTGCTCCACCACAAATCGATCGGACCTGTAATAATACGTACGTAGATGTAACGTATAGAGTCTTCCTGGCCAAACAAAAGAACGCCGCCTTCATTGCCTTCTCAGGACGACTCATACTTCATAGCTTCGCGTATGGCTAGACAGGAGAGGAGATAATATTATACCACGAGGGAGGGACCGCGGTGTCTACGATACCAAACTTTTCAATAGAAACATAACATTTGATCCAGAAAACAACCTAAGGCCGACCCCGACCGTTGTTTCTTCCAACTCCCCCCCTGCAACCCCCCCCCTTATCCAAGAAGACCAGCAGGTATACCACCGTAAACAGCTGGAGGAAGACGGGGGCGGGTACAATGTACCGAGCATATGACGAGCCCGTGGAACTTGTGCCCTGCATGCATGCAAACTAACTCGTTCCGTGTTTTACCGGGTGTTGCACATTTTACGCATTGTATATCGTCGTGCCTTTGACTTGAATTGGCAAAAGCGGCTCTCGGCATTCCAACCGCCCCCCGCCCCGCCCCCCCGCACTACGTGCACTCGTACGTATTGTACCTGGTACGTCAACCGCTGCGGTAGTACAAGTAGTGCTGGGCTAATGTGTGTCGTATACTTATCACCTAAATAGCATTATGTATGCCATCGACTGCTTGCTGCTGCTTGTTGTTTTGTGTTGGCGTACAAACAAACCAACAAGCAGCAAGCAGCATCAGCAGCAGCAGCAGCAGAAGACAGCAGACATTAGACAGCAGACAGCAGACAGCATGCAACCCAAAGGACTGACTTTTTGGGGTGGGTGTGGTTGAGTGGGTGTGGGTGCTGCTGCGTGGGTGCGGCGTTGTTTTTATACGTTTTTGGTTTCCCTCTCTCTTTCTGACAGAACATACGCAGCTGCTGCTGCTGCTGCTGCTGTTGGCGGAGGAGCTCCAGCCTTGCGAAACCCACGACATCTCAATGCAAGCAATCGAAAAGTGCTCGTAGCTCTGCTGCTGCTGCTGCTGCAGCTGCTGCAAATCGGTCTTGAAAAGCTTATATGCAACCCTATCCCCGGAATTGCCGCCCTTCAACTATTCCCAACATAGGGTCGAACGGTTATGGGCGGGTGCTGTGGTAGAAGAAGGTACAGCCAGCTGTAGAAGTGCTTGCTGTCTCTACTACTGCAAGCCATCGACGATCTCCGACTCAAAAGACTGCAACAACAACCACAACACGACGACTAGAAAAAAAAGTGTGCGTTGTTTGTTTGGTGCGTTGTGTTGTCGTTGCTCTATAACAGCAGGAGCAGAGAATGCTGCTGTGGATTTTGTTTTTAGAAGAGTACGGCTGGCTGGCGCCGTAGCCGGGCGTGTGGATGCGTGGCAGCACCACAAGCAAGAAGGACAGCATGCAACAACTTTTCTTCGTTGTGCATTTTGACAGTGTGTTGCATGCATACACCCACGAGACAGGACGCAAGAAGAAGTCAGCCGAGCAAAGGAACAGAGCACAACTAAGCAGAGAGACCCGCAATTGTTCGGAAGGGCAGTCGTAGTAGTAGTTGCAACGAAGGCAAACCCCTCCCTGTGGACCCCCAAACACACGCACACACTCGCCTACTTTGAAGACCCCAGGCTCCCTCCTTTCCTTCCTTCCTTCCCACCAGCGGCTTCCTGGGTCAGACCCGTAAAGACAACGCCCGAAGTCGAATTTTGACGGCGGCGGCGTCTCCAATATCCCGGTTGGAAACTATCCAGAAAATCACGGCCAGTCCAAAGGAGCACGGAGATGAAAGCCGACGGGAGCGGCGCGCTGGTACCCGCTGGGGTTTTAGGCGTGCGTGTGCGTTTGCCTCGGTGAACACAGCTCTAACCCGCGCTTGGGCGCGGACCAGAGAGCTGACAAGCTCGCCGCCCTGCACGCGGCTTCGAAGAAGAAAGTTTAAAGTTGTTTCGTACCAGTACTTTATATGCGTATCATATGATACGTCTCTCCGTTTCTGTAACTTTTGCGTAAAACAAAATGATGATAATATTAATTCTGATTGGCGATTTTATCTCTCTCGTTTCATTGTTCTATACAAATAACAAGTAAAATGTTTAGACTATTCGCATCATCCGCATATTTTCGGTGTGTATCTACGATTCGTACATGATTTTAATTTCGTAATTTTTTCACGTTCTATAATAATTCAACAGTCCCGAAGAGAGAGAAATTATTTGGAACTTTGAGCTTTTTCAAAAAGTTTTTGCGCCAAAAAAAAAACATTTTGCGCTGAATATTCTCATTTTGGACCTTTTTTCCGCTTTCATCTCCGCTTTTCGTCAGTTTGTTTAGATTTGCTTGTTCTGATTCATGAATCTTTAGCTTCCAGCGTATATTGTTGCAACTTTCGTTGCTTTCACCACCAGTTTCACACTATTTTGCTGTTTCATGGTGGGAGACCACAGCACTTTCATGATGCGAGACTCTTGAGCAAGTCAGTGCGAGTCTATGCCAAACCATACCGTCTGCCTGTACGTACTCACTCGTAGCCCATCACACTCCGTAGGTGCGAGGGATGAGGCGCAACGCGAGAGGAGGAGCACACAGGAAGAGAGGAGAGAGGTGCGGTAGCATGCATATGATACGACGTATGTATCCTGCGTTCAAGAGAGCTTTTTTGTGTGCGCTGGTGCACGGCGCCGGTCAAGAGAGGGGGGGAAATGTCAAACAAATAATCAAACATCAAATTTGAATGTACCTCCGGATGATGATACACAACATTTGAGAGAGCAAAATAAAAGCAACGGCCTAGAGGCGATGCCGGCCGGCTGCCGCCGGCTGCCTGGGAAAGGTATTTGTTTTGCTGTGTGTGGCGGGCATTCTATCACTACCACTCGAGGTTTTTAGCCGATGCCAGGTGTGTATGTACACAATGCACACAATTAACAGCAGTGCAGCAGCAACTGTACTACTACCAGGTATTGAGTAAACATTACCCAGCGGTAACAACAGCAGTACCGGCCCTCCCATCCGTAAGAAACCGGGATGTTTATACTGGTCCACAGGGTAGCAGGCTAAAAAATTGAAAAATTCTTGTTGAGAAAAGACGTTACACTGCTTGCTGTATCTCGAAACCGCTCCCGAATTTCTTATTTTCCCCGGAAATCTAACGCTGGGGTTGTTGTACCTCGTATATACGTATAGGGCTCTTTCTTATGAGAGGGGCTGTACTCGTAGTGTAAACAGTGCCACACGTAAGAGCCTGGCAACTCCAAACAAAAAAAAGTATCAACGAAAGAAAGTGGGGGGTAGAAGAAAGCCTATGATATCATCATGCGTATATAGAAGAAGCAGAAGAAGCAGAAAATCGAAAATCACAACGAATAAATGTGTCGACGCCAAACTTGCTCCTACAAGGGCGATCAAGCGATGAACCTCTGCAGTGTGTGGTGGTATATTCTGCCGGCTCTGTGTGCACTCGCTGGACGGCGGTATATAGGAAGAGGCGACGATAGAGACTTGGGCTGTTAGCAGCCGAGAGCGACGACGAGAGAATAATCTTCGTGCTTCCATGTGGCTCGTAATCGCGTACAAACTAGGCGAGGGAGCGCGAAGACGAGAGGGAAAATGCCCCCCCCCCCCCCCCCGCGCCAAAAAACTTCGGAGGAGGCTCTGATACAGTAGACATAAATCAAATAAGCATGACCGACCGTGTGCTTCGTCGGCGTGCGTGTCGCTATATGCGGACGGGTGTTCAAGTCGCGCTGCATGCGCCCTCTCCTAGCAGAGCCGTGCTCTGCTGGCAACAAAAGGAGACGTGGCGGGCTAATAACTCGTACTCTTCTCCTTGGATAGTGGTCAAATTCCGGCAAAAAGACCACGCCGCTGTTTCCACAGCGGCGGCGGCGGCGGCGGTGGTGCTGGAGAGTACCAGGGAGGGAAAAGAAAGAAGTGGGTGCTCCCCCTTGGCACCCGGAAGACGAGTACATCTACGTATCCCCCGGGTGCTGTTCGGCCACATCGGCGCCCGCAGAGCTCTATCGGGTCCCGGAAACGACACGAGTAGGCAATGCTTCGCGGCGCACCTGCAGTCCACCTGTGTACACGCCTACATCATCTTGGGCGATGAGAGGAGCTTGGCCGAGGGGCGTGATAACAGTCTTCTGGCCGAGGTTCGCGATGACAATCAATCCTGAATCATTCCCACCGAAACGGTGGAAACCCTTTTCCAATGTTGGAAAAAAAACTTTTCCATGCAGTTTAGCGGAATCACGCTAAGGGATATAAGTGCCGACCGGTCTGCGTCTCGACAGACGTGGAGACGGCTCAATTACACCGACGGGGGAAATGCGGCGGTGGCGACCGGCTGGAGAACGTCCACCGCGAGTGTATGAGACAGTTTTTGGGTCGCTATGCCGGGGGGGGGGGGGGGGGGGTACTCATTTGTTGCTTGCCTTAGGTATTTGACCATTGACCACGCATCCCTTTCGAGACGGAGCACCGTTCCTACTCCTGATAGATACACCGCCTACTCCTAATAGAGACACCCCCAGCAGTTGGGCGCTCATTACGTTGTTTCCATATAGTACGAAGAACTGCTTTGCTAATCTGATCCCCTTCCCTGTTTCGCCGCCTGTGGCCACCGTCTATCTCCCAAGATAGAGGTCGTTTTCTCGCTACTATCTAGCGTACCAAACTTCTCCATATGTCACATTTATCTATTTTCCTTTCTCTTCTCTTGACACATCCCGTTCCTCCTTGTACATGTCACATTCTCCCGATGTGTGAATCCTACTATTTATTGATTCGCCACAAGGGCACATCTGTGCATCTGCTTCCTCCTCCTCCCGGCTACTGGTATACCTCTTTCTTCCTTCTGACAGGTCCAGGCCGCCTACACGAAATCTCAGTTTCAGCGTTTTCGCCAAGACCATCGGGCTGTGCAAATTTCCATTCCTGTCCCTTCTCTTAGCCCCCCGTACATATCTAAGTCGCTATTTCCAGGAGGGTTTCAGCTCAGGGGCCGCCAGGAAGCGAGGAGGAGCAGGGGGGGGGGGATGACATACCCACACCGATGGCGTGGGGATGGAGCTTGGATGCGGCTTAGGACTTAATAATTGAACGTAAAGAGTGCATATTGGGAAGAAGGAGGGAGCAAGGACAACAAATGGAGTATGGTGGATAAATCTTGGCGGGAAGCAGACATAGAAGGGTGTTAGACTGTACGCATATAGGTTTCCTTGGTTTCCGTGGTTTTCTGCTTTGGGGAATTGTATGAGTGATCAACGCTGAAGATCATGCTGCACATTGTCGGATGGCAAAGATAATAATAATAATAATAATAATAATAATATCTCTAAGTGTTCCTCCCCTTCCACCCTTCTTTTGTAGCGCTAGCCTTTCCCTTCTTCCTATCCTTGCTTTTGCTTCTGTCTTGCACCCCCAAAACGTCTCTACTATGGCCACCATCTCTTTCGTATTTGGTTTCCTTTCCTATATTTCTTCTGTACTTTCTCGACTACGCTATCCCACCTTATTCCAGCTCGCCCTTTGGTTACTTTCTCCCATACAGCTTTATCAAGCTACGGCTGGCAACCTCTTATCTGGCATGTTTTTGCGGGGGAGGGGGGGGGTCGAGCACGTTACGCCACCCTACACTAGAAGGGCAGCAGCCGGCTCATCGTCACGGACTGCTCCAATGCGTTCAACGCTGCCAACAGGACGGCTAACTGTGCTTGCAGAGAGAGGGGGCAACCTATGTGCCGGCGCTCACGCCGCTTGTGGCCCAAGCACTACAGTATATACAATGAGAGACCCGCCGATATATTTTTTTCGGGTGGCCTCGAGAGAGCACCGGACGGGGCATCACGTGCTCCGGAGGGGTGCAGCAAGCAGGCCCTATACATAGATATATATATATATATATATTTAAACGACAGCCGTGAGATAGAGGCTTTCGTCGAAACTCATATTTGCAAGCTGCGTGGGATACTTCGATCGCGCGAACTACGACTACGGGTTTTGAGGGGAACAAAATCTGAGAGTTGTGGAACGCAGGCTGTGTGTGGTCAGTTTCTACCTCGCCCGTCGACTCAGACTAAGCTAACCCCAGACATACCCCTAGCCCTAACCCTAACCCTGACCCCAACCCTTCGGGGGGCACGAGGTCGGCAGGGGCAGCCACGCGGCTCCGCCGCGTGTTTTGATGGCGTTTTTCCAACAACAAAAAAACATGCGGCCCAAAAGGCCAGCCTCACCCATTAAAACCGGCATCCTGCACAAAACTTTTTGAAGGATGCTCCTGCACACAGGGCGCGTCAGCAGGTTCGGGAGTTCTACCGGAAATTCAGGCGGACCTCACCGGCCTTTCGGGGAGGACGAGTGAAGGGCCGGGCTAGACTGTAGACACTCTTGCTACGATACGTAGAGGTATATGGTATACCTTTTTTTTTGGCTGAAACGTTTTCGGACGGAATGTGACGGGGTTTCTTAACCCCAAATCGTCGGCATTTTCTTTCATTCTTGTTATGCAATACTTTTCGCAAAAATAATACTTCGGTCAGGACAATGTTGATCGGGTACTAACTGCTGTACGAGCATTTTTCTTTTTTTTTTCTTCCAAAAAAAATAAACAGATTTCGGGTGAGAGGTATATATAGAGCTCCTATACTATAATCAAGGGACCACCACCCCTCAGAAAAAAAAACAAGGTTCGTGCCCTCTACCTTAAGAACTGGTCTAACGAATTTGGGGACAAACTACTTAGAATTAGTGTTGGATTTTTTTTTCCAGTTCTGAATGGGTTAAGAACTGGTCCCACGAATTTGGGGACAAATTACTTGGAATTAGTGTTGGACATTTTTCAGTACTGAATGGGTTAAGAACTGGTCCTTTGGACAACTACTTATTAGACATTGTTCAGTCTAATGAGTGCTGGCCACAATTGGGAAACTACTTGGAATTAGTGTGGGACATTTGTTTTTCAGTTCTGAATGGGTTAAGTAACTGGTCCCACATGCGGGAAATACTTGGGACATTTCAGCACTGAAGTAAACTGCACCACGATGAAATACTGATGTGGACATTTTAGTCGATGATACTGTCCCAGAATGGGACAACTACGTAGGGGCTTGTTTCGTCTAATGTAAGATGTCCATGAGAATTGCAGCGACAAAAAGTGGGCTAACTACGATGGGCAATGAATTTTTGTCTAGGTCTGAGACTGCTCACAAGGAATTGCGTACATAACGTGAAAAATAGTGTTTTTTTATCATATTAAGGCTGCCGGATGAAAATTCATCGAGTCCAACCTGGCAAAATCGTAGACGCTCGAAAACAAGCTGTGCAGTTTCGGCAAAAATGCGCCACACAAATAAACGTCCCATGACTTTGAATAATTGGGTTTAACATATGATCGGGGGCCAAATAACTAGTACAACTATTAACTTTGTAAATTTGGTCTATTGAAGCATATAAATATCGAAATTCAATTTGGAAAAATAAAAATTCAAATAATCGCTTTTCATTGGTCAACACACGCACCAGCACCAAATATATGCCCCAAGATCCTAATTTTGGTGCTGGTGCGTGTGTTGACCAATGAAAAGCGGATTTGAATTTAATTTTTTTTCCAAATTGTTTTTTTTTCTTCTTCGTTAAAACGGGCCCTAAGGCCCCATATTAACGAGTATAAAATAAATTCAATTTGGGAAAAATAAAATTCAAATTCGCTTTTCATTGGTCAACACACGCACCAGCACCCCCCAAGATCCTAATCTTTGGTG
>MEHQ01000881.1:0-44980 GCA_008828725.1 Saccharina japonica | reverse complement strand
TGGGACGAACCCGGGACCTGGCCGACCAGAAAAGAACTGGGCCAATGTCTAGCAGAGGACCTCAGGGTTTTTCGAGCGACAGAGGGCTCCACAGACAGCTCCCCTTTACTGTTCGGAGCAGAGACGGTACTATTGCCGAGGGCGGCTAAGAAGAGTGGGGTGTGGTATCGGGGGTCGGCGAGGCGGCAGACCATTTCATGGCGAGGTGGCACAGGGCCGAAGCGGAGAGGCTGGCTCGGCATGCAGCTGAGAACGCAAGGAGGCGACAAGGAGGGGGGGGGGCAGGGGCGGCCGTACGGGTACAGCTGTCGATGAATGCAGAAACGAAATGGTAGATCGTGCGGCAAGGTATCGACTCGACTAGCCCTTGAATTATATTTTTTGTTTTATTGTGTTTGTTTGTTTCTTGTTGCATTGTTCACTGGGGGGGGCGAGGCAGAGGTAGTACCGGCTCTTGACACGATTTTTCTTTAAGAGTGGGAAGGAGATGGTAGAAAGTGTGACATGGCCCCTGTATCGGTTTTTATAGCAGACGGAGCTTGTTATTACCATCGCCTTGAGCTTGCCTTGAGAACGTTTTTTCTCTTTTCCTCTCTCGTGTTTTCTTTCTTGCTTTTTTGCCTTGTTTTTCCCTTTGTTTCCACCCTCTGCCGGTGTCTTCCTTTTTTCATGTTGCCTCGCCCGTGCAGCAGGTATCTGTTCCTCTTGGGCACGTGTGCTTTTCTTCTAGGGGCGATTCTGTCTCCCTGCGTCGTTTGTATTCTGTTTCATTTCAGAATTCGTTCTTTTATTGTCGTTTTGTGCTTATTTTTTTGTTTGGCTCGTGTCGTTGTGTTCTCGTACCCGGTATGTTAGCATCTCACTTGCTTTACCCATTCATTTGCGTGTGACCACAGAATTTGTATCTCTCTAGGATTAGGAATCAGGACAGGCACTGGGTGTACTGATGTGGTTGAGTAGAAAGAACGGGTTTAATTTGAAGACAACACACACAGTACGAATACGTGCAGTTTGAGTGCAAGTTGTATACTGCTGAATATTACGAGTAGAAAAATTACAAAACGACAGCTAGCTAGCTGTGAGATCGGTGAGATCGAAGATTTTGTCGAAACCCATCTTTGATCCCACGCAGTTTGCAACGATGTGTTTCGAAGAAGTCCTCGATCTCGTAGCTGTTGTTGGTGGTTTTTGTTTTTTCAATACATGTATCAGCTACTGATAATAATAGCAAATTGAGCTTCGACGAAATCCTCGAGCTCACGGCTGTTGTTTTTTATATATTTTTTAATATATACGTATATACCTGGTATGTGAATCTCGCACCTTCGATTCAATTTTGTTGTGGTGTGGTACGCTGTTGGTCGCTCTCCAAAAAGTCATTTTTGTTTTTTTCTAAACTTATTATGGAGAAACAGAGAGCGTACCACGCACACGCTTCGTGGCGGAATCGACCCATCCATCACGGCTGAGGTGCTGAGCCTCTCACAGCCAAGTGGGTCATTTGCGATCGGTGGTACACCCGTGAATAAGATGGGTGCAGGCGTTGGGAGAAACAAGCAGGCGTCAGGGATTTGAAAGCATTTCCTGGAGTTCGAGCCATCGCGTTTGCACGCAACGTATCGTCTTCGCAAGAAAATGACAAGGTTTATTATTGTATATATACAAGGGTTTTGCGGCTAACGCCGCCCGATCAACGAATCGAACCCAAGACCTTGACGGCGATGATCAGATACGAAGTATAGAAGTAGCGATAACAATGGCTGGTAACTGATAACGCAACACGAGAAGAGCATGTTGACGCTTCAGATTGAGACGGGAGTTTGTCGGCGCGGTTGAACCCCACAAAACCGCAAAGAAACTTCGCTGTAATAGGCAAAACTCATGGCCTTCGAGAAGACAACACACCTAGAAACGCAACACTCCTCCAATTGGTATACTGCTTGTACACAAGCCGCAAAAATACACTCCGCAACATATATATCGCTATAAAACTTCGCACACGGGTATACCTCAGCTATAAAATCCTTTGGAAGAACGGCATACCTCTAAGAGCACACGACGCTCAAAATGCCGCACGAAATCAACGCACGTCAGGCACTCTGTTTTAATAAAAATATCAAAGCCCACGATTCTCACCGCAGATTGAATTGCCCACGAAGCCAACACTGCTCGGGGGTCCACAACGACTCAACAATACCTATCTCCTACAAAAAACTACCTGGTATGAAGTACTGCTGAACTAAACAATACACAGCGAGGCCATAATACTGTATACTAGTAGCGCCCCCTTGGCCTGCTACCTTCCACCTTCGGGAAATAACAAACCTAATACACTGTTTTTTCCAAGACTAAAGATATCCAAACGACCGCATGAACAAGGGGAACACATCGGTGAAGCGATTTTGGTCGTGCGAGTTGTAGTTCGCGAGATACGGACATTGTCGTACTACTTGGAGAAGCGCTATTTCACATAGGGTTGATATTCCATATAGTTAAATCAAGATAACTTGAAGTCAGGCCATATATCACAGTACGTCGACGTATTTGACACTAGACATGTTGACATGATCGCATCAACATAAGGAAGACTTTCGTGACACTTGTTGTTTTTATTTACAAGACGTGAGGGGCTGTTATAAGAAACGCCTCCCGAAGTACTAGAACAATGTATTGAGCAATTTTGGCACCCTAGGGTAGTATTTACTCTTCACGGGAATCATTTTGTGCGCCTTCGTTTTTGAGAGTTGGAAAGCGACATTTGGCAGGGTTGTGCGTAACGAGCAAATGGAAAACATGAAGCCTGGACGGTTCGGAAAACATATATATTGCGTGCGTGAGGGGCGTTCAAAGTTGCCAAAAAACAAAACAAATCAGAAAATATGAAACAATGTTCCTGAAGAACGGAAAAAAGAAGAAATATGAAAAACCCAGGCGTTCGTTTTTTCGTAGTGTCATGACGCACAACCCTGCCAAGTTTCGTCGTCCAACTCTCAAAAACCAAGGCGCAAAGTTGCGAAGGGGTAAAGCTCTGGCTGTTGCTGGAACCAGCTCCTACGCCTATTGAAAAAGACCCAATTTAAAAGAGTACGGAGTACAACGAAGAAAGGCAGAACAGAGGCGCACAAAATGGGATATGTCACACGCGTAATAATTAATAAAGATTGTCAACAATTTTACGCAGCATTATTATTGAACCACGGAACGAATGTATGTAGTAGATAATTGCAGGGGTTGATCACAGCGCAGAGGTGACTGCATTATTACTATATTAGAGTATAGATATAAATTACGTATGAGCATCTCGGGGGGGGGCTTCCTCCACAACAAACGCCGGCCGCCTTCGTTTTTATAGGTCGCGGAGCAAGCCGATGTACGAAGATGGCATACATTCGGCTCTGTACCTGCTTTTTCTTTGAAAGAATGACGCGTGTGTCGACGCTCTGTCTCTGTGAAGAGAGATGGCAGAGGTGGCACCGAAATGTCTGTAAAGATCACTTGTGAAGAAGAAAAAAAGTCACGGTTTAAAAAGGCGCTTATCTTACCAACTTGTGGTCTGGTCAACATAGGTCAAGGACAGTTTGTGGTACTGGCTTCCCGGTATCGATTGCCGCTCGTGATAACCGATATCTCGGGGTCACCTGACCGCCCTCGACCTCTGGCAGACACACGACGTAGCTTCTACCGAGCTCGTGCATTGACACTACCTGGGTGCTCGTGGTGAACAGGCTCCAGCGTTGATGACCTTGCTGCTCTCGCCTCCTCCAGCTGACGAAGCTCCAACTCGCGAAGCGGTTGCTTTAGATATGGCTCAGATATGTCATGTGCTTGTTTACTTCATGTTGTGAGCAAGGAGGGCTCTCCTTTACGAGATTCGGTATTTAGCCGGTGTTCCACGTAAGGAGGCCTTTGCACGAGGGTACTTTCATTCTTCATCGCCCTTGAACTGGGTTTTCCCTTAGCGCGACAACAACCAGAACATGGAGTGGTCTCTTACCCGTGGCCTTTTTGACGCAGAAAGGGGAATATCTCTCCGCAGCGTTACAAAAAGGGGGACGTTACGTACGTAAAAAGGGGGACCTGTCCAAACTAAGTAGATGGAAAGGGGGATACCCTCGCGTAGGCATAACAAAAAGGGGGATAAGCTCACTCCCCCCCTCTGATCGCTCTCGTTCACCCGACAAACATATGAAAAAAACAAAAACGCTGTGGATGGTAGGGAGATGTCATGTGAGTGTGGCTAACGCATCAGGTTTTAATTTCGAGGCGATTTGACAGAGTACATGGGCATACCCGGCGGCGAAAACCGATGTCCCCCTTTTTGTCACGATATAGGGGGGTGTACCCCTTTTTGTAAAATCCCCTTTTTAATATTGGTCGGAGAAAAATATGGAAAAGGTTTCCACAAATAGCATGGACAATCTTCGTTGCAGACTTGGAAGGCGTTATACGCTCTCGATTTACACGACAACCATACTCTGTGATTGACACAGCTGTTGTTTTGTAATTTGTACAAATATGTCATCACAATAGTAATCTATAGTACAGTACCGGCCCGCTCATAAGAAACCAGTAATCGGGCTTAGGCTGACTTTCTTATTTGAGAAAGGGGGTGGCCCACACTAACTTCAGTATAATAGCTGTCAACTTTCTTATTTCCCCCGTAATGCTCAGGCTTAGTTTCTCGTGGGGCACTTTCTTATGAGAGGGCCGGTAGTGTATATCTATACTATTACTAGTACCATTGAATGTTGCTATTCTGTCCGTCTGTCCGTCTGTCTGTCTGTAATTGGGTACGCTATCCAGATCGGTTCAGCGCCGCCTTGCCCCATGGATAGGGAGGCTGGGTGCCACAACCAGCAGAACACCGGGTCCCATGACGCGCCAGCCGTCGCCGTAACGCAACCCCGAATCAGTTATGATAGCCATCTAGCAATCCTAACTGCTGACTTACGAATTTGAAGCACAATTCTAGCCGCTGATAGGTTCGCCAAATCCATGCCAGCGGTCACTGTCTCTTTCTAGAAGACTAGTGCTGAAAAGAGCCATCGGGGTTCCGCCACACCCGGGGAGAATACGGTCTTTTCCCCGAACCAGAAATCCTTCCGACATCTACAACTCCATAAAATCAGGGGACGAAAACGGACACCGTCCGGGTCGATACCGCCCCGCAAGGGGTGGAAACCCCAACCCACTGGCTGCTTTATGGTTGGCTGGGGCTCATGGCGCCAGCGCGCGGCGAGGGTTGAACCCTCGGGCCAATGGCTTGGCCCCGCCACACCCGGGGATGATAAAATTAGCATCCCCGGATTAAAAATCCTTCCATACATCTACAACTCCAACGACTCGGGGGCCAAAACGGACACCCCCCGGGTCGATACCGCCCCGCAAGGTGTGGAAACCCCAACCCCACGGGCTGAGTTACGATTGGCTGGCTCTCATGGAGCTAGCGCACGGCGAGAGTGGTCCCTCGGAGCAACGGGGAGGTCCCGCCGCACCCGGGGATGATATGATCCCATCCCGGGGGTCAGAAAGCCTTCCATACATCTACAACTCCAAATAGTATGGTGACGGAAATTGACACCCCCGGGTCGATACCGCTCCGCGAGGTGTGAAAGCCCCTACCCCACGGGATGATTAACGGTTGGTTCGCTATCATGAGTCCAGCGCGCAGCGAGACTAGCCCCCCGGGAAAGTGTCGAAGTCTAGCCGCACCAGAAAGGATTTAGCTCCAACGACCCGGGGACGAAAACGGACATCCCCCGGGTCAATATCGAAACGCAGTGCTAGTGCTACGGGCGGAGCCGTGATCGTACCGCTACTTATTATTAAATGCTGCTCTTCTGTCTCTCTGTCAGTCTGTAATTGAGTAGCACCATCGAGTGGTTTAGCCCCACCTTGGTGGCACAACCAGCAGAACACTAAATCTCGCGTCGCGTCGCGTCGCGCCGGGCCGTTCTATCGCTTTGAGTTGCCGACAACCCCGAGCCGATCCCCGAGCCGGTCGAGGGGTGAGGCATTGTATCTGGCATTACTGCAGTTAACATTAAGAAGCAGGCATAGTTTCGGTTGATTGAGGCATTAAACCAACTTGCTTCTAGCTTTTTGCAGTTGATATTTAATAACATGCAACTCATTTGTCGTTTGCAATAGTGCAAGGGCGGCAGAATAACATCACGACCTTGCATCCACCATCGCACATCGTACAAACCCACAGAAGCGCAGAGGTAGCAACAGCAGCAGCAGAAAACAGCAGGGGCACCAGAACCAGTACCAGCACCAGCAGGAAACAACAGCAGCAGCAGAGCGCCGGGTCTCAAGCAACGCCGAGCCGTAGCCGTGGCACAATCCCGCGGCAGTTGTAACAGCCATCTATCCGGCCTTGCTGCTGACCTAAAATTTTGACTTACAATATTCTGGCAGCTGATTGCTGGCTCTTTCTAGAAGATTGGTGTCGAATAGAGCCATCGAGGTTTCTGCACACCGGGGGGGGATAGGGTCTCATTCTTTGATCAGTAATCCCTCCATCTCTACAACTCCGACCAATCGGGGACAAAAACGACGATTGGTGGACATCGCCCCGCGCGGCGTGGAAACCCCAACCCCATCGGCTGATCACTGATTGGCTGAGGGGCATGGAGCTAGCGTCACCCGGGGACGATAGGGTCCCATCCCCGGCTCAGAAATCCTTCCATGCATCTACAACTCCCACAACCTGGGGAAAAAAATGGACGCCCCCCGGGTCTATACCGCCCCGCAAGTTGTGGAAACTCCAACCCCACTGGCCGATTCATGGTTGGCTGTCGGCTGGGGCTCATAGAGCCAGCGCGCAGCGAACAATTCCATTGGAGACAACGTTGGAGTCCCAACGCACCCGGCGACGATAACGTCCCACCCCCTGACCAAAAATATGTTCATAAATTTATAACTCCAAAACCCGAGGATGCAAACGGGGTCCATCCGGGTCGATACCGCCCCCGCAAGGTGTGGAAACCCTTCCTCCCTCGGCTGATCGGCTGATTTGACTGGGGCTTTACGGAGCCGGCCCGCGACTTGAGTTGCCCCTCGGGACAATGTCCAGGTTCCGCTGCACCAGGGGATGGTAGTGTCCCATCCCCGGATCAGAAATCCTTACATGCATGTACAATTCTAACAGCTCGGGGACGAAAACGGGATCCCCACGGGTCGATACCGCCCCGCTAGGTGTGAAAACACCAACCCCGCTGGCTGATTGCTGATTTAGCTGGGGCTCATGGAGCGAGCGCTGGGCGTAAGTTTCCCTTCGGGACAACGTCGAGGTCCCGCGCCACCAGAGGATGGTAGTCTTCCCTCCCGGATCAGAAATCCTTCCATACATCTAAGACTCCAATAAGCCAGAGACGAAAACGGACATCCCCCGGGTCGATATCGTCCCGCAAGATGTGAAAATCCCAACCCCAGGTGCTGATCGCCGATTGGCTGGGGCTCATGGTGCGAGAAAGCAGCGATAATTGTCTGTTGGGACAACGTCGAAGTCCCGCCGCACCCGTTGGCGATAAGATTACCATCCCTTGATCAGGATGTATTATTTACATCTACAACTCGAGCAAAGGGGAGACGAAAACGGATACCCCCGGATTGATACCGCCCCGCAAGGTGTGGAAACCCCAACCCCGCCGGATGATTGCCTATTTTGGTGGGGCTCATGGTCGAGGTTCTGCCGCACCCCAGGATGATAAGGCCCCGTCCCCGGATCATACACTCTTCCATACACATACAACTCCAACAACCCGGGGAGCAAAACGGACATGCCCCGGGTTGATGCCGGCCCGCACGGTTGTCCTTACATTTCCATTCAGAGTGGTACATCACGGCATACGAGTACTACAGTACCAGGTACTACATACTTCCATCGGAACGTAGAGCTAGCGTGATGGGCGGAGCCGTTGCCGTACCGCTATTCATATGAAATCCTGGAGCTGTTCATAAGGGAGTTACACGGAGATTTAGTGAAGCTATAAAGTCGGGGGCGTAATAATGAAGTTGGTGTAGATGCACACTTTCTGAAATAAGAAATCCAGCCTGGCCCTCATAATTTGAGTTTCGTTTTTCGTGTTCGCTGTTCATGTCCAATACCGACCGAACAAAGGACCGAAGATGTTTAGGTTTTGGTTTCGAATACGTTTCTGAAATAACCGAAAACCGAAGACAACCTTAACCTTCGGTCGATCATCAGATAACCGACCGAACCCACAAGGGGTTTCCGAGCCCAACTCTGCTCATGACGCGTGCAACGATAGAGGTATATGGTATAAGGTATACCTTTTTTTGGCTGAAACGTTTTCCGATTAAAGGCTCCTTGACCCAAAACCGTGAAAATCTCTCATGATTGTCTTGCAGAATTCTTCGCCTTACACTTGGGCCGGGGGATTGATGGTCATCAATTGGCACTTTTATTTTCCTCCAACATCAGTGTGCAGGCTACTGCAGGTATAGAGCTCCACAAGTGACCATCCTCAGGACAAATATGGGGCATCTTTACCGTAGCATGCATCTCTTAGGGCATCCTCGTTGGCTGTACTGGGCTTGTATGAACCCTCAAGCGACTTCGTACGTTTTCGTGGGCTTGCATGCCTCTTTCAGGAGCAGTGATAGATGCCATGAGCGTTGATGAAACCGATTGCCGTGAACGTTTTGGGGAAGCTTTCGAGCCAGTGCCAGGAACGATGCAATGGGGGCTAACATTAGACTGGAACGCCGCTGACATAAGACACAGTCACGCTACAACAACAACAACAACAACAACAGAGTAGAAGGGGCACCTACAGCTTATCAGGTACGACATTTTTGTTTGTTTTTTGTTTTGTTTTTCAGTCCATTTAATATCTTCGTCCTTCCTTTCTCTCTCCTCCCTGGTCGTAACTCAGATCTGGGGTCACAAAGTAGGCTCCTCTCCCTCCTCCCCCACTAAGGTTCGTGCCTTGCGATAAATACTTCAGCCCTTTCTTCCCTCGTCGACTGTCATCAAATTGTGCCTACCCACGCTACTATTAATAGGCGCTCTCAACAGTCGATTCCGTTTTTCATTCAATTTTGCAAATAAACCCGAAAGTCCGACCCACGTGGGGTTTGAACTCCGTAAATCAACTCTGAGAAGCGTTCGAGGGTACCACTACTAGGCCATCGGGGTGACATAGAGGAGGTTCGCGTGCACCTCGCCTAAACTGGATGAGAAAGCCCTAAGCGCTACCCGATCAACCGTCCCGTTGGCCAGGCACACCACTGCAGTACTACAGCACAGCAGTACTACAAAGTACTGCAAAGTATTACAAAGTACTACAAAGTACTACAAAGTAGTACTGTCAAGGCTTACGGTACGAATGGGGTTGAAACGAGTAGTATACTGCTGCATCAGTAGTAACAGTAATGAAGGTGTTGAATAGCTGCTCGGGTGAAGAGCTGCAGTGGCACTACTGTCATGGAACTGCCGTGGCCCTGCTAATGAACGGCCATGGCCATGTCGTAGATGTCATGTGGTTCGGTGAACTCCCACGAGTTTCCAGTAGGGTCCATAATGTACTACGAGACCGCACCATGAAGTGTCATCGTGTTCAGTCTGATGAAAACAAAATGTGTCATGGTGTCCTCATGAGACTGCCAAAAGGTTTACGGAAATACCACGACGCTTCATGAAATGGCATAAAGTTCAAATAAATGCCACGAAAAGGTCATGCGGTTCCATGAGGTACCATGAGATGTCATCAATCAGGAATCATGAGGATGCATACTACGGTGGTACCGTCTGTGTATATATATATATATATTGATTTTGAGCCTCCCCGCAAAATGATATCTATCTGTCACCCAATAAACAACTTTTGGAAACAAACGATATAAGCTATATACTAATTTAAGCCCCTTACACAATTCCCTGGCCTACTGTACTGCGAGCAGTGATCTGACAGATACTGCATGTATGTGTATAACCCACTGGTTGAGGAGCTCCGTTAGTGTTGAGTATTATGGTTCAAACCCTGAACCCCTGCCGGAACACGCCTCTGGGGTTCAAATACAGCAGCAGCAGCAGGAGTAGGCTGCAGTAGGTTCCAAGAGGTACTACTACAACAGTATATACTATTAATAGTATGAGGTTTAACGAAGGTTGCATCAAGCGAAACAACGTTTGTTTCATGAGGTACCTTCGGTGGAAAAAGCGTTTTCATTACCAGGTACCAGGTATGTTTCATGAGGTTTTATTGGACGGAAGGTCTTAATGGACAGTGGGGTTACCTGACGTATACTCAGACAAACAACTCGTTTGAAGTGTGATGTTTAGTAACAAGGTGTGGCACAATTCGCATGCAGGGCCATGAGGTTTCGATATTGAAGTGCCGTAAAGGGCTGGGGTTTCATGGGCTGCCTAGTATACATCATATCATACCATGAAGTAAATTATGTCCCATTACAGCTCATTAGGTAAATTAATCAGGAATCATGAGGGTTCGTGATGTTTCATGAAGTGCTTAGAAAATGTCATGCAGGGCCATGAGGTTTCACTTCACGATTAAGTGCCGTAAAGGACAGAGTGGGGTTAAAGGGTAGTTTTGTACGTAGATGGCGTAACGGCCTCCGCAACGGAATAACGAACAAAACAGGGTTTATTGGTAGAGAGAATGAGGCCTGTCCGTACCGGGGACTGGGATAGAGAATGGTTGGTTTTGGTGACTGGTAGGGGCCCGCAGGTAGCCACTCCTTTCGAGAAAGGCATCAAGTGCAGGTCAGTATCCCCACGTCGAGCGCAAGCAAGCACGAGGTTCCTGCTGCAAGTGTGAGCACACGTGGGGTAATCGCTGGTTTGGGCAGCCAAGCCAGGAATTTGTGTCCCCCTTTTTATGCCGTCCCACCCTCCCATTTTTTCGTTCGAAGGGGGGGGGGTGGGGGGTGTACTCATGTCGTGCACGGCCGTAGTCATATGACCATAGACCCTCGCATCCCTACAATGCCNATGCCGGGACGGAGCGCGTTGGGTTTTCACCAACCAGGCAGACATTGCTTGCACCAAGCGCGAAGCGCCGTGAGGTATTGGGCGAGTCGCATGGAGGGTGAGCTGCATCCTGCTAAGAACCGCCTCTGAGGCGGACTTGCATATGGACGACAGCTTCAATGAGTTAATTTAATTTCTGGTGTGGCCACTTCCGAAAGGGGGGGGGGTAAACGTAGCCGGGGTCCCGGAATACTTTTCTCTTCGTTATTGTTCTTCACTTGAGTTAGATCGGAGGAGTCGAATGGTACGGTACCATTCGGAGGCTTGGTCATCCGAGACAACTGTAGGCCGTACTATAGTAGTTAGAAACCCGGCCGATATTATAGTGGGGAGAGAGAGACCGTAACATTAGGTGGTCCAGATACTCAGGGGGTTGCAGCAGGCTGCGATACAGGTATCTGGCCGAAGGGAAGAATCTCTCTCTCCCACGACTCAGGAAACGATACTGACAAGGCAATTCGAAAGATATACAATAAATGGAGTGCCATGGGGCTGCCACAAACTACCATGACGTATCATGAGGTATAAGCAAGCATCATGAATGAGGTTAATTACTGAGCCTTGCGGATGCTATGATGTCATGAAGTGTCACCCGGTTGTATGGAATGGCATGAATGAGGTTTTGTGAAGAGAGTTATTGAAATATTCAAACTTATCAGGTGCGACATACCTGGCGTTCGACAAAGCGGCTGACGCACCTTGTGTACGAGACGAACTATCAAGAGCACTTGATGCTTCGAAAATTGTGTGATTGGGTATGGGCCACGGGCAGGGTTAGGGTTGGTTATGGTATCGTTGTATGGCACTACAACCTCTCCTTCGTTGGGTGGCCCTGGAAGTGCCCTGAATGTTTCATAGTATACCATTTATTTTGTTTCGTGAGAGTTCCAATTCTCCGCAGAAGGCCACTCATGCCGTGCGTCTTCCGCACTTCACTTTTATTGTTGGCTTGGATTGGTGAGTATAATGTACCTACAATGCTGCTGTATTTCTGTTTCCGTTTCGTTTCCTTTTACTCGTTGTTGTTTCTTCTTGTTTTCACTCTTACTCCAGTTTGTTTTATGGTTCTCTCGTTCAACGACTATGCTTTAGGATTTACACACATTTTAAAGGACGTCTCTCTCAGCTGCGAGATCGAGGATAATGCCGAAACAATACGAAGTATGTCTGCAAGCTGGTGGTGTGCACTCGTACATACGCCCCATATTTCGTACCTAGCACGCATGGCTTTGTAGTGGTTGATATTAAAGTTGCGAGTTTAACATGTTTGTCTCGTACGTAGCTGGTGACCACATAGCTGATATCAGACATGTCTCTTTTAGCGTCATGAACATGGGCACTGATGGTAGCGCTCGATACCCATGGTACATCATATTCTTAGAGTGAAACTGACGGTTTCATGTGACGAGCACATACACACGACATACACAACTGACGTATGTAGACATATCGTATATGTGAAATATTGGGCTTCGAGCATATCAGTGTATAGTTCTAAATGTATTTTACCAGTATATGCCCGATGCGTACCTGTACTCGCGTAAGCTGATTGTGTGATGGTAGCAGCCACCCTCTGGATTTAATTGGCCAGTTTTATTTAATTTGATTTCGTCTTTCACCACTCCAGAACCACAATGATTAAACTTTTGAGCCCGTGATGGGATCACGGGTTGCATATAATTTCGTCCGTTGTTTTTTTCATACAGCATTGACCACTGACGCATCGTTGCGAAAATCGAGGTCAATCACGGTCGCACCGCAGACGATGCTAACACCACGTACGTCGATCTTTTTTGTTGTGAATTTTCCGCGTCTCGCGCAAGGCGGAGGGGTTCACTCTAACTAAGGCAAAAGTTAATCGTTGGACGAGCGACCGGTGGTGTACAGGAACACGTCGTCTGGCAACGCATTTGTCTGAGGATAGGAGGATGTATCAACAATCGTAGGTCCAGCCTCTCGCTCGAACGTTCGGTCCCGGGAAGCTGTACAGCGTGGGTGAGATCAACATATTATCGAGTAAGTGCCTTGCAGTAACAGGTGGCCGAGCCTGTCCTACTCTCAACAGCACCGGTAGGACTCAGTAGCAGTAGATCATAAACGTCGAACTAAAGTCCATAGCGTCTCTGAATCGAAGGCGAATGTGTACTTACCTCACCCCGTTAATACTGTAACACCCTATACTTCCTGGCATGTATGGCATCAGAAATTGGCTATTGTTTTGAACATAATATTGCCGTCATCCTATGCACGACACGGTATATACCAAACGTCACCCTCTTAACCTACTCACTACTTAGTATGGCCTCACCAACATAAACGCCACACCCATGAAGATGTATTCGTATGATACCGGTGCTCTGAGCAAAGGCCACGCAACTCTCTTACCACGTTCCACGCATACGAACCTTGAGAGTGAAGTTACTTGTAGCGGTGTAAAACGAAACCCGGCACCAATATTCGCACACAGCGCGTGGTGACTCCGAATCTCCGTGCATGATTGACCACTTATGTGACTGGGTGTAAGATGCCCCGTACCTCGTACCGTAGTATCGGACTACGAGCAAAACTATTGAAGTTGGGGTCAAGTTGTAAAAAACCCTAAGAAAGTTAGATCAAAAACACATTGCTCAACTTGAGGTTTACGCAACATCGTACCCGGTACCCTCTGGCCTACACTAATGGTAATATAATCCCCGTTGGCACTAGCGTTTGAGTATAGGAGCGTAGGGAATGTTTGGCTTATTTTGTGTTATTTGTTTACATCCCATTTATCATCTTCGCCATTCCTCACTAGTCGTAACTCAGATCCGGGATCACAAAGTATGGTTTTCTCCCTCCTCCCCCAGTACGTTTGGTGCCATGCTTTTTTACCGCGAGAAGACTTACGCCCTTTCTTCCCTCGTCGACTCGCATCGAATGATTTGAATATAGGGTGCTCCACATACAATAAAAAAAAATCCTTTGAAAATACCTTGTCGTCGAGTTATTTCCTTTACGAGTAGACGCATCGCTAGGCGCCTGCACCTTCCACGTGGTCGGTGAAAAGAGCTTTGAGCTTTGCCTGAGGGGGTGTGCTGTTGCCTTTCGTGTAATCATAAGTGTCACACGGTAGACGGCTGCCCAAGGTGGCCAAGGTCGGTCGCACAAAGAGATTCCACCCCTACTCATAGCAACAAGTGTTCCTTGTTGGCGAGCCCAAAGTGTAGAGATGGTTCAGATGTGTCATATGCCGTGCTGCGGTAGTGGTACTGTAACACGTTTGATCCTAAGTATTGCCTTAGGTTAGCGTAACCCTAACTTAGGTATAAAAAAAAAACCTGACTCGCCTCAGCTTAGGAGCTACCCCTTAGATCACACCCTATATTACACCCCTTATCACTCATGCCCCTTAGCATACCCCTTATCACTCATATCGCCTTATCACACCCCTTACCACACCCCTTATGACACATATCATTATGCCCCTTAGCATACCACCCCTTGTAACACGCTTTAACACACCCCGTACCACACCCTTTGCCACACCCCTTGCCATTTTCCTTATCATACCCCTCATCATACCCCTTGCCATTTTACTTATCACACCCTTTACCACACCCCTTATCACTCATACCCCAAATACCCCTTAGCATACCCCATATCACTCGTGCCCCTTATCACTCATACCCCTTATCACTCATGCCCCTTATCACTCATACCCCTTATCACTCATGCCCCTTACCATACCCCTTCTCACACTCATTATCACTCATACCCTTATAATACCCCTCGTATGATGTACCTGTTATGTCTTTACATCCGATGTATTCTATGCTAAACCACTTTGGTATACGAAGCCCATGGGATTGTGATTACAGGTGTCGTTTCTATCAGGTCACAAGTGTTATGAAAGTAAATATACAGGGTTACGTATAGAAGTAGACCTTCTGAACGAAAGAGCCTCCGGGGTATTAGGTGATCGTACGCCGATCGTGTCTGGTGTCTCCATTCTTCGTGCACCATGTTCTGCACAGTACTCCCATCACAATAGAAGGAACTTCTCGCGATACAAGTGCAAGGCGAGAACCGTAGTGGGGGGGGAGGGAGAAGAGCCTACTTTGTGACCCCGGATCTGAGTTACGACTATTAATAGGAAGGAGAGAGAAAGGAAGGCGAAGATAATAAATGGGATGAACAAAAAAACAAAATAGGCACGAACACGGTTGCTTAAAACCATAGATAGGCACATTTCAACGACTACCACGACATTGCTCAATGCGCGTATTGTGTCGTGCATGGATAGGGAAATGCACCCGAGTGATACACATGATTATGTTAGGTACATCATGTTTTCCATGGCAGTGCAGTGGGCAGTGCAGTGGGCAGTGCCGTGGGCTTGAATGGCCCTGCCAAGGGACTGCAGTGGCCTAGCCCTTCATGGAAATATCGCGGGAATGCAGTGCGCTTTGACGGCACTGACTGCCATGGGAGCAGCCCTTGCCATGCAACTGCCATGGGACTACCATGACCAGACTGCTGTAGCACTACCACGACCTACAAGGGCACTGCCATGAACTGCCGTAGCTCTGACGTGAACTGTCAGGGTACTGCTATGTGACTGCCATGTGACTGTCATAGCACAACGTGAGGGTATTCGTGTTGATGGCGCTGAAACGCTTCCCTTTTTAACTGTTTCTTACTGCCAGAATACGGAAAAATGAAATAGCGGACATTTTTCAGCGCCATCAAAAATGAAAAAAACGCACCCAAACAGGTTGTAGGATGATCGTATAGCCTATACCACCACAATCCTCCCGGGAATTCGGCTTACAATTTCGTTTTTACACAATGTGAATTTCTGAGTGTGTGGGATGTATTATCATGAAAATGGCCATGTGGAAGCCCTACCGAAAAATTCCGTTTAAGGATACGACGAAAGCGAAGCAGACGCATGCTACGGTAGAGGTGCAAGCACCGTGTTTTTTTCTGAAGGTTGTCACTCGAGGAGCTCTATATAC
The DNA here is from genome assembly GCA_008828725.1 of Saccharina japonica. Classification (NCBI taxonomy): domain Eukaryota; class Phaeophyceae; order Laminariales; family Laminariaceae; genus Saccharina; species Saccharina japonica. The sequence continues at coordinate 28,963 of MEHQ01000881.1, read as the reverse complement.
CACCCCCAAAAAACTGGTTTAGTAGGAAAATAAAAGCACTACTGTACGTATAATACCCAATGAGCAATGTCATGGCCTGAGTATACAATGAACAGCAGCAGTATTGCAACACAAGTCTTAAGAATGGAACACCCACGATTTTGGGTTAAGGGGCATACTAAACAAACAGCCAAAAAAAGGTATACCTTATACCATATACCTCTATCGTAGCACGCGTCAGCCAATACAAACAAAATCGTCGAGAAAGCGAATTATCGTTTCACCCAAGCCATCGTCGGAAAAAAATATTTTTGGTTTATTTTTTTTTTTTTTTTTTTTTTTTTCAACATCATATTTGGCAGATCCGAAAAGAAAATGAAATTCTCAAATGAACACCCTTCTATATTTGTCGAAAGGTGGGCTACCCAACCCCACCCTCTGGGCGCCTTATTAACCCCTTCACAGCTGCACCCGCGTTTTTGGGGACAAGTTCGAACCTAAAATAAGGGAGGGGCCGTGTTGGCAATACTAATACAAAAGGCGGAAGGTATACAAAATGCCGCAACGTACGCTCAAACGTCAAGAACGCTCAGGGTTGACTAACTTCCGTGGTGCCCGACGGCCTGCTTGTGGGACATATCAAGAAAAAACCGGGAATCGCTGACGCATGCTATCTTGAGGTATAGAGTTGCACCGTGTTAATAATAATACTAAGCTTTTGCCTTCTGAGGGTGGCCACTTGATTATCTTGATTATAGTATAGGACCTCTATACCTCACCCTAAAAGTGCCTGATTTTGGACGAAAACAAAAGTGATATGCATCCCATGACCAAAACCCATGGCCTAAGTGTAAAATGAACAGTGTTGCAACACGAGAATGAATCAAAGTCCGACGATTTGGGGTTAAGGAGCAAAATCATTCAGAAATCAGTTCAGCCAAAAAACGGTACACCTATACCTCATTCGTAGCACGTATCCGTTACAAAAAAGTCGTCCGTGCGGGGTAGAGGACACTGGGTCCTTGGCACACGCCGTTCCGCGTTATAGCCCCGAGCAGTTTCATTTGATGTCGTCGGCGAACATATGTATTTGAGCATATTGGCACCCACAACAATAACAATAACAGCAACAACAAACAATGAGAGATACATGTTGTTGTGGGTTGTCATTGGACAGGGAGCATATCGATAAGCAGCTATGTTCCGTGTTGGTAATATATGCTGGTACCTGGTAGGGGTAGGAGTGGATGAAATGAATTAACTAATGGCTTGGGCTCGTAGTATTAAATTGTGTGGGTTAACTACATTCGACCCAAGAGGGACGAGATATACAACAATGACATAGCATGATACTCTAGCTTGCTCCATTTGCGCTGCTCTTGACGTCAAAGCTCTGTCGGTTCATCATGTCGTTTTGCATCTCTCAGAACCCTATTGTAGTACATGCACATCACGTACACACGCGGACATAACATCCGAACAAAGGCCTGCCGTGAGTGCGATATACTGATCACGAAGGTATGCTGACCATGTTTAAGTGTGTCTGGAGCATTGGTCGTTTCGACGTGGGACATGTTATTCTCGGTGTGCCATAACAACTACAAGCGGGAACAGTTACCACCTACGTTTTTTTTTCTGTCCGGGGTACAGTACATCCATCCACAACGAGACGACAAGGGGTTACGTTGTGCCGAAAAATGGGAACATCTCACACTTTGAGGAGGCGACGGGATACACCCCTCGTGTAAGCAAGTCATGCTCACACGCCAGTTTTGATCACTCTCGTGCACCCGATATACACCCACAAGAATTGTTTTTTTCCCATCCCATTTATTATCTTCGTCCTTCGTTTCTCTATCCTTCCTAGTTGTGACTCAGATCCGGGGTCGCAAAGTATGCCCTTTTCCCTCCTCCCCCACTACGGCTCGTGCCTTGCATTTTTAACGCGCGAATATTTCAGCCCTTTCTTCCCTCGTCAATTATCGTCGAATTGTGCTTACCCACGCTTTAAAATGCGATCTCGATAGTTTGTGTGAATTGAGATTAAACTCTCCATATTACGGAGACTCGAACCCTCGACCTCCAACCTAACAGGCTTCGTGGTTACCTGTTAGACCACCGGGGCGACCGGTATAAAACACGTTGGATGGCTGAAGGGGGTCACGGGGGTTCGTCCAGCACTGACGGTCTTGATTTGGAGTCGATTTGACGGAGTATGTGGACGTTTCCGTTGGCGAAAAGAAGTTTCCCACTTTCAGTAAATGTTTGGAGGAGAGTACCCCTTCTTGTTGCCATGAATTGAGCCATGTTGTGTGGATCAGTCTATTGTTTTTTCAGCAGACGAACTATATGTTCACCTTTCGCATATCTCGCGATCATGTACAAAAGCGGGTGTTGTAGATTAGCGAGGCAGCTGCCAGACAACGGAGCACTGGCGTGTACGCGGGGTATGGGCCTTACTAAGCCATGGGCGCTATGGCATGCCGCAGACGCGTTCAGGCATGCGCAGTAAGGCTCCCGTAAGATATTTGTTTGGTAGTAAAACACGTTGTGTAAGGCAACCATTTAGTGTTTGTTCATGCCTCAAAGGTGTTTTGGTATCTGAAATGACAAAATTGGATGCCTTAGACTTGCCTTACGGCCTCATGTTGTCCCGAGCCCCGTTTTGGGGGAGTTCGTATGTACAACGGCGGTGCTTTGGTGCCCAAAAACGCTGACGTAAGGCACGTTAAGACACGAAATAGCACCTAAGGAAACTATCTGCTCGAACAGGGCTGTCCGTTACCAATAAGGCATGCCTTAGGGACAGCGCTTAGAAGACAATTCGATTTATACTATGTTAAGAGTCCCCTTCGCATGTAAAGAGACGATTTGCTTGAGTTTCCTCGTTAGCGACCCCTGTCTGTCTCCATCCCTGTGCGGGAACAGAGCACGAACTGAACACCAGAGGTCGAAGAGGGACTGCGTGCACGCGGTGCGCGACCTGTTGGAGTGGAACTGGCTCGGGGATGTACTGGGGTGTGTAGATATTATTTTCGCGCTCCACTCCATGTTGGGGCCTGTACCAACAGTTTGGTAGACCATCCATCTGCTTGCGGTTGACGTGTTCCGGTAAACCTTAACCTCCCTACCAAGGCTAGGTTAGCAGTGATACTCGGGGAGGTATATTTACACATTTATGTTTTTGCTCGGCGTTCGTCGGACTTCCATAGATTCGTAGGTCGCTACCAGAAACGGCAAAGTCGTCATTCGAGTTCCATGTACATGTCTTACTCTCGTGGGAGCATTCGCATTGTAAATTCGCGTTTTCAAGGACGGGCAGTGTACACATAAGCATATATATATACAAGGCTTTCCTTTGGAGTGGTTGTAAGATGGGAGTCGATATTCTTGCACGAATACTAATTGCTTGTAGTCGAGTTTGGGCCAGTCTGCCAAAACTTGCAGTTGTATGGGGGTATTAGCGTGGCCACAATGAGTTGCAATTTTACAGTATATTGAACGCTAACCTACAGCAAACCGTACAAATGATGGGTGACGCAATAACATTACAGTAGTAGTAAGGTTGTGCCACCCCCGTACGCAGTAACTTAGCAGTAGTAGTTGCAGAGCAGCAACAAACAATACAAAGCGGCAGCCTATTTCGTGTGCCCGAACTCCGAAAATGAAAAATTACCTCTTATTCCGGTACGAAATAAAAAAATAGGAAATGCAGGGTCATTGTTGTATTGTTTTGACCAGATTGTACTCGCGAACCGGAAATAACGTAAGTGTCTGGATTTGCTTTTTGGAGGCACTTTTGAAATCAGAGCGGGGGTTACGGGGTCAGGATTCTAGTAAAAATTCATTTTACACTCTGAAAGCTATACGAAATAAGTTGAAAGCACGTCCACTCGCATTTTTTTTGTTGGATAATAACATTATAATTATTATGCTTGCCATCCGACAATGTGCAGTGTTGTTCCAAAAAAAGCCCAGTGAACAGAAATTGAAGAACTCTCCAGATCAATTGTTGGATAACTCTTGGATAAATTTCAAAACTATGTTTTTCTCGTTGGATTGTCAAATAAACATAAAAGCAATACTCTCGGGCGAGTACGTACAACTATCGAACGGGGCTACGAGTACAGCGTGCAAGTCGAAGAACCTATCGGATATGTCGTTGTTTTTGACCAATGAACATTTATTGTGGTCTATCAGGGTGTGTATGCTGGTTCATGGACGAGTCGACAATGTGTACCTGTTTTTTTCATCAGACCCGAAGAGACAGCGATGATACTCTGCCCTTATAGGGGCGGTGTACGTATTGTTTGATACAGTACTGTATATATGTGAGTACCTTGGAACGCGTCGTACTTGGTATACATACGGGTACGACTTGTTTATTTTCTGGGAGCAATGACTCTTATTTTAGAGAGGATTTCCCCTGAGTTTCCTGTCAAATAATACTGAAAAAAACGTACCTCCTGCGGAAAGTGCCAAAAACAGCAACCTATTCACAGGGCAAGTAACTACTGTACGCTACTGCAGCAATATCGGATGGTCAGTGATCTGTCCCGCAACAGTGCGGCAACAAACGCATGCTCGTATGATCTTCCGCCTGAGCTACCGTCGCAGAAGTTCATTGAGTACTGCTGCTTGCTGTGCTGCAGTGCAGCAGCGGCAGCAGCAGCAGCAGCAGCAGTACGCCATGAGCTCTGCCTGATAGTCTGTATGATGGTGTCTCTCTACGCCTAAACAATGCCGGTTGCGCAGCTATACATCATGAACTCTTCTATTTGATAGTTTGTATGCTGGTATATTTTCCTGGCGGTGCTGTACAAATGCCGGCCATCGGGCGACTACAGCAGTACGCCATGGTGGTTGCGCACCAAAGCGCCTGCTGGTTCCGCCCGTTGCTGCTGCTGCTGCTGCTGCTGCTGCTGCTGCTACTGCTGCTGCTGCACACAGCCCCCGCGCCCTGCTGCACTTAGCTTCCGCGCCCACAGCCACATTACGTAGGTATGCGCTATCGCAGCAGCAGTTGATATTGTATGATGACCTGTTTTGCGATATCTCCGGCGAAGTAGTTGGTGGCGAAGCGTTGCTGTTTAAATGCCGGCCATGCTCTGTCGTGCGTTGTCGTCGTTGCCGACAAACTAAAGTACGAACTATAGACTAGTCGTGCTGCTGCCAGCAAAAAGTGAAAAGCTAAGAGCTATTTTGAAGCTGGCAATCGAAAGTTGGGCCGTTTGTCACGAAGAAACGAGGTGTAGTACGGTCCACTCGTAACTAACGACCGACCCCAGTCGACGTAATTGTCATGTTATCTATATATATATATGATATAGTTGTGCTCGAACGGTTTATGCTACTGTGCTGTCATGACGGGAGCCTGACGGCGGCGTATCGGGGCAGCGACATGTCTCATCTCACACGTGCGTGTGCCTACGCCGTTCCTGCTTGCTCGCTTCCTTGCTTGAAGGGAGAAGAGGTGGTGGTCTTTGTCAAGAACATATATATCATGGCGCCTCGCTTGCTTGCGAGGGCACTGGCTTGCTGGTTGATGTCGGGCGGAAGCGGGGGGCGAGGGGCAACGGCAGACTTAAGCCTCCCTCCAGTAATCGGAGTGGATTACGGTTGCCCTCGATGCGACATGATTTTCACGATGCTCAAGACCACTTCATCGGGCGAGCGTGTGCAATATATTGATATGCAGGAGCGAGGTCAGAATAATCGTTTAGTGGCAATGTTGCTTTCACGTGGCATGTACTGTACACCAAACCACATTCGGTGCTCCTCCAACCGGTTTCGAAACAAGCTGCTGCGACATGCTCTCATCGACGAGCAACATACCTTGCATGTCAAGGATCAGCCCCGACCTTTTGCAGCATACGTGATAGCGCGGGACGGCGTTTTCCCGTATGACTCCCAACAGGGCATGAGGGCCTGAAGGAATATAACATTTTTCTCTACTCCCCCCATAACTATCTGCTCTGGCACATAGATAGGCCAACATTTGCTATTTTGGGGCTTGGTGTGGCGCCAGGTAGTTATAATCCGTGTATCCCAACCTTCGTGATTGTTTTGGGTTGTTTCCGCATACAGGGGAGCCTAAGAGCGGAACAACGTTTATGTATAACTGGGCCCGTGGCGCCCTCACCCATACGTGCCGCTTCCTGAACCACTGGTTTGGTAGTGGCTGCTGCCACGCGGAAGCGGGTCATCTTCGTGGATTGTTCCATACACCGAGCGAAATTCGTCTGACGTTCGACCCACGACTCGGCGTGAAGGATGCGAAGTGCCCTTGTGCGAACGTGGGCAGGTGCGAGCTTGCTACAGGATGTTGATGTTGATATTATCAAGTTGACACCCGTGTATTTGGGTTTATCCCTGTTCGCACGACTGCATATCGACCTCTGGTAGTTGGTTTCACATGGCTGCGGTGTGGTACGTAACCTCTTTGTTGAGCGAGTCGCTAAGTGAGGGAAATATTTTATATGAGTCTTGGAACGTTTGGCTGTGCAAGCAAGGTGAAAGTATGTCTACACTGGGATGCACTGGATATTGTATTGATTTGGCAGATATATGACTCGTGATTCTTGCCGCAATTTGCAAACGGTAAATCGTGTCTAGTCTAAAACGTCACATATATCGATATCCCGCCCGCATTGGTTAATGCGTAGCCTCGTAGTTTTGTGCGTGTGCTGCTGCAAAGCTCGGCTGCTTTACTAAGGTGTACCTTGCAGAGTTTTAAGCTACCATGTTACAGTACGTGTGTGGGCTTACATCGTGTCCACAAATCGGGTGGCACGCGCGCCTATATCGCGCACACACCAGTACCCCATGTCAACATACCAGGTAGTGTACGGTAGGATAGCGTAGGGATTTGTTGGCTGGGAGGGGTATGCTTCCACTCAAGGTCGGAGCATCTACCTACTAACATCAATTAGACGCCACACCATGTAAGCCTGCTATACAATAGAGCAGATCCGGCTTGGGGGTGATGCATTTAATGGCCATACTATTGTAAGTATATCTCAATATCGTTGCACCAACCGCCACACGTATATCACATGTACCGATTGCTACGTTCACCAGCAGGGTTGAAATTCGCGTGACAGACGAGCAAAAGCACACTCTGCCGGTGGACGCGCGATGCAAATGGCAGCACTCTCACGGGATCGCCTTAAGAGGGGTTGACTGTTTGTCCGCCGACGGCAACCCTGCTGACAGTTTCAACGATATTTGGCTGTGCATGGAGGAGGCGGAGTGCGAAATAACAGGTGTGCCCCACTGTGAGACTCGTGGTCCCAGGACGTGGTGGTTGTGCAATTAGGCCAGCGTAGGAATCGCGAAGAAGGGAGATGCTACTGTAGCTCAAGTCTACACGGACGGTTTGAGAGTGTCCTCATTTTCACTGCCGGGTTTGGGCTACTGCTGTACTCGTGCTCGTGCGAGTCTCTCTTTACCTCGTTTTAAACCGCTCTTGAAACTAATTTACGGTCCAGCGTAACAAAAACAAATGATAACAACACAAACACTCAACGCTGAAACACACACACAATGGGTAGTGCAGTAGTGGCAATCGCGCGGCTGGTTCGGACCCGCCGAAAAACGAAAGCCAAAACCACGTATCCCGACCGTAGCCCTGCTTGGTCAATGCTACGTATAACCCGGCTATTGCTACCTCTGCGAACAGACACTTACAAATCCTGGACTACTGTATGTTTACCGCAACCCTACACCTTTCAACCCCAAATACTAGTCACACTAGTCGGCCTTAAACACTGAAATCACTCTATAGCATATTTGCTCTGAACGTTTTGAGTGTAGATTTGTTTTTCGGGGGTCTAATGGTTCGAGTAGCACTTACAAACAGACATAATTGCATCAACATCCTTGATTGGCTTAAGGACGCCCCGACCGAACGTGTCCCTCCTTCCTTCCGTTTGGCAGATGATCGCCTCCAATTCGTGGCCATGCGTGACCCCCGGGCAGCGGCGGTGAGCACGTTCTTTCACGAGGCGTTGCACCCCTCGCCGGAACAAAAGGTCACAATAGGCTTCGATGCGAATACCCTGGACGAGTTTGTGTTGGAAATGGTTCCCGTTCTCTGCCAGTGGGTCGCACTCCGTTACCTTCTCTTCACCGCCATCCTAGGCGGGCAGAGTACCATATTTTGGTACCACGATGCTTTGCTCGATGCCCACAGATGGCACTCCGATTGGATAGCTTCCGTGGGACTCCACCTGCCTGAGACAGTCGTCGACGAAATGGCAGATGCAGCTCTACGCGAAGACTTTAACTTTGAGACGAAGGGTAAGAACGAACACCCTGGAGCCTCGCAGAAGCCAGCTTGGCATGACCCGCTCAGGCCTGAAACGCTCGTGGCGCTCGACGTTATCGTGCGTAAATGGCTTCCCCCGGTTGTCCTTGCAAAGTTGGATATCTAAGAATATCTAAGGCTACCGAAGCGGAGATATGTATCTGGTTGCCAGATCGAGCCTTCGGTACTTTGCAGTTGCCGATCTTTCCTGTAGTTTGTGGTAGCGATCGACTCGGGGGCGTCGAATCGCGAGGCAAGGGTCTGAGGTCACAAACAAAGCACTGGTTACACAAAGTCAGCCTGTGGTATTGAGATGAAAACCCGGAAACAACAGATAGGTGGCAGGGCGAGCGAGCTCTTGGGATTGTACAGCAGGAGCGTTCCTCTAAAACTTCGCGACTTCATGAGCGAGAGCCAGCGATGTGCTTCGCGCAAAATCGCGCGGACCACTCGGAATATGTGCGGGCAGAGGAAGCTGGATGTGATCCTAACCCTAACCCTAACCCTAACCCTAACCCTAATCCATCCATCCATACGGTTAGGGTTCGGCAGGTTTGTAAGTATTGTAGAACCGACTTCAAACCGCGCCCAAAACCAAAACACCCGTCTCGATAGCCTACTATGAGGCGGATGCTCGGTTTGTCGGCGCTGACTGCCGGCTCAGTGGTTATGATGTGCATATGTTAATAGCAGACATGGTTACGAATTGAAGATTGGTGGGTACCGTACCAACATATTTTATACCAGGTATACTGCTAATTTTCATTTCAGACGCGTGCTACAGTAGAAGTATACCAAAATTTGGCTGATTTTGTTTCTGGATGACGGCTCCTTAACCCAAAATGGTGAGAATGAATGTCGTTCTTGTGTTGCAGAATGTTTATTTATATACTTGGGTCGTTGGACTGTTTGTCGGTTAGCACTTTTAGTTTCCTCCAACATCAGTTTTTGACTACTGCAGGTATAGAGGTCCTCAAGTGATAAGTAGCCACCCTCGGAAGGCTAAAACATGCATGCTGCTCATCACCTCTACCGTAGCATGCGTCTTCAAAGGATTGTACATCGTTTGCTCAGATATTTCAACCGAGGGTACTCTTGAGACAACGCCCGGTATCGCTGTCGTCCGAGAATGTTGATACGTTGATTAACGGTGTATAGAGATTGGACCACGTACGGCTACCATTCGGGGTTGTTCTCTCATGCTTCCGTATACAAGTAATCGACTGACTTGCGCGAAGACAAGGCGAGTACACGTTGGGATACAACTAGGAATCCTGACATCCTGGCGGAAACTCTCATGGCAGCCACGACGGCTTCCACCCGCCATGTACGGCAACCAAATTACGTGCGAGTGTAATTAGGGTCCCAACACATCCCGATAGCGAGAGTTTCATCCATTATGATGTTATGTGCAGCTTGGAATCGAAGACGCCTGTTATTAGAGCGTTCCTCAACCATCGGGGTTTGGGCTGATCCATCGCCCCTGCTCCAAACCCCATCCTTATGGAGATTTTACTGAAGGACTTCACCGCGATAGGCCCCGGCCAATAATACCGCACGGGCTCACATAATGTCCGTTAGACGTGAGAGCTTGCGGACGTGTCGGTGTCAATCGCAACCGTGTTGCTTGACTTCGAGATGTTTCTGTGTGATTGGAGAGATCTGCAGCATAGGGTTATAGTTAGGGATAGCTGAGCAATATCTCCCTTAGATCGCGTCGTTAGCGGTACCCCCTACGCCCGGTGGGGGCCCACGGCCATATACTATTGCGTAGTATTAATATTAATAGTTCGATTCACAATGGAGAGAAGAACTGCACTCGGCTCAGCATTCATTCGCGTGCAGAACCGAAAGCAAAATCGTGTTATCGGCTCAGGTTACCCGGCGCTGTCGTCAGCCTTGAAACAAGATCAGCGGAAAGACCCGCCCAAAGACCCGCCCAAATACTTGCGGAAAAGAGGCTTTTGCCGCGGAAACAACCGCGGCAAGACCCGCCGTAACGCGCGTGATGACACGCGGCATCTCGCGCGGCAAGACCTACGAGAAGGCCCCTGACAGGCACCGCGGGGAGACTCGCAGAAAGACTCGCGGAAAGATCCGCTGAAACGCCAGCGTAAACACCCGTCGGTATAAAAGAGAGAAATACATTGCATGTGGGAAATTACATGGGGATAAGGTAGCTAGAGTTAAGATGGCCAGCACTGAACCACATTCCAACCGTGACTGGTAGCAGCAACAACATAACCAATGCGGACTCTGGGGATGGTGTCTGGCCCATGCGTGATTCGAAGTGCTCGTGCCCTCGGCTTGCTGGTGGTTGGCGAACAGCGGCACTGTACTGTAGTAGTGATATGTTTGTGGAAGATAAACAAGAGCGTCAACAGGGTGACTGAACGACCCGCCTCTACATGCGAGGCCTCGGACTGTGGCGTATACACCATGCCGCATCCAAAGGTGAATATACCCCATGAAAATATGCATCACGCCACCGCTGGTCGACCCAGCGCACACCCTCATTGGTGCTTCATAGCAGTAACGATACTGACCCACGGGCTATACGTCGCCGTGTCAGACTGTCGACGGTACAGCAGGAAGAGCAGCCCTATGATACAGAGAATATACCATAACCCTAACACATTGATAAGACAATGTGCGTTTGCACTCAATAAAACGACGGCAAAGGCCGACACGCGATCGCGCCGTGAAAGATCCAACTCGACGTGCCCATGAAAACAACGTGCATGGCTATGATGCCTTGACAAACATTTCCTGCAAACACCGAAATGCGATCCTGTTCGTCCAACGTTACATATGTAACACAGAAGCCCCAACCCAAATATTCCACGCATGCACTTCCACGCACGCAGAACCAGCATGTGGGCCCTGACGCCAGGTGTCGCCAAGCGCTTGCCGGGTGTTAGAGGGTTCTACCGTAGCTTGTACGTGAGGGAGCGCACCGCGCATTGTTTTTTTGTCTCCGCCGACAAGGGCGCACAAAAAAACGTTTTCGACACCACACACCCAACTTTATTTTGGATCTCTCAAGGGGGGGGGGGGGGTACGACGGACCCATCCCCCCCCTCATAACGCCACACAATCTCCTACATAAAACATCCCTATACTAAATCCTATATAATACCAAGGGGGGCACAGCCTAGGGGGGTACTACAGTCCACGCAGCCCCCTAAGAGCGGACAGGCACCGACCGTAGAAGAGAAGGAGAGAGAGGGAGAGAGTGATCACGATGAGCACTGTCTCCGTGGTGGAGGGAGCCCTATCCAAGGCCCCCTTCGATAAGGTTGCTTGGCTAGAACGCGTCTGCGGAAAGCCAGCGGATTGCTCAGAGTTAATTTGCTGCTGCGGGTACAACTTCGGCGACGGTTCAGGAATGGACGAGGGCAGAGCCATTGAGCATGAGACCTTGGATGAGCACAGAGAGTGAATGCAGAGAAATGAGGACTAAAGAAGCATATCGTGTGCCTCGCAGCCATTGTCGCAGCAGCAGTAAGAAGATTAAAGACTCAGTTCGGTTGATACATGTTCGCAGAAAAATGCGGCGAAATAAATTCGGTCAACCTTGGACACTCCTCATACTGCTGTGCGACTGCGTGTGTAGTGTTGTACAGCTGCCCGCCGCGTGTGTCTTGCTGCCTCCTGTGTAGTTGGCAGCAGCAGTCGCAGAAGCCTCAGCAGCAGTAGCAGACGCGGCACAATAAAGTTTTCTCCTAAAATCTGAATGAAATGCAGCCCCAGCAGTAGTCCACTACTGCTGTGTGCCAACATATCGCTGCCTTCGCATAGCTGGCGTTATACCCTCGTCCCCCTTCCCTTTCAAATTTGACACCCTTCGCATGCGAGCAGGGCATGTTTGCCTTTGGCAAAAATCGCCGGGAAGAACTGCAGAGGCAACTGGGTTTGCAAGACGTGCAAGCACGACTTCGGACCCAGTGTAGCGGCATTGACCCGGACCCACGTGCGGTAGCATGAGGATTCGCAGGGTTGCGACGGGCGTTGTGGACGGGCTTGAGGATTATGAGGGCGCGGGTAGTGAGGTGGATGAAGTATTTCCCGACACTGCAGACGAGCATGGTACCACCGATATGACGTGTGTCCACGCTCCGATTTTGTGCGCGGGAATGTCTACGGGTGTCCGGGAGCCTGTTCTCCAGCACTCCCCATCAACTCTCCATGGTGTTGGCAACCAGGGAGTGTCGTGGGAGGTTCGGATATACCCGAACCGCATATATGTTCATACAGAAGGGAAGGGGGTGAAGGAGGGGAAGGGAGCAAGAGGGGACGGGCAGGGAGTAGCAGCAACGGTAGCGAGACACCGGGCGAGAACGTGGGAGAACCCGTGCGCAAGAGTAGGCGGGGCAGAACGATCACGCAAAGCGTTCGCCAGAAAGATATTGGCAGTCTTTGATGATTACTGTACATTTGTGCGATCATTACGTTCCTCGTCGTGGAGTGTTTTCCAGGCCATTTGACTCAATCAAGCACGATGGCTTGTTTTCGTGACTGAAATAATAAGATATTTGTTGTTGTTGTTGAGGCACCTTGGTGGGAGGTTGTATCCAAGCAATGTTCTATCTATTGATCAAGTACCTTGAAAGACCTTTTTGTGTGAGAGTTGGTGAGAGGGGAAAAGCCAAGAAATTCACCCAAAAGGAAAAAAAAGTTTTTTTTCGGCCCTCCGGGGTAGTGTGGTGTGCGGGATAACTTTGTTTGTGCGCCCTTGCCGCCGATATCAATAACTACTGTACAACAAAGTGCACATCGACGTTCGTGGAGCATGACGAGTTATCGGTTCGAGGGATAGCCCGTCTGTATTGGACGAGTACCGAGGTAGCAGGTGCACGGTACGCTGTAACAAGAGAGGAACCGATGACCCTCAGCACCGCCATGCAAACAACGGCTGTTTACACCATCCCTGGAAGCTTTTGATTCGGCCTGCGCCGTTGACAGAGCTAAGTTGTTTTGCGGTCGGTTCATCCAGCTGACAACTAAGCCCTTACGAATGACTGCTACACCCTTTATCGGCACAGTCGTCATCACGACACACCAACAACTCCACGAACGGTCTCCGTACGTAGGCAAACCGACGTTTTAGGTTCGGAGCATACATGCGCGAACATAACTACTGTACCTTGCACGGTGTCGACATTACAATATATCGTGGGAGTGGCACCCAACGGAAAGTACGGCATTGTCAACATATGACAGTATCATGTTTACCAAGTACAACCTTGAGTATCCTTTTACTGCGGGATGTCTCCTGCATCCCGAAGTTTGCGACACGGCGGCGGTTTTGGGTTTCGAGGGTGGTCGGCTGTCTCGCACCAACCCGCCTTCCTCATGGCCGGTGTAGGCGTTTCGGTATCTCAGGTTTCATCTCCGTGGCCCATATAATCAAATAAACGTCCTTGTGGCACCAGGGAATTATCGTCTGGCACATCCACGCGGGAATACTACCGATGCGTAGGCAAGCAGGTTTTACGCGAACAGCAATCTGTAACTGCCACCTGGGAACTTCGCCGACTACGACCCATATAACGACATTACGTTTCTATACTTATATTCATATTCACCCATTGATCTAGCAGGGTGATACAGCGATGCTGGCTCCGGGCTCCTGCTGAGTTCAGGGGTGTAGACGTACTGTAGTTATGTGGATTATTCGTTCCCCGCGAGGACATCATTCACCACATGCACGTGGCATTCCCTCGTCCCTGGTGTCGGCCCCATTCGCGAACCCCCCCTGCTACGGTAATCTGACGTGGGACTCGGTATGATTGCAGGTGCTGGGATGGTAAGAGACATGCTGTGCAACGTTCTAGTGTGGAGGACCGGCACCATTCTGCCTTCTAGGCCATGATTTGGCCACGATCGCGAGTTAGGCTAGGTTACTGTAGCACCAGAACAAATCGTCGAACGCGCGCTTTAAATCCTCCGAAGAGGTTCGGTCAGTAATGGTGGCCTTCACGGTTTGTGTTTTTAGGACTCGTTCTCAACCTCGGATTCATGTATCAACCGCAAGACCTTTGACACATTGATCGTCGCATAAAATCAAGATATCAGCAAGGGTCAAGTTGCTGCGCTGAGTTAGTTCTATGGGCGGTGGTAATGAAAGGCATGGGGGTTCGACCTTCCGAATGTCGATGACGATGTAAGCCTGTTTAACGGCAGCAACATTGGCGCTACTGTGGGCAGCGCCATTCACACATCTCCAAGCTTGTCGCGTGCGACCTGTCTCAGAGGACAAGGAGAGGACACGGTCGAGGGACAACTCACTACGATAAACTAGATGCAACTTGTTACTTGTAGAAAAATCTCCAAGAGAGGGTGTAACTTGCCTCGGGGTCTTCAACCCCTGCTACGTCAGAAGAGTCGCCTGGCTCTTTCTTCCCGTTTTCCTTTCGCGTGCACCGATCTGGCGCGCTATTGCTGCTGCTGCTGCTGCTGCTGCTGCCTCTTGTGTCGTCTACGCGCTCTCCTAACTGCTGTGCCGAGCTGGCGTGCTGCTGCTGCTGCTGCCTCCTGTGTCGGCGCATCGGGTTGTTTTCTGTCCTGCCCTGTGCGTACGGGAGCTGGTGTTTCCGCCGTGGCGCCCACGCCGGGGGAGATAGCTGCTGTGTTGTCGTCATGGTGTGGAAGCGGCGGCGCCAGCTGATGAAATGGAGCGGTTAGCCCACTCGACTTGTATCATACCCGTCGTGTGCACTTGACGTGCGTAGGTCGACGAAGCGAGCCCGGGCCACGACGGTAAGCTCGGTGCAGGCCGGCGCGGGGGCGATGTGTCTCAAGATGAATCGAAGGGTGGCCCCTAGGACGTACTCAAACGTTTCGAGAAGCGCCGCCGCCGCGAGGTGGTCATCGGTTCGGGTGCCGATGTCGAAGCCGTGCTGCACGTGTTGGGACAAGTCTGCCAAGTGGACGTCGATAAAGTAAGAGTTCACCGGGCGCACCTTGTCTGTAGAGCGAAGGGGGGGCGATAACATCAGGTACAAACGGGGAGAGGGGCGGAGAGAAAGCGGGTCGCAGACCCGGTCCGGCGCGGGATTTCGGTGGGATGAGGGGGTCTGGTCAGCTTGGGGCCGGCACCACCTAGCCTCAAGAATCCTGCCGACGACATCACTTCGTAAAAGACTTAGCTTCACGGCTAGGTACCGGGATAATGTTATGCAGTATGGGACAGACCCGACTACTCAGCAGGTTGACTGGGTCCGTTTGGTCACTCACAAGTGTGTTGGGTGTAATTTAGCGCCTTGCTCCTCTTGACGAACTCTGGCGAGAAGGGGCAATCAGCCGTATTTCCACGATTCTCCTTAATTACCGTATTTTCAGCAATGAGAGGCGAAACGAGGATGGCTTTTGACATAAACTGGTATGCCACAAGTATAGTCCGGTTGGCCGGTTTCTGTTGTACTGGCGGGCACCAGCGTGTTTGGTGACACACCAACCTCCAAGCCAGAGCACAAATATCTACCAGGTATGTTTTAGTATAAGAAGCACACACAGTAAGGCCCCTAGACCTTCTTTTGGGGCCTCACTCCTGACCCCTGCCATGGGTGATGGTGGCGTTAAGCATGGGAATGTGACTCATGCCGACAGCACTACCAGAGGGGTGATCGCAGCACGAGGAGTTTGTCCGGTTCGTACACAAGTTTTTATGGGTAGTCAACGACGCTCACATTGATGGCTCTTTGGCCCAAGTGTTTTTCTCAATAGATATCCACGTCTTGGGTTCTGATCAGTCCCTACTAACATAAAACCCATGCATGCGGACCTCGGACTTCACTTCATCCATGCCGATGTACCATCTCACAAGACGCCTCGCCTCGCACTCTGATTGGGGAAAAAATACATACTCCATCAGTTGGTCCGATGAATTTAACATTTAGTGGGATGTTATGCAAACGATCTACGTGGTAATAACGGGATATATACAGTAGGTACAACTGAAATAATAGAGCAGGTGCTCTAGCCTTTGCGGTTGTACTTCAGCAGAAGGTTCATTGTTTAGCAAGTCGCTCGCTACATGACGTGTACATCATTATAAGCGTACAGGCAATCTCCAGCAATAACGCCATTGATAGCTGGCGGTGATAAGCGCCGGCGTAGAGAAACCCCCGACGCGTTTTAGTTATTCATCAAGGCTACCCCCACTTACCAAACATCCAATGATGGGTGCTGTTAAGGTGGCGGATGGTCCACTACTGTAGGTGTTGTTGAATGAGGTACCGTACCGTCAGTCGTGTTTTAGACCTCTGTTGGCGTGGTGGTACAGAACATGCGGCGATGTCTGAACCCATTTGTGTTCCTCAGAGCGGGCTATTTGTTTCACCTGCCAGGAGCCTGTGCTACGGCGCCGCTGTTGTTTTCGTCCGTGTTTCCAACCTGCCCTTTGCATCTCCTGTCGTTCGGTCAATACAGTTTCGGAGAAGGTGAGACACACTGATTGGCATTCATAGGGCACCATCGGACTGCCTGTCCACCGACTATATCGTTTCTCTCTGTTGACCAATTTAACCAATCCACTACCGGCAGCTGTCCTACGCCCAGGCCCTGAAGAGGGTCGGGTGCCAGAGCGTGGAAGCCACTGTCCGGCAACGGCGCCTACTGTTCGCGGGGGCCGTGGCAAGGCAGCCAGACGGGCGACTCCCGAAACGACTGATGGTCGGGGAGCTGGTGGGGGGGAAGGACCCGGGCGCGGGGTGCCCGGAGCGGAACTGGCAGACGTGCCTGAAGGACGACTTCAAAGCGTTCGGAGCTACGCACGGCTCTACGGACGACCAGAGACGTGTCTTCGGAATCCCGAATTCAGTTTGGGCGGAAGCAGCGAAGGTGAAGGGAGGAAGGCAGTGGTACAAGGGAGTGCTGCAGGGAGCTGAGAGGTTTATGACCTCCTGCCACAAGGAAGAAGAGGAGGCTAGCCGGAAACGAGCGACCGAGCGAGAAAAAGAGCGCAGCAACAACAAAGAGACACCAAGAACCAACGGGACGGGAGGGGTGCGGAAGAAGGGCGAATCGGCGAGGGAAGGAAACAAGCGAGAAATGGCGGACCGAGTGGCGCGATGTGTGCCGGATTGACTGTCCTGGACTGTTTGTTTGTTTGTTTGTTTGTTTTGTTATTTTTCCCCCTCCCCCCCACCGCCGCACCATTGCACCACCCCCTCGGGATGACGTGTCAATGTGTTGTCTCTGCGGTCTTGTCTGTGTGAGTGTTTGCTTGTACTTTTGACTTGTCTCTTTGTCTTTGTCTTCGTCTTTTTCCCTTCGTTGCTTTTGACCTTTTGCAGTTACACTGCTCGCAGGCCGGGGGTACATCAGTCACACGGGACCATAGTTCCCTTCCCCCGTATCATGTCTGCGTTTATAATCGGGGTGGAGGACTCGATTTGTTTGCCTGACCGGTGTGAACCCGGCACGGAACACCCCGGCATTATAGGGGCACCAAGATAGAATCAGGGGGCGTGTACCCCCGATTGGTGATGTTGACTTTTCCATTTTTATTTTTACCTTCACATAGCGTGTAGAGGGGAGCAGAGGGCTCCAGACG
The DNA here is from genome assembly GCA_008828725.1 of Saccharina japonica. Lineage (NCBI taxonomy): Eukaryota > Phaeophyceae > Laminariales > Laminariaceae > Saccharina > Saccharina japonica. Next base: position 11,117 of record MEHQ01000881.1, on the reverse strand, counting down.
ATCTGTTTTTGACTGGCTTTGATCGCTTTGCGGACCCTTCGGGTTCCACTTTTATTTCAGTATACCTTTTTGGGTAAGTTAGCCTGTGACCACGGGAATCGACCGTGTCAAGTGTTGGATTAGTACGGACAGATGGAGGTACTGGATAGAGAGACCGGCACGGTTTTTAATGTGAAGACAACACACACACACCACACTACTGTAGCTCAAGGCATTAGTTAATTACAGCAATCACAGTAGTTTCACCCAACCAAATATCCCCATACTAACCTCAGAAGTGGGGAAACTGGGGGAAACTGGGTAATGACCAATAACTCAGGTAATTAAATAACATATTCCGCCCGCCCATACCCTCTTATGCATGATGTGTATTGATCGTTTCTACGAATATCACAAGTGCCTACAGTACCAGCGATCACAATGTGTGGGCGATCCTGCCGTAGAGGCATGTGTGCTTGCCCAGAGTCCGTGGTTATTATTATCTGAACCAGTCTGAACGCGTATAGACGATGACAGTGAACTGTTTAAACGGTTTACAATCTAACCTGCGACGGTACGACATCAGTTTCGTTTGGCACGTGCCCCTACTCGGCTTGGAGGCTCCACACACTCGCGTCGTAAATTCGCTGTTACAACATTAAGGGACCCATCCATAGTGGCGCGCATTGTTCTACAGCTGGGGGACGAGATAGTTTTCAACAACCACGGAGCCCTGCACAGGAGGTAACCTTTCGATGTAACCATCGATTCGGCGACGTCGTAAGAGACCGCAAATCGTCGTCCTACCCACGCAACGCATTCGATTTCTGAACACGCAGGCCGCTACGTATTTGATTTGAACTGTTGTACGAAGAATATACTATAGTTACAGGCGGCGTGAACGCGACCGGAGAACGTTCAAGTGGTAGTAATCTCATGTTGGAGAGAACAGTGCGATGGCACAAGCATGAGATTGGTGATGCCGATCACAGGCGTCGGTGCAGTCGTGATTACACATTTCCTGTAAGCATTACAACAACGCACACGCCGTGCCAAATACAGGACCTCGCCGTCAAAATCCCCCTGTATCGGCGAGTGTACCCGTTCTACTAATTAAGGTGGGGTTTCAATAGTGGTTTGATGTGTCTGCCAATGTTACCATATGCCCTGTTACCCTGCTACACTTTTCAATTCTGTAATACTGATCATCGGGCCGACCCAACGGCGTTCGTGATTTGTTCCAACAGGGCTAGAGGCTAGAGTCGTATGGTTGGATGCTACATTGGCACGGATGAAGCGAAGACTGACGCCCGCATGCCGAGGATTCAAAACATCCAACGCCCAAGACATACCGGCTGGACCGGACGACAGAGTTATCGATACGGACATTACCGATCCCCCATACCATTGGGCGCACGAACTGGACACACTCATCATGCTGCGATCGCCCCTGTTAGTGGTCAGCATTGTGAATCTCGTTTCAGCATGATGCTGACTGTAGCGTGGTTGTACGATACCACGTGCTGCATGTTCGCTGATTCCGTTCTATGTTGCGTACAAATTATCGCTGTGGTATGTTAGCAGGTATGTCGTGGCAGCGAGAGTTCTAGTGATGGTGGTGATGATGATGACGATGATGATGGTGTATCGCGGTACCCACAAAGACAGGAGGGTAGCTATTGATCAGTGCCCTACTTTTAAACAGAGACCGTGATGCACCAGGTCGGTGCGTGACGAGTGACAGAGTGGATACTGGTTCGTGATTTGTCGAGATATGTTTTATTCATATACTCCGGAATATAACCACACCCTGGACAAGTTATATTGCAATAGTCTACTCGTGCTGTGTCTGCGAGAAGCTGCGTGTTAACTGGGATTTTGCGGACAGTTGGTTTTAGAGACTGCATATTATGGCAGTATGGCAGTTTTAGTTTCGCGAGAGGAGGGTAATGGGGCGCGGTTGGGCACCTTCACTCACGATGAAAACGGAGATAGGTGGTTGGATGTGTCATACCGGATAATGTCGTGGGAACGTGAAAAGGGCGGGCCTCAGCTGTAGCACTGGTTGCATTCCTCCGGATGTTGCACTCGCGGGAACTCGCGACATGACCGTGTTCTACTGTTCACAGCAGTGGATCCAGACAGGGCTCCGGTCATGGCGTAGACGATAGTGTAGTGGAGGCAAGAGCGTAGCAAGCCCGGGGAAACACGAAGGGATCCTGCATATTGAAGCACGAGTGTTTTACAGTAACCCTTCGGATTTCTTGCAATGTTACCTATTTCTAGCAATGGTGTCGAGAGAGATAGTCATGGCAGGACTGTGGCTCACTAGGAGCAAGAACGTTACTGCCGTAAGACGTGCCGGGTCCGGGTCTCCATTGACTACGCTGGCCCAGGTAACGGTATGTTGGTGAAGTCGGCAAGGTTCAGCGTGATGGGGGTGGACGTGTGACTTTCGTGTGCCAGGAGGAAACTAATGTGCTACCAGGTATCATACGCGTGCCGTGCTTTCGGATAACACCAATTGTCTACTCGGCAGAGAACAACCAACCTCCGTAACATTCATGGAGCACGTGCAAAGGAACTTGACAGCAGTATGTCCGTTGTGTTACTGTAGTATGACAAGTGCGTATGTCCGTTGTGTTACTGTAGTATGACAAGTGCGTATGTCCGTTGAGTTACTGTAGTATTACTGTATGACAAGTGCTACGATAGAGGCAGAATTATTTTGGTGAGTTTTTGTTCAAAATGGTCGGGCTCCTTCACCCAAACTCATGTGGCATTTTTTTTTTATTGTTCCGTCAGGTAATGGTTTTCTTCATCGGGCAGCTCTTCAAGATTCACCCCAAATCAGGCTATGTTTGGGTGGGGTAAAGAGCTCCTCAAGTGACCACACCACCCTCAGAAGGCAAATCCTTAATAACATGGTGCACCTCTACCGTAGCATGCGTCCAATTGTAGGAGATATGAAATGTGATTTTAAGTGTGATTATATAGAGCACGAGTCTTCAGTGAAATACGCACACCAGAAATAGGGCATTTTACGAGTATCCTACTCGTACAGTATGTACATGGCCAAAAGTACGGCACGTATGTACAGTAGCTTAATCCTTGTGGGGACATTGAACAACAAACGTATCCTTGGTTATCGTAGCACAACATCATTATTACGTGTACCTCGTACCTAATTCAGAGGTTGTCGACATCTCGTGGCGCTTGCCACCAGTACAGTTTAGTGTGCAATATCTCAACAGGAAGTTGTTTAGGCCCACACTGCTGTGGAAGCGGGAGTCCCGGTCAGTTGTGACTCGTCCAGTTGAAATCTGATGGCGGCATTCTTCATCGTCTCTTCGAGCTACCCAACAGACTTTCCGTTAAGGGCCGCCCTCTTAGTGTCGGTTGCTTGGAAGGCTTCCGCTTGTGATTGTCGCTAAAGCACATGCATGGATGGTACGGTAGTGACACTGACTGGTGTGAACTGAATTGATCCCTTGCACGAGTCCGGAGCGCGCTACATATTTGTACGACAATATATCGCATGCACCTTCAACAGGGCGAACGTATGTGTAGCTTAAATATTCCACTCCCGGGTGGGTGCGTGGGTTTTGCTAGAGCCGAACGAGGAGCATAAGACGGAGGGTGCAGTTAGAGGAGGCGGGAAGAACAGTCAGCTGAAGGAAGAAGGCCCGCTGTCGGCAGTAGGGGGAGAACCTTTCTACGAGTATTGTGCGCAGTGTAGATAATGCAGGTCCGAGCTGGGCCAGCCTTAAGACGGATTATCTTTCCTGGGGCTCTACTGTAGCTCCACCACTTACGTTTTGCGGCTCAGGATCGAAAAATTAGAAACACTGATTCTGACACATGTTTTTCTTTTCCATCCCATTTATTTTATCTTCGCACTTCTGTCTTTCTCCTTCCCTAGTCGTAACTCAGATCCGGGGTCACAAAGTAGGCTCCTCTCCCTCCTCCCCCACTACGGTTCTTGCCTTGCTTTTTATCGCGCAGAGAGTTCAACCTTCCCAACGCTCGTCGATCTTCACAATTTTTTGCTAACTCACGCTCTCACGCTTTCCGCTAGTCAAGATACTTGTTTGCGAGAAAAAGTCCTTACGAGCATGCACTCGGGGGGGCTCAAACTCACGATCTTGACGCTAACAGGCTTCGTAGATACCTGCTAGCACACCCGGGCGACCGGACCATACTGTACTTATACTAGTATTGTAGATGCAACTATATAATATATATACATACATCGTACATAGATAGCTTGAAGAATGGCTGTTCCGGCTACAGCAGAACCTGTGCACAGCGGCAGTGCTTCGTACGGCGCTCGAGCCGTTGAAAGCGGGGAAACATGGATGGTGAGCTTGGATGCCTACGATCCTCAAGTTTTTCGCTTAACGTGTTTTATTCTATTATTAATAATAGGATAGTTTTTTATCATGATGTAACTTGACAAACTGCCAAGAAAAAAAGAGTCGTGTTGCATTCCTTCCCTTCTTGCTAAATAGGAACTAACTGCGGTCAACGTTGTAGGGCTGTGTTTCTTAAGGCTGTTTCTTAAGGAAGTTCGATTTGTTTCAGTTCGATTTGTTTTTTTCGGCCATTTATTGATGTTTTTGACCCGGAACACCGTCGAAAGGGTCGTGCGCTTCTCGGAATGCATTATTCTACCATCCCACAGGTACCCCACCAAAAAATCCGCTTCTACATCGAAGCAGTTTGAAATATCCAGCATTGTCACAAATCGAACAATAGACGTCAAATACAATTTGAAGGTACTTTCCAGTCAGCAATTACGGAAATTTGAATAGTTTGTGCCTCTGGAATGTTATTTGTTGGATATTATTCGAAATGCCACATACCTCAAGAACTTGAAAAAGCTTCGATGGAGAAGCGGATTTTTGCGTTGGACACCTCTGAGATGTTGGGCGCTCTCATCCCGAGAAGCGCACGGCCGATTAGCCCGCATTCCTGGTCAAAAACATCGATAATAGGCTGAAAAAAACAAGTCGAACTGAAACAAATCGAACTTCCTTAAGAAACAGCCTAAGAGGGATGTTCGATTTGTTTTGTTCGGCCATTTATTGATGTTTTTGACCCGGAACGCCGTCGAAAGGGTCGTGCACTTCTCGGAATGCTTTCTTCTACCATGGCCACAGGTACCCAACGAAAAACCCAGCTTCTCCATCGATGCAGTTTGAAATATCCAGCAATTATTTTCACAAATCGAACAATAGACATCAAATACAATTTGAAGGTACTTTCCAGTCAGAAATTACGGACATTTTGAGCAGTTTGTGCTTCTGGGATGTTATTTGTTGAATGCTATTGGAAATGCCACTGCTTCGATAGAGAAGCGTACTTTTGCGTTGGATACCTCTGAGATGTTAAGCGCACTCATTCCGAAAAGTGCACGGCCGATTAGCCCGCGTTCCCGGTCAAAAAGACCAATAATGGGCTAAAAAAAAAACTGTTTCTTAGGGACGTTCGATTTGTTTCAGTTCGATTTGTTTTTTTTCAGCGCATTATTGATGTTTTTGATCAAATAATGCATTCCGAGAAGCGTACGACCCTTTCGACGGCGTTCCGGGTCAAAAATGTAGGAACGTACTCGTACAACGTCTGATAGATAGATGTAACCGGAAATTACATACGTTCGGATATTTGGGGAGTTCGACATGAGATAATTTTGATATATGCTGAGATTATTCACTTAAAAAGCATCAATAAATTACCGAAAAAACAAATCGAACTGAAACAAATCGAACTTCCCTAAGAAACAGACAATCAGAAACAGCCTAACTGGATTAACGCAATCATGTTCAAATCGGAGACAAAATAGGCCCCAATCCTTCGTCACAAAATAAGCGTTGCCGCGTACTGCCTGTAGTGCATTCAGCAGTAGCCTTTACCGCACCACTGAATTATTATCTAGGATAAAGTATGGAAATCGGGGAATATATTATTATATACCTTTTAGTGTGGTCGACCAATTTTTCGAAAAAAAAAACGCCTGATTTTTTCGAGACAAAGCTCATAAGGGTCGGGGCGGGGACGGGGTTGGGGTTAGGGTTAGGGTTAGGGTTAGGGTTAGGGTTAGGGTTAGGGTTAGGGTTAGGGTTAGGGTTAGTGTCTAAAGTGTTTTCGGCGTTTTTCTAAATATCGGTCTCATAACACTGGAACCACACGCGGGCCACAACCAAGTCCCCGATTTCTATACCTTATCCTATATAATAATTCAGAATTGCGGTAAAGGCGACTCACATTCAGTGCGTAATGCTTTTTTATTTACACGGCAGTATACTGGTCTTCAAACAAAAGCATTTTGCCGTCGCGGAAACAATATTTTCATTTCCAAACACCGGAACGCAGAATCAGGATTGACTCAACTCAATAAGGAAATAAATGTATGTGTCAAACCCGTTGTTTTTACCCTGCATGGTGTACCAAAATAGCATACCAAGTACTGTACGACTATACGTACGTACGCAACAGCAGTTCAAAACATGAGGCTCGAGTTTTGGATGAAGCTTAAAATCAGAATGGGTTAGGTTGGGGTTATGTGGCATTTTCTGTGCAACGACACATGCTACGATAATAGAGGTGCGCCATGTTTTTTCTGAGCTCCTCACTTAAGGAGCATCACACTTCACCGAAAAATGATTTTGGAGGAAAATGAAAGTGATGCCGGATGAGCAATCTCATGACCGAAGTATAGTTGAAGCATTAATCGTCACAAAAAATGAAATTCCGACGAATTTGGGTTAAGGAGCCTCTAATAGATAGTTCAGAAAACGATCCAGCCAAAAAGTGCTACCTCTACCGTAGCACGCGTCCACTGTAAATAGAGTACGAACTGGTTCAAGCATTCCGCCCCAAGTCCGATGCCCAAGCCGTTTTTGGGACATAGACCCTGAAACTTGGCACACGTGTTCTATGAACCCCTATTCATAATCCCCCTGTTACTGAATGGGGGCATCTTTTCTTTCGTTTGCCAGATATTGTTTGTTTAGAATTTCGGGGATTTTTAGGTTTCCGGCAACAAAAAATGTTCAAGGAATAAGGCGTTGCTTCATGACTGCTTAGTTGCAGGATAATATCAACAACGTTATATTTAGTCGTTAAATATGACTTGATGTTGGTCCTACGTAGTAAGCAGTTTGTTAGTTCTTTCGATACTTTGCGCGTTTGTTTTTACAGACATGCTTTGGAAGTACCTGGAACCCGTTTGTTCAGAAAAAAAATGAAAAACTTTTTTTTTTTCTTCATCGTATATACTCGTATTATTGTTGATTTATGAAGGCCTGAGGTTGGTCGGGACACCATTTCGCTGCTAGCGCCAGCCCTAGGCCCTGCACAAAAAAAAACTCTATTATGGATAATCGTTGGTGATACCCTGGCAAGTGCACAAGGCTGTGGCTACAGCAGTAATTCCTCCGCATACATATATATGCGTTACTCACGAACCGAAACATACGATGTACAAGAGCAGTACTACAGTACTACTGAACATTGACTCATATTGGCTATGTGCTAATATTTCCATAACAAACTCACATGGTCCTCTTCCACTGTTCATTACGGTCAGCATGATACAACAGTCAGTAGGCGACAGATGTTAAGAATCTCTTATTTTTGGTCAGACTGGAATTCATTATGCAACACTTATTTGGTGTGTTGGCCCCTCCGTATTTTCCTAGGACTTTCTTTGGTTGCTTAGCCACGTACATCTTCTTTTTTTTTTGTTATTTCCTCTTCCAGGACTCTCGTGTGTCACACGAGAACGAAAAGGAACTGAGTAGGAAGTGCCACGTATCCGTTGTATGGGTGGCGCCCAAGGGAATGGAGACTGAGGGTGGGGGGGTTCGTACGGAAACCACGGCGGACGAAAGCAGGAAAGAGACGGCAAACAGAGTAGGTACCAGTACCAGACCGACTAGCTGGTAGAACCTGCCTGTACTACGGGCATAAACATGCCTCGGCTGGCTGGAAGGTGATTTTGGTGTGCTCCGGCTGCCTGTCCCTATCCTTTCCTGCCGTTCTTAGTCTTGGTCTGTTTGCGCTGTTGTTCAGCCCATTTCATTTAGTTTAATTTCATTTGATTTTTGTTGGCTGTCGTATATCCCCTGGGAGAAGCACGACACTTTCTTTCTATTTTGTCATGCTTTTGTTTGGTTGTTTGATTGTTGATTTGCTATATTTTATGCTTACTTTTTTTTTGTCCTTTTCGCTTTTTTTTTTTCTCTTTTTTAAGAGTTGGTGACGTTAAAGCTCTTTCATGCTACACATCATTGATTGTCGTCGGATGGCATGCAAGGACAATAATAATAATGTACCCTTCAAAGAAAAAAAGCAGCAATACAAAGCATGCGCCCGAGACTACTCTATACACTCTGTCTGCTGGATGGCGAAGCCTAGTATATAGACACATTGCTGCCACGTAGCCCACGAGCTTTCCATATTTCCGAGTGTTTGTTGTGAGCAAAACACACTGTTAAAAGTTCTAAACGCTCCTCGACCGTCGTATAACCGTTGGGTTGTCCCAACAGCTTGCAATTTCCCGATATACTTACATATTACATATCATACGCCCGACGACACTGCTGTCACGTTGTTCAACAAAAACACTCGCAATGTTTCCCATACATGAAAAACGTTAAGAAGAGCAAAAAACGCCAAAATAGTGCAAAATGTAGCGTCGTTTACGAGGGGGCGGGGGGTGCGGAATCAACGGCATTCCCACCTTCACCTGCTGCTGCATGTCCAACGAACATATCATACGTACACAGAAAAACCGGAATGCATTTCTGATACCAAACATAGTTATGACTTACGTTGACGGCCCCATGCATGCCTTGGAGGCGTCGAATGACGTGCTCCACCTCGGCGTGCCGGCGGTTGGCCCACCGGACCCGGTCCTCCACGGACATGCTGTCGAGGTTGGCGCTATTAGTGTTCGTGCGGGAGAACACCAACCTGGGGCCGCTTTCTGTCTCGAGGTCGGAGCGGTGGGTGCGCGCCTCACGTTCCTGCTCCCAGACAGCAGCAGCCTCCATCTCGTGGAAACTGTTTGTCGGGTTCGGCCCCGCATCTTCCAACCGGGTCTGGAGGCGGCCCACATTGTTGGGTTCGTGGGGCGAAACCGTCTCCCCCGAGGCACCATCATCGCCACCATCATCGCCACCACCACCGCCACCGCCACCACCACGGCCTGTTAGGAGAAGCAACTGTCCACGAGCGGTAAAGCGGCGGGGTGTGGTGGAGGGCATCGCTGTTACTTGTCTCTATACCTCGTAAATAATCCGAAGTGTGTCTGCAATCAGTACAGAGGTCTCTATACCTCGTAAATAATCCGAAGTGTGTCTGCAATCAGTACAGAGCAGAATGCTCCTGTGTCACGCACGCGTATCGGAACGTTATGTCGGAGCGAGAGCAATGCGTCGGGTGCGGCTCGACACTTCGAAGAGCAGAACGAGTGGGCAGGGCGATCGCCTTTTTTTGTATAGGCGTACAGTATTATAATAGTTCTGTAAGAAAAGAACTTCATAATACAGTATATTTACATCATGGTTGTTTGGTTTCACGTTCGGTGGTTGTGTATACAGGGCATAGCGTTTCTTTCAATCCACTATGGATCGCATGCTCGTGTATCTCTTTGCATGGAGGTAACCCTAACCCTTGTGTCGTAGTTTGGTGACCACAGAACTGGTACCTTTTTTAGGATGAAGAATCGGCACGGACACTGGGTATGCTGGATGTCGACGGGTAGAAAGGAAGGTTTAATGTGAAGAACACACACACTACTAGTTTCCTTCGTCAAAATAGTGCGACACGAACCGATGGGCGTGCGCCGCCAGTAAAAAATCACCTCTCCCGTACTGTACCAGATGTGACACTCGGTCGGGCAGATTTTGCGATCGGCATTCATTCGTCAGGTGGTGGACAAAAACTGGGGCTACGCCCTTGAACCAGCCTGCCTTAGAATATAGAACACACCCTTATCTGTGGCCCAATAATACAAGTGGTGTCACGTACTACTGTACTGCATAATATAGTGATGTCGTATCCAAGGGAGGTAGGTACCCCCTCTATAATGTTGGAGACTGAGTTAAACGGCAAAAGTAAACGATAGCTTAATCTAAGGTTTGTGGAAAGGACGAAAGAACTGTTGAGAAGAGAGTTGTGGTTCCAGTCTTTCTTCTGGTTTATTTAGTACCAATCAGGGATGCTCAGCAAGCAGTGCTTTCAGGATCGAGCAGCGATACAGAGAGGGAAGCTTGGCGGGGCAAGAGTATCACCATCACCGGAGAAATAAGCGGCGCTAGATTGATGCACAGCCAGAACACTGGCAAGCGCTTATCCCGTAGTTTTTTCGCTCCGTTTGGCTATCACCGAAACTCAACGGAGACAAGTCTGGCGGGGTAGCGGAAGAGGAGCGCAACAACAACAACGATCGACAAGCTTAAACGTGAATTCGAGCTTGAAGGAGGAAAGGAACCCGAACGACCTCGCATCTAACGGTAGGTGGAGAGTAGACGATCGGCACTGGCGTTGGGGCCAGATCTGCTAGAATTGCGACGCTTAGGCGCAGTAATGGGAGCAGTTCGGCCGAGACAGGCTCGCGTAGAGTCGATGATCGAGGTTACGCTCTGCTATACTAAGCCAGTCGCCCCGGTGGGCTAGCAGGTAGCCACGAAGCCTGTTAAAGTCAAAACCATGAGTTCGAGCCCCCCCGAGTGCATGCTCGTAGGGATGTTTTCTCGCAAACAAATATCTTGTCTAGCGGAAAGCGCGAGAGCGTGAGTTAGCAAAACTCGGTGAAAATCGACGAGCGTTGGGAAGGCTGGACCCTCTGCAAGATAAGAATCAAGCAAGAACCGGAGTGGGGGAGAAGGGGGAGGAGCCTACTTTGTGGCCCCGGATCTGCGTTACGACGATTTAATAGGGTGCACGAGCTACATATATATACTAGGGAATAAGAGGCCCTCCCGCCCCCACGGCGGTAGGGCCATTGAAGCAAGTAGTAATGGAGATGATAAAGGCTCAAATTAAAAATAATATGTACGAATTTATAGGAAACAAATTGACTGCGAATATTCCACAAATGCCCCGAGTACCTTGGAGTAAAGTAAGGA
>MEHQ01004203.1:260589-304345 GCA_008828725.1 Saccharina japonica | reverse complement strand
TTTTTTTTATGTCGGGAGACATGTCAAGCAAGGCAAAACATGCGCTGTCAAGGGTGTAGGGTGGAGTTGTCCACACTAAAAACTAGTTGTTTGGTGACAGTCACGGCATGTCAAGGCTGTCAAGGGTTGAAAGTGAAGACCACATTTCTCGGCAGTAGAGCAACAACGGTGATGATCGGACGAGAAGAGGAAGACCATCATCGCACACAGCACACACACCACCATCACCAGCAAACACCACAACGACGACCATCACCACCACCGCCACCACCCCTGCCCCACGAGCCGCAGGAGCACCAGAAGTTGTTGTTGCTCGTAGTGGCTGGCAAGATAAGCACTGCTGTAGCTACAGAAGCTTTGCTGGGTCGGCTCTCGTTGGTGGTGGCTTCGCCGTAACTGTCTGTGTCAGCTCCGTGGTATCTTGTGCTTGGTCGGCGAGTGAGATTTCAGCATTTTCTTCCCTCGTCAACCCTCGCGTCGAATGGTGCTAAGCAGGTCGAAAACGTAGGGCATCATGTTTGTATACTCTTCAGGTCAAATACATACGTAGTACGTAGGTATACGTGAAAAAAAAGGAATAACAAAATGCAAAAATAAAAAAATAAAAGTTCCTTTGGTATACAGCAGCTATCACGAGAATATATCAGCATTTTCTTCCCTTGTCAACTCTCGCGTCGAATTGTGCTACGTAAGCGTAGCTATACGTGAAAAAAGGAATAATACTAACTGAGCAGGTATATACCTATATATATATATAAGCAGCACAAAAGTGCGAACATGCTGCTGTCGAGACAGGTCATACCAAGCATTTCCTTGTACGTACTACTGCTGTACGAAGAGCAAAGTTAAAAAAAGTGCGAACATGCTGCTGTAGAGACAGGTCATACCAAGCATTTCCTTGTACGTACTACTGCTGTACGAAGAGCAAAGTTATAATGGAGCAAAGCGCCGGGCTCGCGTGCACCGAATGGCTACCTGGAAAACGCTCAGCCAAGCCACACACACATAAACACACACCACAGGCCCACCCCCAGCCACCACCACCAGCCAAGCAGCAGGGGCACCTGAATCTTGTGGCTCGTGGTGGCTGGGGTTCGTGTGGTGGTGGGTGGTGGTGGTTGTGGGTGGTTGTGGGTGGTTGTGGTGGTACTATGTACGTACCAGGTATGTGATGATGCTCTTGCTCTTCTCGTTCGATGACAGCGACTCAAAAACAGCAATAATATATATGAGTACGTCGTATGCCATTGCAGCAAACGCTCAGCCAAGTGACACACCACAGGCCCACGACACCACCACTACACGACCCCCAGCCACCACGAGCACGAGCCACAAGCTTCAGGTGCCCCTGCTGCTTGGCTGGTGGTGGTGGCTGGGGGTCGTGTGGTGGTGGGTGGTGGTGGTGGTGGTGGTGGTGCTGTGGTTGCAGTCTGTGCGGAAGCTGCCTGTTGCAGCTACGATGTACAAATCTGTGTGTGTGTTCTTCACTTTCAACCCTTGACAGCCTTGACATGCCGTGACTGTCACCAAACAACTAGTTTTTAGTGTGGAACACTCCACCCTACACCCTTGACAGCGCATGTTTTGCCTTGCTTGACATGTCTCCCGACATCTTTGCTTGAGAGCTTGAGCGCAGGGTTAAATAAAAAACTCAGTGACAATTGTCACTGTGGTAACCAATTATGACAGTCACTACCGCCTAGCTCTCCGATCTCGGCACGGCTTTCGACACGAGCAGCACAGGACGGTCGGCACAAATAGCGGGCCTCTATCAGTCCCGAGCGTGTCTGAATCGGTTGAGTGTACGCGTCGCGCGCCAAAAAAATGCAAAGCGAACGAAGTGCGAAGTGCAGACGAAGTGCGAGGGACGTGCGAGGGACGTGCGAGGGACGTGCGAGGGACGCAGACGAGCAGACAGACAAACCTCAATATTAAGGATTCTTTAAATAAAGCCACGCTGTGGCAGCTTTCAGAACTGTTTTTTGTCCGTTTGTGTCCGTTCGCGACCAGGGGGGTACACCCCCACGGGCAGATACCCAACCTATTAGGAAGAGCATCTATTGATGCTCGAAGGGCTAGCGCCCTTCTCGCATCAATAGCTCCTCATTATAATGTGAAGAATTGAAACGACCTTTTAACCTAGTTTCCAGTGAGCCCAAGGAATCTTCCATTCATCAACAAGGGCCTTACGATTTTTATACGTAATATTCGTATATATATTGTTTACAAGGTTCCCCTCCGGGACGTGCCTAGGGGAGTGGCGCAAGGACGAATCGAAAATCTACGCATATCAAATTGTATACTGGTATTACATAAATACGACGTTATGAAATACCTGCGTATTACTGTACAAATATTATTTTAAAAACTGCACCTCCTGCATCTTTGGGGATAAAACATACTCGGAAATATGATGGAACCATTACTACTATTGACTCGATCGTTCTGAGAGATTTTTGTTAATGACCCCGCCAAACATTTCATCATATTTGTCAATAGTTTATTGTTGTGGCGCTCAAGGTATGGAAGATCTATGACACACAGCACACACCGCACACGCACGCACACGTGACACATGGGACACAGCAGTGCTCGTACAGCAGTAGTGGTGGGATAGTATTTGCAGAAGAAGTAGAAAAGGATGCATCCAAGAAGGGGCTGAAACTCTCGACCACACCTGCCTACTACGTAAGAAATCCACTTGTATTGTTTAGTACACCGAAATAAGAAACACTCCGGTTAGTCTTTACTCATCAAACTCCGCGTACACTACTCTTTGTAGAGCGGAAGGAATATGCATACCTCGCACTACAGCAGTCGGTATACGATGAAACGAACACTAAACATTTCTCATGTTGTCCACGTACGGACGTATGATGTGCGGCTCCGAAGAACTTGCACGTACGTGCGAGTCTAACGAATCTGCACATACATTCAATACGGTTATATGTATAGCAAGAGTTGTTGTTGTAGATATGTATCGCCTACATGGGTACCAAATGGGATCGAGGTGCCAGGTGGGCCTCCCGCGGCTCCTGCGGAGGGCTGATTATATTTCTGCACGTTGTGGGTGGGAGCAGGGTGCCAAATGGGATCAGATCCGGGTGGGATCAGGTCCGGGTTGGAGCAAGGGTAAAGATGGTGCAAAAGTACGTGCAGTTCTAACAGCCCACAGCAAGTACGTGCAATTTTACGGCTGGTGTATGATGTGTGCATATAGGTACAAATAATATATGAAATGCGTTAAAAAAGGTCTCTCCGATATGCCTTGTTTCGACTATACAATGAGTTTCATGTTTTCTGACAACACGCATATTTGACGTATTGCTATTCTAGGTGACACTCAATCAAAAGCTAGAGACTCAATTTGACGAAAAGGTTGTTATACGTATGTACCTGGGATCTATGTCGCAAACCTGGCATTATATGCTGTGCAGCTCTGCCTGTCGTGCGAGCTTCCACGCCTTTTCGACGCAAACGAACAACAACAGCATCAACAACAACAACAGCACTGCAGTAGCACACTGTTGTGGCACAGCAGTACTGATACGTGTGCGTATCTTCGATACTGGTCGTACATAATATACCGCCCGCAAACTTTGGGCGGCTCACAGCTAGTGGTGTGTATTATAGGTTCTGCTGTTGTATGTAGTACTAATACATACGGGTATCTTCGATACATATCCGACGCACGTATGCTGTACCGCTGCTGCTGCTGCGTCTACACTCCTTCTCCGCGCGAGAGAACCATAAAGCAACAAACGACTACGTAAACATCATGTTTATATCGCCGTTTGCAAAGGCCGGTTTTCTACGTTGAAATCCTTAGCAGTATGCGATGCGATGCACAGCGTAGCCCCGGTGGAAAGGTGCGACCACAGCTGCTGCTGTACATGGCATACGTAGCTCCGCAGCAACGTTGACAGCACATACATGCGTAGCTTCATCTCAGCTGCTGCCTTACATATCTGGTGCTGGTAATAATTATCATAAATACGTACAGCAGTACTCGTAGCTCTCTCCTCTCTTTTCCCGGCAAGATTTATTTATTTTGAGATATGGGAGTTCTCGACGAAGCCTGGGTGGCATGTATTCTCGGGGCGTTCAACCTTTCCCCAGGTCCGAGCACGTAACCTCCTGTGCAGGCCTCTACAATGCGACGCCGGCCTGTTAGCCTACCCCCCCGACGGGTCGGAGGTCACAGAACACGTAGCGGAGAAAAACACGCAAATACATAAATCCTGTCTGTAGACTATGCACCAAAACCCTCAGAGGGCACGATTCTTGGTAGATCTTGCCGTATATCTGGACGTCAAGGACTCGCACACGCGCTTTGGCGCTGAGCGGGCAGATCCGATAAGTCAACCGGTGCAAGGACGGCTTCCCCGGGATACTAAGCCGCGGGGGACGGAGGCACGGGCACGAATAATGACTTTCGTCCAACTTTATCATAATTGGTAACATCTAGGGAACAGAAGGGCAACGATTGCCCTGCTCTACAGTATCATATACTAAATATCATATCGCTATATATGCCTATATTGCTGGAAGCCCCTCTATATAGCGATATGATCCTATATAACATATTTATCACATTCCGGCCAAACAAAACATTACTAATGTACGAAAGTATCGTATAGGGGGTATATATAGGGTACCCCTAAAGTGATACCAGACTCTAATTAACAGGCGCTCTCAGCAGTTGATTCCGTCTTTTATATATTTTTGCAAATAAACTCAAAAGTCCGCCCCACGTGAGATTCGAATTCCGGACATCAACGTTTAGAAGCTTTCAGAAATTACTGTTTTACTATCAACAGACCATCGGGGCGATGTATTTGTACATGTCGTAGTTTTGTGACCACAGAACTGGTACCTTTTTAGGATGATGAATCGGCACGGACACTGGGTGTGCTGGATGTCGACGGGTAGAAAGGAAGGTTTAATGTGAAGAACACACACACACACACACACACACCATTACAATACCTACAATACGTAATACATACGTATTATACAGGACGGGATATACGTACGTATCAAAATACTGATACAGTTGTGAAATATCGCGGTGACATGAGCTGAAGGCTACCAAAGGCTACGTAATTGTCATGCTTTTTATTTGGTTGCTTGATTATTGATTTGCTTCAGTATATTTACTTTTTATTATTTTTGCTTTTCGCTTTTTTCTTTTTTCTCTTTTTTTCTCTTGCATGCACCTGGATTGCTAGCAGGGTAGGTCTTGCCTGTCGTATATGGCGTTGCATTGTCTGCTCTGCTTACTGCACTGAGTGTAGTATCTCTGTGTCGTAGTTTTGTGACCACAGAACTGGTACCTTTTTAGGATGAAGAATCGGCACGGACACTGGGTGTGCTGGATGTCGACGGGTAGAAAGGAAGGTTTAATGTGAAGAACACACACACACACACGTACGTATCGACAAAATGAAATGGATACATACGTAGACTATGCATGTGGGAAGACGACTGAAGACTCAATGCCACAGGCGAAGTTTCATTTTCGCTCCAAACAATCTTAAGTATTACAAGTGATAGTATTCTAATTGCCATCTGATAATGATTGGGCAGTTGCATATCGTGTGCCTGAACTCCGAAAATAATTAATTGACTCTATATCTGGTACAAAAAAATAAAATTGGAAATGTGATCAATTAATTTTATTGTTTTGCCCAGATGGCACCCCCGCTCCTGAAAATAAATAATTAATCAACACCTTTTTCTTGTATTTTATTTTTTCCATCCCATTTATTATCTTCGCACCTCTCTGTCTTTCTCCTGCTCCCGACGTAGGCGTAACTCAGATCTCGGGTCACAAAGTAGGCTCCTCCCCCTCCTCCCCTACTACGGTTCTTGCCTGGATTTTTATCGCGCAGAGGGTTCAGCCTTCCCAACGCTTGCTGAACTTCAACGATTTTTGGTACAGTAACTCACGCTCTCGCGCTTTCCGCTTCGTACGTATTAGTCAACTTTTTTTTTTGCGAGAAGAAGCCCCTACGAGCATGCACTCGGGGCGGCTCGCACTCACGACCTCAATAGCCCACCGGGGCGACCGGTGCAATTATTACCTACACCAGCTGCAGCGTACACACGTATTCCGTAAGCAGAATACATATATATCACATGCGGTAAAGATCCATTCATGCCTTTCTCTTTTTTCTCTTGCGTGCGCTTATACGAAGCTCTCCGCGTTGGTTGCTTGGCTAGTTGTTTGGTCCTGGTTCTTGGTTTTTGCGTTCTTGGTCTTATTACTATAAATTTATTCTATTTTCTCTTGGGTTTAGGTGTACGATGTGCCACACACAGCGGTTTTGAGTACCACATCATTTTATCGTACTCACTCGTACTGCGTTGTACTTAGTGTTTCTTATATTATTTTTTCCCTGAAGTATTCTTCCACTCGAACCCTTTCCAGAGCTTTTTGGAGCCTGTCCTCTGTCTGTCCTGTGACCGCGGACTATCTTTTTCGCGATTCGTTAATAATGTCAAAACAACAACAGCTACGACGCACATCTTGCGTACATACGTAACGTAGAACTTTTTGGTCAACCGTTTTCTGGCCGACGCTGTTGGTGGTACGAATTACACCATCTACTTGATGTATTCAACCGCGCTAACTGAATGCATGTATATACGCGTATGATACGACTACTGCTGTGCACTGCAGTGGAACTTGTCCTAAAACGAGCATAGCTGCGATATCCGTGATATACGCTAGACGTTCCTGTACCTTGTTACGTTGTCCCCCGTCTCCTTCCTGCAGTGGTCAACCTTGTTTTCTCTACGACAGTCACCACCCCCCCCCCCCACCCTTTGCGCTTGAACGCCATCCATGCGTGTGTTGCGCTCCGTACCCAGTCTTCCCTCTCATCTGCGTACAACTTAATTATGAAACGCTCGGCTGCTGCCAGGGTCCCCCAGTACCACTTGCCCGCCTTTCCGGCTGCGATGGTCGACACGTCGGTTTAAACTCCGGACACCGACGAGGAGTGAATATTCCGTGGGACCCTTCGGTGTCTCGAAACACTGCGACATCGTCAAGCATGAGCTATTTTTTTAACAAGTCCTCGATTGTCCGAGCGTCGTCCTGTTCTCCCCACCGGTCATTGTGGCGAACATCACTCGACGGGGTACTCGCCGCTCGTGTCTTCACGCTACGGCCGACGCAGATAAGAAGCCGCCGTTTACGGATAGTCGTCTCGATGCTCTCGAACCGTTTCCCGAGCGCCTTCGTGTGCGAAAGGATGGTGTGGTGGTCGGTACACTGTCTACGCTGGGTTGGACCCCCCCCGCAAGAGGACGCCGTGGTGCGCCGACCGGATGATGGCGAAGTGGACCCTGAACCAAATAAGTTTGGTATCCGCCACATTTTTCACGCCGCCGATATATTGTAAATTTGGCATGCATGCGACGCTCAGTTGGCGACTCTCGGCTGCGCTATAGCCCTGACGTTGGCGGGAATGGGAGAAACCGTACATTTGCGAGGCATTAACAACGCCATCATAGTCCAAACACTGATCAATGCGCTTTGCTTGGTGATGTATGCTTTTCGCAGATATCGATACGATGATGCGGGCGTCAGGAATCACATGCGGAGGCTGGACGAGTGTGTTCGCTGCTGCACTTCTCTCCACTGGGGTTTCCGGTGAGAAAGGGTGATGCACAGTAGTAAATGTTATTCAGCGAACGATAGGATCGGCGCGGCGGCCAAACCCACCGGTACTATGCAGCGAAGCTGAGATATATGGTGCCTGTGTACAGCACAGCAAAAAACCTGCTCGTCCACCCCTGCTTATCGACAACCGGTTCGAGTGAGGTGTAGCTGGTTGCAGTGGTGTTGTGTTAATAGTCAGTACGAACCTCAAGAGACCGCCTGGTGATAGGCACGTGTGATTCTGGCTGCGACGACTCTCACATTGTGCCTGGAGGTAATAATTTCATGTACGGCTGGCTTCTCGCTGGGTGCCTTATGAGCGAACATGCAAGATAAGCACAATCCCGGCAGGCGTTAACGCCTGCCAGGTATGATGGGCACTTCATACGCTCATGACGCCTCGATCGGGGGTACGGTATACCATAAAGGGGTTCGCCGTCTGTGGGCTCCGTTGCTCGGCTCTTACGCCTGGAACCTGTTGGCGGAATCCTAAACAGACGAAGGCTACCTATAGCAAGGGTGTAGGGGTGCACCAACATAATGGTTAAGCGGACCCACTTGAGAGGCTCTCTAGACCCGTGCTGCGATAGAGGTAGTCCCAGTGACACTTCTTGGCTGAAACGTTTTCTGGTCGATAGAGCTCCTTAACCCAAAACCGTCCGACTTCCAGTCTTGTGTTTCAATACTTTCCAGGGCATAATTAGATAATTAGGTAATGAAACCGCTCATCGGGTAGAACTTATATTTTCTCTGAATTGTGTTTTTTGGTGGCTGATGGAGCTCCCCAAGAGAGGAGCTCAGCAAAAACAAGGTACGCCTCCATCGTAGCATGCGTTTCTAACTCACCCACAGCAAGTGAGGCAAGATGGGAGCAATACCACGGGACGAGTGTGCCAAGAAAGAACACTACTGTGCAGACCGCTGACGCCCTTTAACAACGGTGAGGCGTGCCTTGCAAGGCATACGCCATGACCGGCAATTCCTCGGCCAGGCGGCCCCGTCAGCCAAACACGCTTCGTGTAAGGGATGCTCGACCTCTACCGTAGCACAGATTAACAGGCTACGCGTTTCACGAGCTAAAACAATGTCGAAGAGCCGTTTGGATCAGGTTCGGCGTTCCTGATACATCGAACAGTGTTCTAAATAATACAAAACACTCAAGCAGTGGCAGAAACAACTTCAGCTTCCCTAGCTGGTTATCCGTTAGGTGTTCGATTTCACGACCTAGCGATGTTTTAGCCTTTGTCGAAACACACTCGTTTTTGAGACCCACCTGGGGTTACGGGTCGCGGTTCCGCCAGCCACAACAGTAACCAACACCCACTTAAAAAGCGCTGACGTTTTGCCCACAAGCACCGACTCTAGATCGTTGTGGGGGAGCATGCCTACAGCGAACTAATACCTCATCGACGGGCAGAAATGGTCGACTTGCTCTTGCCCGAGCCTTTGGTGGTCGGCTGTTCATCTTTCTAGAAGTGCGACCTACAATTCGAAACATTGCCATCGTAATGCCGAACCATCGTTTGGGAGTGCTAGGCTGCATGGCCCAATTGCACAAACCGTTACACTGTACCCAAACACGACAAGGCGTATGTTTTATTGGCCTTTCTGATAGCATATGTTGAAGCAGGGTACTACCTAAATACATTCTTTCTTTAACAATGTGTCGGACAGGTGTTGTGCGTTCTGGCCAATACGCTGTGTATCGGTTTCTGTGTAGCCCTTGTCTACAGGCAGGTATTCGTCGTCAGACGTGATAATGGAACAAAAACAGCTTAGTATGGCATACTCATCACCTCTCGAACATATGGAGAGTCTATCGATTCCGGCCACCTCGCTTCTGACATGGCTTGATATCTACGTGTGCAGTTCCAAGTAGGTAGTATCATATGTTTTCCATCGCGTCGTGCGCGAAACTACCATAGTATATCGAATGAGAAGGTCGTGACCCGAGAGGAACTTTACAGAAACGAAACACTTCTCGACAACAGAAACCTTCCGTGGTCTAGCGAGCGGCTCTAACCTCCGTTTTCGTCTCGTTACGCGTGCCCGCCAATTTCACACTGCTGGACGTCCCTTGTTTGTGCAGCATGCGACTCAGAGTGGGGCATTGCTTTCTGTGCGACAATTCCTTTTGCAAGCTGCGAGAGGACCGATTGCTGCGCTCAACGCCCACCAATACAAACACGTCGTGAGTACTTTTTTATTTCTCCTACCTAAAGTCTACCAAGGTGTCAGTAAGGAAAACCTGTACCAGGTATCGGGTGGGTACGGTCCCAACGGCATAGAGTCGTCCAATCAGTGCCTATTCAGGGCCTGTGGTAATGTATTTCGTGGCCCTGAAGCTATACGTGTAGGGATCACGCAGATGGTAATACTAGTATTGCAAGGAAGAGGTTTCACTGACGCGTGATGTTGTACCGCGGGGCATGAAGGTAAGGTTGTAAAGCTGGATTGGCGTGGTTGTTCGCAGGCCGATGGTTGTTTTAGGTTGCGCTACTACTGTTGTAGTGTTTTACTCGCGTATCCCATCTGCATCTATGTTAACCGCGCACATTCTCGAACATGAAATGCGGTTTATAAACAATGAAGTGTTAGTCGATTTTCCACCCACCGCCGAACGCAACTGTAAAACAACACGTTGTATCACGATACATGAGCGTCAGGTCCCATGTTTCGTACGCATTGCGTATTGCTCTGAGAATGTTTTTTGTCGGATTTGGCGGGTTTTTTCTTTCCAGAACCACAACCGAAAAGTTTCCCACTTTCTGCAAGCATCGCAGAAACGGCACACCAAGCTCCGAGAGCCAGTACTGTCGAACGTCTACAGCCAGCATGGCACAAAGCAGCTAAGCACGTACTGCTTGTTGGAACAGGGCGCGACAACGTCAGCATGAACGTAAATGTCCTCGAGCACCATCTACCTTACCGCGCTACATTTTCAACACAACAAAATCACACGTAGCATCGGGACGCACTTCTCGGCGTTAGCAAGGCCCAAGTTTGCACATAACTGTTTGGCCTGTGTGTCCGCTGAGTCACACATGGCATTCTACTGTATTTATCATTGCGAGGAAGCTTAGCGAGGGGGGTCGCCCTCCACGGAAAGAGCTTCGCGTGAACAGTAGATATAAACGGCAGTGCACTCCAGGATCATCCAACTACCACCCACGTCTCGATTGTTGTCGTCGATGCTGCTACACTGCCACGGAATACAGAGGTGCTGCTGTACAACACGGAATCTTCGTGTATTGTAGACTAGTTTGTTCAGATTATTATGTGTACGGCAGCCCACGCTGCAAAAAATAGCGATGTTTCCAATGTCTGCAGCTACCTTTTAATTTGCGTGCTTTATCATCAGCCAATTCCCCAACGTGTGAGCAAACCGTCAACAAGGCACATCAAAATACATATATATACGTAGGCTATGTTGTACTACATCCCTGTGCTTCGTGACTTGTTGGAGGTACTGGAGGCAGTTGTACTTGATCACAGCCTGCATAGCGAACTCAGTCCCGTGATTAACACCAGCAAGAACAACAGTAAAGCGTGCCTTTTTATTCTCTCCATAGACCGCACGGCGCGGATACGCTTCTGTTCATTACACCTCGCACGGGTTAACGAACAGGTCCTTGACGGGCACTGAAAATGTTCAAAAATGTACAGAATCAATTAGTTGATGGGTGCACCTATTGCTCCGTTCTCCTTGTCGTGTTATCTTCTGGTACGCAGATCTTAAGGGAATAAGTGATCAGCAAGAACTTCCGTTTTCGGCTGCTGGGCAAGGCCAGCTTTCAGAGCGGCGGCTTCAAGTGTGCGAGACAAGTGAGTAATGTAGTTGAACCGTTCAAGCCTCAGACTGGACATCACAAACGCAACTATGACTCTTGTTTTGTTTTGGGATGACGGTGTATATGTGACACACGTATCCCCTAACGAGGTAGGGTGTACGTGAGAGGTTTATGCGGGTTGGGCGTCATGAGCACCAACGGGAACACCCGGAGAAGCCATTAGCGCTCAAAGGTCATTGTTTACCTACGTAGGCCTGTTTACTGCCAATATTTACACGTGTCCTACGTACTCGTATTGTATTCGCTGTGAGATTATCATCACCACCAACATGTCCAGACCACATACTCATATGTGTTTGAATATGTTCGACGTATCCTGGCCTGCTCTCCGTCAGTCCCACCGTGCCCTGCGGGCGACGTTCTCTGTGACGACCCTCACATGACTGGTCTCAGCGGGCAGTCACTCGAGTGGTCCGGAGACGATGGAGGATGGTATTCTCTTATCCGAGACGAGGAGGTGCAGATAAACGTTCGCTTGACGGCACCCCTGGCGAAGGACTTCCCCAACCGCCAGCTCGTGACTGGCGTGTCAGTGCTCTCTGCAAATGGACACTCCGTCGTCGTCGAAGTCGACGACCCGTACAGCGTGGAAACGAGCGGCTGCCCCAGCGGCGTCCGCCCCTGTCTGGCGGATGGTGCTCTCCGGATTGCTGTCGATGGTCGTGAACCTATGGAGCTTCTCGGGCCCGTTGAAGATGCCCAGCTACACGACGGGCTGACACTGACGACCTCCAACCTCCCCCTGGAGTGTTGGCAGTTCGGTGGCAGCAGCCTGTGGCTCACCAAGTACGAGGACATTATGACGAGGAGCAGAAGCCTGGTTGCAGAGACGTTCGAGGAGTGGGTCTTGAAGTTCGCGAACGAGAATATGGCGGCTCCGGACTGGTGCGCGAAGTTCATCTCTGAACAAGCTCTAGTCGATGTGAGGTCGACGCACGCGGTGCTCAAGATCGCCACGCCTTCCATAACGGTGCGCATCAATGTCGGCATCAACCACCAGGGCGGGGGCGAACAAGACTGGGACGGGCGTGTCCTCCCGGACTTGGACTTTTGGCAGATGAACATGGGGCTGGAAGGGCTTGACATCGGAGATTCTCTGTCGGGCATCCTCGGCGAGACAGCTCGGCCGGTGCTGGACCAGAGCGGTAACCCGATCATGACCGGCGTCGAGGCTATTCGCGGAACCGTCGAGGATTACCGTGTCTCCGGAGCCCTTGGGGTTGACTTCCAGCTCCTCAACAACAAGCAGGGCGTCTAAACGACGTCCTACATACTAGGTGACCGTATACGTGAGGTGGTTTGTTGCTGAACCGCGCGGGTGCGTGTTTGGTCGCCGATGAAATTTGTCACAATGAGCCGACATTGGCTTCTTGAAATCCATTGAACTGCAGCATATCGTTGTACACTGCGTGCTACGCGAAGTAAGAAGCAGGCACACCATAAACAGGTGACATGCTGTATGACCTATATACGCGTAGAGCCTTTTGTGCTCGCTGTGCCGGCAAACAAGCAGCAACATGCTATACGTACGTGATGCATACTGCAGGCACTGTCTTACCATCGGCTGATGCCCCGCTCTTGTTTCATCCACCCACCCCCACAGGTGCTTTTCAGCATTGAAACCATGATAACACGGGCATCAGCCGTTTCGGGGTGTACCGAAGATCCACCTTTGGTTGCATGATACATGATTCGAAAGCGAATGGCCCTCCGCGCGGAGAATTGCGTCGAGTTCACCGAGAATCTGACATCACTTGTTTCGGCCGAATGGCGCCTGCTGCTCAACTTCAACATTCTCGGTCGAGATCGTCTTTCCCTTGTCGACAGGGGGGCTCCCCTATAAACTAGACGTACTATAATTTGATATACCTGGTACATGTTCTACATTGGCACGTGAAATCACGGCGAGGAGCAATGCCAACGCCGTGATATCGAGCCACTGGCGTCAGCAGAGCTTTCTACTCGGGTTGGTACGAATGTAGACATGCTATGGTCCTGTGTGTTACACTTTGTATTTGCTTTGTGTTTCGGCCAGATCGTAGTTTCTTTAGTTTTTTTATCTCTGGGTGGATCAAATTGTATTTCTGGGTGGGTCAATTTGCTCGGACAAGGGGAGGTTTGCTCGGGCGCATCTTGCCGTGATTAGTGTACGGCCACTTTATTGGCGGTGCGGTTTATTCGAAAACACACATAAACCGTTTTCATTAAACAGTATATGCATACGAGTACTTGGTTTTCAGTTCCACTGTACTACCCTACGGATTGACATATTGATCATTTCAGGATCCACGGAAGGAGTGAGAGGGGACACCAACATGGTATCGCCTCTTCGTGGCGTACTCATACCCCCGGAGATTCACGTCGTGTAAAAGTTCTGTGTTTGGGATACATGATTTTCGTTGAGGATAATGCTTGACTCGTTGAACCGGGGAAGGTTGTGAGCATTGGGTTATGCTTTGTTAACGTGGGCATCGTTGAAGTCTCCTTGCGTGGAGATAAGAGACACCTGGGAGTGTTGGTGTTTAGCTTCAAGGCTAAACCTTTGAAGCGCAAGGGATTACATCAGGTAGTATTGCGTACGGGATATAGGCGAAGGGAAACAGATACGATAATTAGTTCTCAATCCAGAGTTGTGAGCGGTATTTCTTGTATGCAGTGTTTCGGGTACTTGGAGTTATCGGCGTTGGCTTCAAGTACTTGATGTTTTCCGGGAACGTTTGTTTCACAGTTCGCAGAGCGTTCCAACCTCGCGAAGGAACTCCAACACGCGTGGTTATCGGGGGCATGTGTCTGGTTAGATGTAAGTCACTACTCCTTGCAAAAGCTCAAGGAGGAAATATACTAACCACGCGATTAACAGGAACTCCAAGCTGCGCGTATCAAGAAGGTTCAAAGGAAGGGCCGGTCGCGTGTGCGTTGGTTTATGTTTGCGTAGTTACCTCCCGGTGGTTCGTCTCTTTCCGCAGATATCCACGGTTTCAACGCTCTAGGTCTCACGCAACGGAAAGTTAATCAGTTCACAAAGACGCTTGACGATACCATGTATCGAAGGAAGCAGAGGAAAACAGGACACCTTGTTTCAAGATGGCAACGCTTGTTCTGAACGCTCAGGTTTGTAGCGGCGAGAAAACGTGTGTTCTATCGTGTCTCTTGGCTATGCTTTTGCTCGCAAGTTGACTTCCAGGTCAACAGCGTTGAACCGGTACAATTCTCGATAGGAAAACTTTGAACCTCTATACAATTATGGGCATTTGACAAAAAGGGGGACACCCCCAAGCATAGTCACGAAAGTAACATTGGTTTCTGGCGCCGTGTACGCCCATCTACTCTGTCAAATCGACTTGAAATCAAAACCTGATGCGTTTGCCGAACTCCCATGGCATCTACAGTGTTTTTTTGTGTTCTGTTATATGTATGTGTAGAGGGTGAACCAGAGCGATCAAAAGGGAGTTGTGAGTGTATGCTTACGCGAGGGTACCCCCCTTGGCCTCTGTTCAAGTTTGGGAAGTTTTCCTGTTTGCCGTAAAGTTTCCCATTTTTGGCGCGTTGCGGATATATGCCCCCCTTCATGGGCCAGAAAGACCACCAGAAAGTGACACACTCCATGTTTTGGTTTTTGTGGCACGCCGAAAAGACGACGTCTAACGTCGAAAATAACAACGTCCCGTACAGTCTAACGTGATCGCCATATTAGCATACGTGATGTGTGTACCACACCCGCTGAATACGTGCTGGCTGTCTGTGCATATGCATACCACCATTCGAGGCGGTCACAGGTGATCTAAGGTGGGTTTGGTTTTCTGCGAAGTGGGGGTAAATTGTGGTCACTTGGGGGTAGTAGACAAGTTCAGTAGACTTGCCTGTTATCCCTCCCCCAACACGAGATTAAAGAGGGGGATCACCTTGCCCCCCTCATGCGCCGCTGTCCCGTCAGACCTAGCAACGTGCCCAACAGCGACAAACAGTTGTGTGCGTGCTCGGCGTGGGTTCGGGCATCTCACCAGCGTGTCAGAATTGCGTCTAAGGCAGGTTTGGGCATGCGGGAGTACCTTCCACGGGCGCATTTTGCCTATACCCCAAACTGACTGAACAACAAGAAGGTTTACCCCCATTTTATCATTTCCCTGCATTATAGCAATAACAGTGGTACGTTGCGAGCAGGCGGCGACTCCAAAACCCAGCCAAGAGCAAACAAAACACTAAATCACAAACCACTGGACAACGGCACCACCACCACGACCACCCGCGACCCCGACCAACAAGCGTCTGGTGCTTCTGCTGCTTGGCTGGTGTGGTGGTGGTGGCGGTGGAAGAGGTGTGGTGTGCCTGGTGCGGTGGTGGTGGCGGTGGTGGCGGTGGTGGAGGTGGTAGTTGTGGTGATGGTGGTTGTTGATGGTACTGCAGTAGTATGTATTGCTGCTCGTTCTGGAGAGAGCACAAGGCAAGCCACACCACCTTCACCACCACCATCTGCTGCAACCACTCATACTACCAGGACAAGGCTATCGCAAGACTGGGCATCTCAAATATAGCTACCAGTGGTGGTAGTGGCGGTGATGGTGGTGATGGTGGCGTTTGCCGGAGATCGTGGTGCTAGTTGCTTGAGCTGGTGCTACAGTAGTAGTAGTTTGCGAAAACAAAAATCAACGGTCACTTTGTCGATACAGCAGTATACTCTTACTCGTACTGCTTATCAGAGTATACAGGAGGGTGGTATGTATACAGCGGCAAGTAGACCTCAAAACAGGTAACGATTTCGTTGCGTGCAAAAAATGGTCATCTTGCTTGGACGACTCTAAAAGCATGTACGCACCCCGTCCATCACAGCTTGCAACGAAACTCTCGATTTCAGGAGGGGAAGAAAATTATCAGCGTCTATGGCGAAGAACACAATACGGTTGTTTTGACTCAATTTGTGCGCCCGCGCAACAGCACAACAAGTAACCACCCCCTGACGCATGCTACGATAGAGGGTGCACCATGTTTTTGCCTTCTAAGGGTGGTTACTTGGAGAGCTCTCCACCTCACCCCAAAGTGATCATTAAGGGAGGAAAGTAAAAGTGCTATCTGATGGACAACCCCATGCCCGAAGCAACCAAGGAACAATATTGCAACAAAAAATAATGATCAAAGTCCGACGATTTTGGGTTAAGGATCTCGATCACTCAGAAATAATTTCAGCCAAAAAAGTGATATCTCTATCGTAGCACGCATTCCCTGGTGTGTACCCATGTACCGGTACTAACGATATATTTGGTCACTGACTCTGACACAGATACATTGAATTTCGTCCCCCTCGTGTTGGCCTGCCCCGCCTTGGGCTGGTCCCGAGGCCCGCCAGGACCTGCAACGGTCTAGCGGTACACCCAATGACTTCGAGCCTCGGGTTGGATGGAGTGGAAACCCTGCGCGATCTGGCTGGTGAACCTGTCACTGTAAGGACCGCGTGAGGTGGTGGTGACACCTTTAATTTCAAACCCATCTCCTCCCCGGTCTGCCTCCCTGCTGAGGTAGGCCGAGGCCCGTAAGTGGACTTAAACATCGAAATACCACCCAACCCAGACGGATACACGGTCCCTAGCACCGTTCAGAGGAGGGTCCTGAGTCTGGCAGTCGGGAGGTACCGCTATCGTGAGATCAGGGTAACTCGTGACGCAGCCAACTCGGGTGGCTGCAGATGGGGTTAAACCCTAACGCCCCGGCTTGGACACCGGGGCCATGCAGCAGCAGAGAGCACGGAGAGGGTGGCGGAGTGACCGCACACCGTGTGGGTATGCACCAGAGAGAGGAAGGATGAGAATCCAGAGCTGGAGGGTCGAGCCGCTCCGGGATGAGGCGTATCTCTGGTACAACAGACTTGCACCGGGTTAACTTTTTTTACTATACCCCGAGAGTGCGCAAAGCAACAAAAAAAAAACAGATAAAAAGGGCACGAAGGAGGAAAAGGAGGGGACGGGCGAAGCGTAGGCTGGCTAGGAAGGCACCACGCATCGCCCGGGAGAGGCAGCAGAGTACACTTGTTAGGGTAGCAACCTGGAATGTGCGGACTCTGGCTGTAAAAGGGGCTAACGGCTATGGGAGAGCCTGCAGCATCCTGTACGAGGCAGCGAGACAAAACGTTTCGGTGTTAGGGCTACAGGAGACAAGGAGGGCAGGCCGAACGGAATTCGCAGCAGCAGGGTTTCGGGTGTTCTGCTGTGGCACGGAGACAGGTGGAACACACGGTGTGGGAATAGCCGTTAAAGAGTCAATGTGCAGGAACTCTGCGTACACCACCGAATATATCGATGAACGCCTTATGGCCATGAGGTTTGAGATAACGGGCAACCGCGGAGCGGTCAACTTCGTAGCTGCGTACGCCCCAACAGAGGTCGCAACCGCCGACAGCAAGCATAGGTTCTGGGAAAAACTTGACAGCCTCGTGCGGGGGATCCCTGCCAAGGAGTGTGTCTACGTACTGATGGACGCCAATGCGCGGACGGGAGAGAGGGTGGATGGAGAGGACGAACGTATCATGGGCGAGCACGGGCGTGATAAGCTGAACGACAATGGCAGGCTGCTGCTGACCTTCGCAACGGACAACAGACTAGCAATCACGAACACCTTCTTCCCCACACGTAAGGGTGGGATATGGCACACATACAACGGCGTATCGGGGGACGAATGCCGGCGCATCGATTACATCCTCACGCGACAGGCACACCGCGGCTTAGTGTCCAACGCAGTCGTCGTTCCCCAACCGGTACGCCCAGTAAAGGCGGACTCAGACCACAACATGGTGGTAGCCACCGTCGACCTCGGTGGCAGGCTTGCCCACAACCGAGAAGTGCGGACCAAACCGACACAGCAGCAGTTCAGCCGACAGGAATTGCAGGTCGAAACAGCACGACGGGCGGTGAGCGAGCGGTTCATCCACAACCTCGACCAACAACCGGGTGAGCCAGCGACCACAACAGCGGGAATGGCGACGTTGTTTACCAATGCCCTCCTCGACGCGGCGCAGACAGTACTACCCGAGGAACCGCGGAGACGACGCACGCAGGAGTGGTGTGAGACCCCAGCGACGAGAGAAGCTTTGGAGGAGGCCCTTGCCAAGCGGCGGGAAGCGCGCCGCGCGATGAGGGGCAATTGGACCACAGCGACATGGAGGACCCTCAAAGCAGCATGTAAGGGAGTGACCGCAGCAGTCGAGACGGGCATTTATGCCCACCTCGATAAGTACGTGGCGGAGCTCGAAGCGGTCTACAAGGACCGCGACATGAGAGGGCTGTACAAACACCTTAAGAGATCAGTGGGCCTCAGCGGGAAACAAGCGGGGGGACAGCAGTTCGTCACGGACGAGAATGGCGTGCTGCTCCGGAACAAGGAAGACATCCTCCAGCGGTGGGCGGGATTCTTCGGCACCCTCCTCAACACCAAGTCCCCCACCCTGAACCCAGACATCTCCGAAACAGTGACGCAACGACCAGCGACGTGAGCCACCCGACGGTTGGGAGCGGCGCCAGACCTCGAGGAGGTGGAACGGGCAACGAAAGGCCTGCAGAACTGGAAGGCACCCGGCCATGACTCCCTCCCTGCCGAGTTGCTCAAGATCGATGACGACGAACCCGTCGTCCTGGAGCGCCTTCATGCCATCCTTGTCGACGTGTGGAACGGAGGAGAGATCCCGCAAGAGTGGAAGGATGCAACCATCAAAGTGCTGTACAAGAAGGGCGACCGGTCCAACTGCAACAACTTCAGGGGAATCTCGCTACTATCGCACGTAGGCAAAGTCCCCGCCAAACTCATCACCAACCGCCTAAGCGCCTTCTGCGAAGCCAACAACATCCTCCCGGAGGAACAGTGCGGCTTCCGACCTGGTCGATCCACAGTATGCATGCTGTTCGTCGTGCGCCGACTCCAGGAACTAGGGCGGAGAAGGAGAATACCGCTCTACATGTGCTTCGTCGACCTACAGAAGGCCTATGACTCGGTGGACCGAGAGCTGCTATGGAAGGTGCTGGCCAGGGCCGGGGTTCCTGCGGAGATGGTCGCCGTCATCCGCCAATTCCACGACGGAATGCGGGCCCGGGTGCGCATGGACGATGGAGAACTGTCGGACTGGTTCTTGGTCACGCAGGGCTTGCGACAAGGGTGTGTGCTGTCCTCACTGCTGTTCAATGTTTTCTTCGCCGCGGCCCTAGAGGTCGTTATCGTACGATTCAGCGAGGACGATGGTATCATGCAGAACCTAGTGTTCCTGAAGGAGGAGACGGGAGCGGGGACGGAGACACCACTCGACCGCGTACGGAGGGCAGTGTGGGGGGTGCTGTATGCCGATGACGCCGGCGTTATATCGGGGTCCGCCGACGGACTGGCGAGGATGATGACCAATATCGTGCAGGTGTTTGGGGAGTTCGGGCTGACGGTGTCAGAGAAGAAGACGGAGACTCTCCTGATGCGCGTAAAGGAGAAGCAGCCAACGCCGCCCCCGCCGCCGCTGATCATCGAAGCAGCGGGGCAGAAATACACCCAAACCCTAGAGTTCCGGTACCTGGGCGGCCTCGTCAACGAACATGGCGACCTCACCCGGGAGATCAACGTCAGGAGCAGAGCAGCGTCGGCGTGCGTCAGGAGGTATGGCCCGGAGCTCTTCGATTGGCCGGGAGCACCGTTTCGACTCAAGGCCCGCCTGCTTCAAGCGGAGGCGATGGAGGCACTGCTGTACGGTTGCATGACATGGGCCCCACGTCGCGACCACTACCGACTGCTGCGGACGATACACCACCGACTGCGGCTGCGAGTTATTGGGTACCAGAGCAAGCAAGGCACCTACCGGTAGCTGTTCTACGCCCAGGCCCTGAAGAGGCTCGGGTGCCAGAGCGTGGAAGCCACTGTCCGGCAGCGGCGCCTGCTGTTCGCGGGGGCCGTGGCAAGGCAGCCAGACGGGCGACTCCCGAACCGACTGATGTTCGGGGAGCTCGTTGGGGGGGAAGGACCCGGGCGCGGGGTGCCCGGAGCGGAACTGGCAGATGTGCCTGAAGGACGACTTCAAAGCGTTCGGAGCTATGCACGACTCTACGGACGACCAGAGACGTGTCTTCGGAGTCCCGAATTCAGTCTGGCCGGAAGCAGCGAAGGTGAAGGAAGGAAGGCAGTGGTACAAGGGAGTGCTGCAGGGACCTGAGAGGTTTATGACCTCCTGGCACAAGGACGAAGAGGAGGCTAGCCGAAAACGAGCGACCAAGCGAGACAAAGAGTACAGCAATAATATAGAGACGCCAAGAACCAACGGGACGGGAGGGGTGCGGAAGAAGGGTGAATCGGCGAGGGAAGAAAACAAGCGAGAAATGGCGGACCGAGTGGCGCGATATGTGCCGGATTCACTCTCCTGGACTGTTTGTTTGTTTGTTTGTTTGTTTGTTTGTTTGTTTGTTAGTTTTTCCCCTCCCCCCACCGCCGCACCATTGCACCACCCCCTCGGGATGACGTGTCTGTGCTGTCTCTGTGGTCTTGTTTGTTTGAGTGTTTGCTTGTACTTTTGACTTGTCTCTTTGTCGTTGCCTTTGTCTTTTTCCCTTCGTTGTTTTTCACCTTTTGCAGTTACACTGCTCGCAGGCCGGGGGTACATCAGTCGCACGGGACCATTGTTCCCTTCCCCCGTACCATGTCTGCGTTTTATAATCGGGGTGGAGGACTCGATTTTGTTTGCCTGACCGGCGTGAACCCGGCACGGAACACCCCGGCATTATAGGGGCACCAAGATAGAATCAGGGGGCGTATACCCCCGATTGGTGATGTTGACCTTTCCAGTTTTATTTTTACATTCACATAGCGTGTAGAGGGGAGCGGAGGACTCCAGACTATCTGTTTTTGATTGGCTTTGATCGCTTTGCGGACCCTTCGGGTTCCACTTTTATTTCAGTATACCTTTTTTTGGGTAAGTTAGCCTGTGACCACGGGAATCGACCGTGTCAAGTATTGGATTAGTACGGACAGATGGAGGTACTGGATAGAGAGACCGGTACGGTTTTTAATGTGAAGACAAAAACAACAACAACAACAACAACAACGCAGGGGAGTTCACCCCCCTGAGAGCAACGCGGGAATATCACCACAGCAGAGATCGCAATGCGTGCAGCCTGGGGAATGGAGAGGCTGACCATCGCGTGGGTACGCATACGCGACAGGAAGG
This sequence comes from Saccharina japonica, assembly GCA_008828725.1. Classification (NCBI taxonomy): domain Eukaryota; class Phaeophyceae; order Laminariales; family Laminariaceae; genus Saccharina; species Saccharina japonica. The sequence goes on along the minus strand of MEHQ01004203.1, from coordinate 282,648 downwards.
ACGGGGGTGTCGGCGTTGGCTGGGACGGCTGCGCCCTGTCAATGGAAACCAAGGCGCGAACCGGACTAGGACAGAAAGAAGAGACAGTTTAGCAATAGAGAGGAACAATGGGCAAACGAAGAAACAAATGAGGAGGGAACGAGCCTCACGTCGGCTGACGAGGAAACCATATAAATCGCGGCGGACTAAAGCAGGAAGGAGACGGCAGAAAGGGTAGCAAGGTACCAGACCGACTAGCTGGTAGAGTCTCTCTTATCTACGGGTACAAACCTGCCTCGGCTGCGTGTGAGGTGTTTTTGGTGTGCTCCGGCTGCCTATCCTTTCCGTTCGTTCTTAGTCTTGCTCTGTTTACGTTGTCTTTCTTTCCATTTCAGTTATGGAGATTGCCTCCGGCAACAGTGCCAATCAATTCTTGAAAAAGATTGCCCCCGAAAAGATGTTCTTGATCTTTTCGGCAATCTTGGCGAAAAGAGGCAATCTCGACCTTCAATCTTGATCTTTATCTCGCCAAATTAAGCAGGTGTAATGCTTTATTTTCGTTCGTATACATACCTGGTGTGTATAATACGTACACAGCTCCTTTGTTTTAATGTACGACTACTTCGAGTATTTGGTACCCGCATTTTTGTCACCAGCTGATTGGTACACTACAGCAGTATCATACACACACCTATTAATGCTCAGAAACAGGACAAGCTGGACCAGGCTCGATTTGTTATTCGAGAATGGGATGATTTCTACACTATAATTTCAATATAGCACCAGCTCAGAAGAAAGTCAGCGCGAAAAATTGGAAAAATGATAAAAGTTATCAGCCTATACTCGTAGTCAGAGCCTAAGAATGAATAAAGTTCACAATAAAAAAGCTTGTTGTGCACAATTAATACCTGTTACCACTTACTGTAAAAAAATATTGTGACTACAGCACAGGACACCTAATAAAACAAAATAAAAAACAGGATCATTAGAAAAACAAGTGAAGATTTTGAGAAAAATAGGAAATCCGGGAGTCGTTATCTTGAAATTTGTGTGCAAAGCACCTCTCTCGAATAACAAATCCAGCCTGGACCAGATTTCCTGTTTCTTATTCGGTGTCCTGTACTGCTGTATTGATGGTAAATACGGTAGACAAATGTATTTTCGGGGATCGAAACTAGAAAGTGCAACATGAGGAAGTGAGCTTTCGCGCGCACTCAGAATAAGGCAATCAGCCTGAGCCCGATTTAAGGTTTCTTGTGAGAGAGCCAGTACTGTGTAACAGGGCATTTTCAATAGGTGTTGTGCTGTTGCGCTGGCGCAACATTTGGTCAAAATAACCGTTTTGCGCAGCAGTCGCAGAAAGGCTGGTTGCGCGCAGCGCAACGCGCGTTTTTGGGCGCTCAACATGGTTCGCCGCATTCGAAACATTTTTGTTGCTCGCTTATTTCTCGCTGGAGGCGAGAAATGTCTGTGGGGGTTTTCTGTTTCTGAATAATTAGCCGTAATTGAACATCTTCCAGGCCCCTTGTCCTATTCGCCGTAGTCGAAAAAAAAAAGTAGGCACCTTTTGCTATTCGCCGTAGGCTCTTATTATTTTTGAAGCATTTTTCTCTTTTCGACGTAGCCAAAACTAAATTGCCTTTTACTTAGTTTTAAGGCATATTATACTCGCGCATAGATCGCTGCGCGCAACACACACTTTGCTTCGCGTGTTGCGCGCAGCGGAACAGACTCGGAACCACTAATTAATGCCCTGCGGTATATAAACTCCCGATTTTCCTATTTTCTTTTGAATCCGAGCCTGCCTTTCTTATTGCGCGTTTTGTTCTCATGCGCCCTGTGCTATACTCCAAGAGACTTCGTATCTTATACTGGCTTACCACTTCCCATACATGACACACAACAAGAAAAATCATTACACCTACAGTAGGAGGCATCTATCTACCTAAATATATCTGGTGTCGAAGCACTGGGCGCAAAGCTCAGACTATCAGCTGCCTCGAGAGACCCTTGAATGCTCATCATGTCCAAGGTAGACCGTCGATGTTGTGCCGGCGTGAGGTACTACTGTATACCTGGTATACAGTATGGGCCCGTATAAACGAAACACCTAACCTGAGAGAGCCTTAGAACGTTAACACTATTTTAGCATACAGACAGGCTAGTACGTACCAGTAGGATTTAGTGAGCACTCGCCGCTGAGCACGTTTTCTTGTTTCAGTCTCTTAACGCCCTCCCCAGCGTGAGCCTTGTTTTCTTAGGAGGTTGCTTCTTGTTCGGCGGCAAAGGTTTGCCTTTGGTTGATGTGTGTGCTTGTCAGTTGGTGTGTGTGGGGTGTAGAGCGTGAGGGTGTGCGTTTCACAAGGGTTTTCCAGTGACTTGAAATGCGTTATTTGGGCGGGACCCAAAAGATCGAGATTGATTATTGAACCAATCGATCTTCGATTCTCAATCTAGATTGGAAGATCGGCTGCTAAATCCACCATTCCAATCTTGAGATTTTCCAAAAGATCGCGACCTTTTCAGGGCAATTCAATTCCGATCTCCATCACTGATTCCATTCCATTCCATCGGTCGCCCCGGTGGTCTAACTGGTAGCCACGAAGCCTTTTGGGCCGGATGTCGAGGGTTCAATTCTCCCCATCGAGGTTTTTTAATTATCAAATGACACCGACTGTCGAGAGCGCATATTATAGCGTGGGTAAGCAGAATTCGACGAGAGTTGACGAGGGAAGAACGTGCTGAAATATTCTCACGATAAAAATGCAAAGCAAGAACCGTAGTGGGGGAGGAGGGAGAGGAGCCTGCTTTGTGACCCCGGATCTGAGTTAAGACTAGGGAGGGAGAAAGACGGAAGTGCGAAGATAATAAATGGGATGGACAAAAAAAAAAAAAAAAAAAAACGTTTCATTTGATTTGATTTGATTTCTATATTGTCTGTCGCATCTCCCGTTGCGGGAGAAGCACGTCATTCTCTTTCCTTTTGTTTTGTCATGCAAGGATCTCCAAAAAAAAAAAAAAACTACACCACACTCCAATTTGTTTTTTGGGATACCAAATATAGGGGGGGGGGGATTTGTTCATTTAGGCACCCTCCGGCGTATAGGGGGGTACATACTATACTAAATCCTATATAAACTAAATCAGATAATCCATAAACCGCAGTACCATACTATTTCCTATATACACCAAATCCATACTAAAACCTATACTTATTATAAACCAATAGCAGGGGATGTTGGTGAATCGTCCCCGCATTCCCAAGCATAGGCAAGACCTTCAAGACAATACAACACCACCCAGCGTTTCTGCTTTGAGGTTATAAACGAAATCAAACCATCCATAAACTGCAGTACCATACTAAATCCTATACAAACCAACTCCATACTAAAACCTATACAAACCAATAGCAGGGGGTGTTGGTGAATTGTCCCCGCATTCCCAAGGGTAGGCAAGGCCTTCTAGACGATACGACACCACCCAGCCTTTCTGCTTATAGTTAGGGTTATGAATCAAATCAGACCATCCATGAACCGCAGTACCATACTATTTCCTATATAAAGCAATTTAATACTAAAACCAATATCAACCAATATCAGGGGATGTTGGTGAATCGTTCCCGCATTCCCAAGGGTAGACAAGGCCTTCTAGACGATACAACACCACCCAGCGTTTCTGCTTAGTTAGGGTTATGAACCAAATCGGACCATCCAAAAACCGCAGTGCCATACTATTTCCTTTATAAACCAACTCCATACTAAAACCTATATAAACCAATATAAGGGGATGTTGGTGATTCGTCCCCGCATTCCCAAGAGTAGACAAGGTCTTCTAGACAACACAACACCACCCAGCGTTTCTGCTTCTAGGGTTATAATCGAAATCAGACCATCCATAAACCGCAGTACGATTCGTACTATTTCCTATATAAATCAACTCCATACTAAACTCTATTTAAACCAATAGCAAGGGATGTGGGTGAATCGTCCTCGCATTCCCAAGGGTAGGCAAGAACTTCTTGACAATACAGCACCACCCAGTCAGTGCTTCTGTTTTTCAATCTTGATACGAGTGGCTGGTGAGGCGAGTGTGGTAGCCGTTCCCCAACTCTGACCCTCCCGACAGCAACAACACATCCCTTGTACAGTATGTTTGTATAAGTCATTGTGTACACAGTGTACACCCAAAGCCAAACAGTATAGTAGACGCTAGACACAAGTACGTAGAGCAGTGTCTGCAGAGGCGTGTGAGACCAACAAGAAACGCACGGGAAAAAAAGTTTTTTTTATTTTTCCCTCCAATATAGGGGGGGGGGGAGTAGTGGGGTGTATGGGATTCAGATCCGCGCACACCCTTGTGTCATGTCTGGTTTGTTTGATCGTTTGTTGATTTGCTTTATTACGCTTATACGAGTATATGATATATGTATTTTATTATTTATGTTGTGTTTTCTATTTCGCGCTTTCTCTAATTTTTTACCATTTTTTCTCTTTCATGCACCTGGATTGATAGCAGGGTAGGTGGTGCCTTGTCCTATATTGCGTTTCATTGTCTGCTCTGGCTTATATACTGCAGCGCAGTATCTCGGTGTCGTAGCTTTGTGGCCAAAACACTGGTACCTCTCTAGGATGAAGAATCGGCACAGACACTTCAGGGTGTGCTGGATGTCGACGGGTAGAACACAGACTAGGACGAAAAGCAGCACGGACACTGGGTGTGCTGGATGTCGACGGGTACAAAGGAAGGTATGAAAAATATATGTGAAGAACACAAACACACATGGAAAGCCAAAGCAACGTCGAATCACCGCGATTAACACGTTGAGCAGGCAAGTCGGTTGGAACTGAATAATTCCGCTGATCGACACTCTCGCTGCGAGGTACAAAAATGTTATACAATAAAAATGGTTGTCAGAACGTGAGTGCGTGTGGATGAGTGTTCTTTACTATGGGGGATGACCCTCCAAAAAAAGAGGGTCATCCCCAATAGATTATCTACGGGTGTACAGTTTACAGCGAGACTCGCTACCACCCCCTTCCACCCTAGCATCGGCTAGCATCCACCCCGGAAATAACCTTGATTGAGATATCATCAGTGTGTCGTCACGAGGTGAGCGCTGTCGTTGCAAGACTTGCTACCACGCGAGAGCATGTGCTGACACGGCGGTGGTCAGCGCATGTACTTTGTGCAGGTACTGTACATGCAATTTGCAATTTGCCGTGCACCTGTAAGGCCCGCCTTTCGTGTAGATTCTCTTGTGTTTAGAGCTTGCAAGTTTGATGAATTCCATATATTTACATGCATGTGTGTATACGTAGCACGAAGGCAGCAACCTCGACGTATTCACACAGACAGGTCTATCAGGCTGGACGATTTGCAGGCCTAAAACACTGAAGATGCTTTTTATATATCGCCAAGCGAAGCAATACATGCATTCGTGCATCCCACGTGGCGAGAAATATATTTTTCATCGATGCTGTGGTGGCTGCGCATGTTTTTTTGTCCATCCCATTTATTATCTTCGCCCTTCTTTCCCGTCTCCCTCTTTAGTCGTAACTCAGATCCGGGGTCACTAACTAGGCTCAGCTACCCTCTCCCCACTACGGTACTTGTCTTGCATTTTAATAGCGAGGAAATTTCAGCACTCTCTTCCCTCGTCGACTTGCGTCGGATTCCGCCTACCCACGCACGAAGGCGCTCTCAGCAATTCATTGGTTTGTTTTTATTTTTTCAAATAAAGTAAAAATATCACCACGGTGGGATTTGAACTTGGGTACCAATGCCAGTAGTAACTGAAGCTGACCACTAGTCTACCGGGGCGACCGCCTTGCCCATGTAACTCAAATATGAAACAACAGTACTGTACGAAGAGTACTATTTTTCGCTTGTCTTGCTGGATCTTTTTTGTTTGTTGTGCTCACGTAAACCTATCCTCAAACATATAGATAGTCTGTCTGTGGTCAAAGTACAGACTCCGAAAGCTTAGGAGGAGCTGTGGAGTGCAAGAGTGTATTGTGTGTAATTGCTTGATTGCCGTTCAACCGCGTTCAAATTAGTTCGCGTAAATATCAAGTTTGGCAACTGCCTTTTTGGGTACGATTTAGTGCACTACAGCAGTAGTACTAGTAGTAGTAGTACGCGACAAAAATTGGAAATCTGATAATTGATAATTTGAGATTGAGAGTTTGGGGAAATATCAAGAATGCGACCTCTTTGTACTGAACGCAGTGCGGAACATACATACCCAGTCTTGCGTAAGAACTCAAGTCTAACCAAAACAAATAAAGTAGTATCAACATCTATCTGTCGCGTACTGCACGGTTCTGAGATGGCATACAAAGGCAGGACAGGAGGAGTTTTTGGGAGATAATTTCTGCTGTACTGTTGTTGTCCTTACTCCCCGATTTCGCGTCAATTTTGCCGTAATGGTTTGTTGGGAAATTGACGGAGCTCGAAAAATACTCGATTGTTTAACAAGAGTGTTAAAACATGAAAGTTTTGGACAGTTTAGCTATCGCGTGCAACTGCCTCCTGCGGTGCTTTTTATGATGAGTAATATTCTTCAGCCGATGGAAACAAATAATATGGTCCAAGATATATTTGTTTTTCAATGTAGACATCGGTCGACCGGAAACAAAACAATGACAAAGAATTAATTTAACTTCAATATCATGCCGGGAGTTGAGAATTGAACTCCGACAGTCAGATTCGTATCAAACGCCGATGTTTCAGCACTCGTCACGGGCCGGGCCGGCGTTCGTCCGGACCGGGCCGGCCGACGCGGCCCTGCCCATCAGTTTGTACTATAATGGGCCTCGGCGCGGCACGGCCCGGCCTATCACTCTTCAATTTGGGAGGCCGCGGCCTCGCCCGGCCCGGCCCATTACTTTTTTATTTCGTAGGCCGCGGCCCGAACCGGCTCGTCATATGTTCATAAAATGGGCCACGGCCCGGTCCGGCCATCGAATTTCGAGAGAATAGGCCAAAGCCCGGCCCGGCCCATCACTTTTACACGGGTGGACCGCGACCACACCCAACCCATCACATTGAAAAGCTGCACGGTTCGGCCCGGCTTGGCCCATCTTATTTCCAAAACGTCTGGGCCCGGCCCTGCCAGGCCGGTCGCTTTTAGAAACGTCTCGGCGTGGGCTGGCTCGGCACGTCACAATTTTCAGTTAGGCCCGGGCTGGCCCGGCCCAAACAAATGGCACACTACGGGCCCTGTTACGTTTCAATTGCTTGACCAGCGTTGGTCTGTAGCTAACATGCGTTGCCAGACTGGTACTGGAAACGTGTATGGTAACACAAGAAAATCATCGAAATATATATGTGTGCTCGCGGTTGACTGGGAGGGGGGGGGGGGGGGGGTGAGGAGGTCATCACGCGCGCCGGACTCTCATGTCCGCATCGCGGAGCACTTACCTTTGGGGGGGGGGGGGCATGTTTGTACGTATAGTGCTGGCCTTATTCTTGGTAAATATGCATACTTAGAACGAACGGCAGGCTTGGTTGCATCATCTTTGTGTTGGGTCAGTGTTGTTTGGCTTTTCACCGCACCTCGTCGTGGATAGAGGAGGTTGCGGCTTTGGTCGTTTTTCGCGTTGTTGACGATTAATGAGACTGAGAGAGTAGTTCTCGTCGGTTCCGGCTGAGCTGTACAATGTCAACGTAAGATGTGGTTCCCGCGGTAAATCTATGATACAGTAGCATACGTAGAAAGAGTAAGAGACTCTAAACATGCTAGAGAAACAGAAGAATCATCATAAAAGAAAAATCGCAAATGTTGCTGGTCAGGGCACACGAAACACGACTTTTTCTTAGGACTCCAACTTTGACGTTTTGGAAAGCGTGCCCCACTAGCTTATACTTCCTATAATGAACTTCATCTAATACGTTTTTGTCGTATACGAACCGGGGATAGGATCAAGTTGTGAAATGTTGCGCTCGCGTAAATGTTTCGCCAAAAACCCGCCCAGCGCGCAAACACTAATATCCGCATATTATTTTAATGAAGCCTGGCAATTGTCCGTACAATTTTGTTTGGATCTGCTGTCGCCGTGTGTGGGCGAATTCGTTTATAGGGGGGGGTGCCTTTGGCTTAGTTGCTTCGATGTTTGTGTTGTTTTCGCACGTTTTATATCCTCTTTTGGCTCATCGATATCTCGATTTCATGCGAAAGTGTTTGGGTCGTGTCTTTTTTTATCCGAATCTTATATCAGAGCCGACTCCTGGAGGGGTACGAGCTGGTGTCATGATATTCATGGTTTCCCCGTTCCCCCTCTATTGTTGAGGTGGCGTGTTTCTACGGAGAAATGCCGAGCAAAAGGTGAACTGCTCGCAACGCTTCCCACAAATATCTGACCAGGGACCAGCGGCAAGATAACAAAATACATCTAAGCATCAATCTTGTGAGTGACTGAAGCGTCTTGTCTCAAACTGCTTCCGGCAGTAGAGTTATCCCCATACCGCATCATTGTAGTCCAGTGCCATACCTACCCAGGTAGCAGTAACTTAAGAGATGGCGTCGTCGGCAGAACACGTGAGACCAGATCGCTCTTGGTTGCTCTCTCTGCGAGCCAGGACCTTGATTGCCTCGACACAGATTGCAGCTTATGTTTGGGTCAGCAAAATAACGTAGAAACATTTTCCTAAACGTCATATCTCGTGAACCACCGCAGATCAGGCTACAAATACTTGAAGCACTGAGTCTGACACACCACTGCCTGCGCAAAACAAAAATAATATAGAAAACCCCAGCATTTGTTTTCCACGAATCGATCTCGCCGAGCTATCCGTGAACAGTTAAAAACAACAATATTTTACCCTAATAAGTTCGTTGAAATACATTTCTCGATGAAGATGAAATGTGGTGGAGACAGTACTGCTGAAGACACGAGGAGAGGATCGATATAAGTTTCATTGTCCAATTTACCGACCATCAAGATATATATATATATATTTTCCATCCCATTTATTATCTTCGCACTTCTGTCTTTCTCCCTCCCTAGCCGTAACACAGATCCGGGGTCACAAAGTAGGCTCCTCTCCCTCCTCCCCCACTACGGTTCTTGCCTTGATTTTTAACGCGCCGAGGGTTCAGCCTTCCCAACGCTCGTCGATTTTCATCGAATTTTGCCAACTCACGCTCTGGCGCTTTCCGCTAGTCAAGATTGTTTTTGCGAGAAAAAGTCCCTATGAGCATGCACTCGAGGGGGCTCGAACTCTCGACCTTGACCCTAACAAGCTTCGTGGTTACCTGCTAGCCCACCGGCGCGACCGGCTATCATATTACCCAAATTCGACTCTTTATTTTAGTCAAGTAGTTACGGGGAAAACGGCATTTCCGCCATGCTCCGACCAATTTCGAGAGGTTTATTCTGACTTTTTGAACGACCTATTCGAACCGCACGTGCAACCATACTTGCTGCCTGCCCTGTTACTCTTTTCGCTTGTTTTGATCGATTATGCTTTTGTTTCGACGTTGGATCGTCATATCCCCCTAAAGCGAACACGAATGAGAACAGGCGGTAAGTGTGTTGAATAGTACATGATCTGCACTACTCTGTGTACAAACTCCAAGTACAAAATAATGTAAAATCGGCCGTGGCATGGGCAATCTTCTTGGAACATACCCTGGTATTTTTTTTGTCTGGCCCGGCTCGTAGGCAACCCGTTGATTTGCAGTGAACATTTGCAGATGTTGTTTCTCGGCGCCTTCGCCAACACTGACACGAACCTTACGTCAGCCGTCAGTATTTTGATGCTGGGCTGGGTGAGACTGCTGCGTGGATTTTTACCCGTCGTCAGTGTCCGCGCCGATTCTAGACAAACACAAGTAAGTTCATTCAGTGGCCATAAAACCACGTCACAAAGAGACTACGTTGCAATGCACTAAGAAGAGCACAGACAACGCACCGACATCATAACTGGTACGCGATAGGCGCGACCTACCCTGCTCGCAAAGCAAATGAGTAAGAGAGAGAAACACAAACAAAAACGGAAGAAAAAAAAATATGAAAAGTAGGAAAAATCCAATAACACACTATTAAACAAACAAACTTGGCCGGCCTGAATGCTGGGCTTTGAAATAGTCTACACGTGGCTTAATTCTGCCGGCTCGGGATGCTGTGGCTGGAAGCCACGGGAGCCGCATACAATACGCTTTACGGCAGTTTCCCATGCGGTTCAATTTCGAGCTTCAGATTTTTACTTTTGATCTAAAAAACGAAAGCACCGTCCTATGCAGTCCGATTGTGCAAAATCTGGCCCAAACTCCGACGACTTGAGTCGTCAGATTTCTAAATAAAAAAATGGCATGTCCTCTAAATTCAAGATGTTATCCACGCAGCAAGCAGTAGCAGCAGCAGCAGAACGATCGATGAGTTCGATGGTGACACAGCGACGTAGCGTCGCGCCTGAAGCGCAGCCGGCGATCGGTGCGTCTCTCCGTCGCCAGACTACTAAAACAGTCGGCTGGTGCGGGCTCGGGCATAGGTATGAAGGAAAGTGCACTCGGCGCGCGCCTCTCTGTACTCGTACTCGTAGACTTTACAGCAGCAGCAGCAGCAGCAGCAGCCAGCAGTCAGTCAGTCGACGTACTGGGCTCTGATGCTTCGTTGTGTCAAAATACAAAATACGAAGACAGGTCGACTCGAGCGCACTCGGCGCGTCACCGCCAGACCAGGGGCAGCCAGCGTGGCTTCGGACGCTTGGGTCCTGCGCCCAGTACAGCGCACTTGGCCCGTCTCTTCGCGGCGCTAGACCACAACAGCAGTTGGTCTCGCCGTTTGCTCAAATATCTGCACTACAATGAATGCGTGTTTTCTCGCATAAGAAGGCTGTTTTGATTTTCGAACTAGGTCGCTGAAAATTCGATCGGAACATAATCTTAAGCTCAAAAATCGAACCGCACAAGCGCATAGAAAACGGCCTTAGGCAAGCAGACTGCCGACAAATACGCGGTGACCTGGATTGATTTGTCTTTTCAAACGATATTGTATTACATTTTACGATGAACCCCCGTGGGCATCCCGTGGAAGGTACCATTCCACCCACCATTGCGTTAGGGTTAGGTTAGAGGTTAAAGGTCATTTAAGTCGTCAGTGCCTTAGTTCCAAATACAAATATGGTACAACGTAGGTCACTCCTACAGTAAGTACTAAATACCTGTCATACCTCAAAACGATTCACCATCGAGGTTCGTCTACAACGGAATTTCATCTCAAACGGCCGGCCATATACATTAGTCTAGAACTTTTCGAAGTTCATGGGTTACAAGAGACTTGCATTGCTGAGTTTCCCTGAAACCCCAGGATACCGGAATCTGAAATGGTTGAGTCTTCGAGAGTCTCCACGGTTCCAGGAGCTGAAACGACTGAGTACTTGAAAGTCCCAAGGGTACCCGAAGGCTCAAATGACTGTGTCCTCGTGAGTCTCCCGGGTACTACAGGCTTAATTGACTAAGTCCTGGCGAGTCCCCAGGGTATCAACAGAAGTGATTGAATTCTCGCGAGCCCCCCAGGGTACTGAACGCAAAACGACTTGAGTCCTCGCGAGTATCCAGCCAACCGGTCAAACCAAACGGATCGCAGCATACGCTTTGTGTTTGTGTTGTTTGGTTTGTTTTTTCATCCCGTTTACAGTATTCGCCTTTCTGGTCGCTCTGTTATAACGCTTAGATTGGGTAGGCAGTCGTTTAACCTTTTACTAGCAGACCAACGGACTGATGCCCTCACAAATGGCATCGACGGCAGGACATGGGTTGTAGTGGTCGTGGGTTCGAATCTCACGACCACCATGAACACGCTTATTTTTAAGGCGAAGTTCCTCATGTCAAGGATCTGAAAACACTTCTTGATCCCCATTAATGGGAACCGCGTGTTGGTTACACGCGTCGACCCGTATATATATATACATCCGGTCCGTTCCAGGGGGAGGGGTGGTGATATAAGGCTTAGATTGCGTAGGTAATCCGGTAATTTTTACCAGTAGCGCAACGGACTAATGCCCTGACATCTCTTTAGTCGTAACTCAGATCCGGGGTCACTAAGTAATTTGTTTTCCTCTCTCCCCACTACAAGTAGTACGTGCCATGATTTTTTATCGCGAGAAACCTTCAGCAATTGTTTCCCTCGACGACTCTCGTCGAATTGTGCTCTTTCTCTTTGTTTTATATTTGCTTGGTGTATTGCCTGTTGTTGTAGCCTCTCCAGGGGGGCACGACAGCGATGCTACAGTCCCTCGCATTATTTATTTTGTCGTGATCGATTGTTGCCTGTGTCTCTTTGCCCACCCGTATTTTCCTAGGATTTTCTTTGATTGCTTAGCTACGTACGCATCCATTTTGTTTTGTGTTATTTCCTCTTCTCGTTCCTGGACTCTCGTGTGTGGCACGAAAACGAAACGGAACTGAGTGGGAAGTGCCACGTAGCCGTTGTATGGGTGGCGCCCTAGGGAATTAAGACGGGGGGTTCGTAAGGAAACCGCATCGGGCGAAAGCAGAGGAGACGGCAGACAGAGTAGGTACCAGACCGACTAGCTTGTATAACCTGTGTGTACCACGGGCACAGACCTGCCTTGGCTGCCTGGAAGGTGTTTTAGGTGTGCCCCGGCTGCATGTCTTTCCCTGTCGTTCTTCGTCTTGCTCGGTTTGCGCTGTTTTCCAGTCCATTTCCTATGGTTTCATTTCATTTGATTTTCATTGGCTGTCGCATCTCCTCTGGGAAAAGCACGACACTTTCTTTCTTATATTTTGCCATGCTTTGGTTTGGTTGGGTGAGTGTTGATTTGTTTTATTAAGTTTACTTTTATTCTTTTTTTCCCTTTCCGCTTGTTATCTTTTCTTTTCTTTTCTTTCTCGTTTTTTATCTTTCATGCAACTGGATTGCTAGCAAGGTAGGTCTTACCTGTCGTATACCTGGTATGACATTGCATTTTCTGCTCTGCTTACTGCACTGAGCGTAGTACTGGTACTTTTATGGATGAAGAATCGGCACGGACACTGGTTGTGCTGGATTTCGACGGGTACAAAGGAAGGTTCAATGTGAAGTACACACACGCTATAATAACAGACGCTCTCGACAGTCGGTGTTATTTGAAAATCAAAATCTGCATACATACGTCGATTCGAATGCAAGACCTCGAACTTTCAGGCTTCGTAGTGACCTGCTAGACCACCGGGGCGACCGGCGCTTGTGTGAACTTTATTGTCGCCGTTTTCAAAAACAAACTACCGACAGTCGTCAGCGTGGCAGTACCAGCCATCGGGACTCAGTCATTGACGCACGAGTCCGATTCACCTAAAACGTCCTGAAATGACTGAGTCCTTGGGGGTCCCCAAGGTAACAAAAGTGGAAATGACTTGAGTCCTCACAAGACCCCACGGTAGCGAAAGCTGAAACGATGGAGTCCTCGCGAATCCGTGAATGACCGAGCTTTCACGTAATTTTAGTGTATACCGAACGCAGAAGAAGGTATCCGCTCGGAGGTTACTGATACTACTCTGACGACCTTTCCTTTGGAGATACTGCTGTTTACCGAATGACACGAAAAGCTGAAAGCCTGTGTCATGTTCTTGCCTAGATCTGTCAGTTCGGGAGAACTTCCTCAGATGTTCCCGAGAAGCTGTAGTACGTAGAAATTTTAAGAACAGCTAACAGTTGGGTCACCATCCAATCAAGCCTCTGTTATGTTTGAATTTCTTGACCAGCGTTGGTTTGTAGGTTACATGGTTTGCCAGGCTGGTACAGAAAACATGTCTGGTCAACACAAAAAAACGAAATATTTGTGCTCTCCGTTGCCTTTAGGGGAGGATGAGGAGGTCGGGACGCGCGCCGAATCCCCATGTCCGCAATGCGGAGCATTTATTAACCTTGGGGCGGGGGGGCGAGTTGGTCACCGCAGTGTTGGTCTAGTATTTCTTAATATTCATACTTAGAATGAAAGGAAGGCTTGGTTGCTCTATCGTTGAGGTGCGTCAGTAATTAGTGTTGTTTTGAATTTTCACTGCATCTCGTCGTGGATAGAGCATGCTGTGACTTCAATCGTTTTTCGCATCGCTGTTGGTTGAAAAGATTGAGAGAGTAGTACTCGTCGGTTTTGGCTGACCTGTACACTGTCAACGTAAGTTGTGGTTCCCGCGACAAATATATAAATAGTAAGAAACGCTGAATAGTGTTAGAGAAAGATAGGAATCGTCATATATAAAAAGTCGCAAAAATGTTGCTGATCAGCGCACACGAAACACGATTTTGTCATTGCAATCAAAATTGGACGTCTCCGCAAAGCGTTCCCCACTAACTGGTATAATTAAGATTATACAATAAGTTTAGTTGTATAAGTACCAGGGATAAGATGAGGCTGTGAAATGTTGCGTTCGCGCAAGTGTTTCGCCATGAATCCGCTTAGCGCGCCTTAAGGAAATATCCCCACATTGTTTGAAGTAAGGTTGATAATTGTTCGTGCAATTTCGTTTGTATCTGTTTGCGCCGTGTGTGGTCGAATTTTCTTACGAGATACTTTCGTCTCAGTTGTTTTGCTTTTTGTGTTGTTTGCGCACGATTGTTAGTGTCTTTTGGGTCATCGATACGTCCGTTTCATGCGAACGTTATAGGCTGCTGTCTATTTTACAATCCGAATCTTCATATTGGAGTCAATCCCTGGAGGGGTACGAGCTGGGCCAGCCGAATAACGTAAAAGGCTTCCTGAAGTCATATATCGTGAACCACGGCAAATCGGGCTGCAAATATTTGATGCACTAATCCTGACACACCACTGCTTGCGCGAAAAAAAAAGTATCTGAACAAAATTGTAACCCTTTTCTCTCACGACTCCATCTCGCCAAGATATCCGCGAAAATTAAAAAACAATAACTAATTTTAAAGTACAAAAAAAATCGCATATACTATAAAACATGTTTTTTCGATGAAGATGAAACTTTGCGGAGACAGGACTGAATTCAAACGAAGGAGGAGGTCGATGTAAATTAAGTTGCCCAATTCGTCGCCCACCACGAGATATTACCCAAACTCGATTTTATATAAGTCAAGTATTTACAGGGGCAAAGAGTTGTCCACCGCGCCCCGACCAGTTTCGAGAGGTTTATTCTGACGTTTTGAACCACGTAATCGAACCGCACGTGCAATAATACGTGCCGCCTGCCCACTATTTTTCCAACTGCTTTTGATCGCTTTTGTTTTGTATTAACCTTTGTATCGTCATATCCCTTTCAAGAGAAACCAATGAGGGTAGGCGGTACGTGTGTGCGTTTATTAGTACATTACCTACACTTCTAGTGTGTCCGAGTTCAAAGTACAACATCGTGAAATTGGTCGTAGCGTGGCCAATCTCTGCTTTAAACACATTATTTGGCCTGGCCCAGCTCGTAGGCGAACCCCTAATTTGGAGTGTGAATAGTAACGGATGTTGTGCTCCTGGCTCCTTCCCCAACCCTAACGCGAACCCTACGCCAGTCGTCATGGTTTGGATGCTATTTCGTCATTGTTTGGATGCTGGGCTTGGTGAGACTGTTGGGTGTATTTCTATCCGTCGTCAGTGTCCGTGCCGCTTCTTTATCCTAGATAATACAAGTTCATTCAGTGGCCGCAAAACCACGTCACAGAGGAACTCCTTTGCAGTGCAGTAGATAGAGAAGACAAAGCAAAATGTCATATCTGGTATACGATAAGCATGACTTACCCGGCTAGAAATGCAGGTGAGTGTAAAACAGAAACCAAAAACAGCCAAAGAAAAGAAAAAACAAGAAAGATCGAGAACAACTGACAGACAAACAAACGAACGAACAAACCAAACAAATTTGGCCGAATGGTGTGCTTGGAAATAGTCTACTCGCGGCTTGTTTCTGCCGGCTCGGGATGCTGAGGCTAGAGACCACGCGAGCCGCGTTCAATGCACCCTTACCCCTCGTAGTCAAGCAGAGTGCCGATAAATACGGGGTGGCCTACATTCTTTGTATTTTCAACCGACGTTGTACTGCTTTTTTATACATGCCCGTGGGCGTCCTGTGGGAGGTACCATATCACCAGCCTTTCTTTGCCTTAGGGTTCCGTTGGGGATGAAAGTCCTAACGGGTAGGCCCTAGCCTTTACGGCACGCCGAAGGCGCTTTCAGGCATGTGGAGATAGGCACGCCGCAGGCGAAACGTTTCGAGATAGTAAAAAACATAGGCATATGCCTGACGTCTTCATTTTCCCTAAACGTGCCTTTACGTCTACCAAGGCATGTATTTGCCTGAACAAATGCCTGAGACGTGCCTGAACCTTTTCGGCGCCCTAAGACAAACGCTACGCTAATTTCAAGTACTTTTACGTGAATGGTCAAAATACCTTTAAACGTGCCTGAAACTCGTTCAGGGTCCCAACGCAAACCCCTACACTCATTTCAGGTTTTTTGGTTTCATGTGTTGAGCGCCGCACCGAAAAACCTTAAAACTTGAATTAAAGTAACGTGTTTTTTAACGGGTAAAATGCCTAGCCTGAAAGGATGCATGCAAACGTACTCGCAGCATGAAACAAGGTTTGGTTCGTTACAGAACCTTCAGCTAACGCACAACGTACAACGTTGAGGAAACAAGCCGAGGTTCGTTACAGCACCTTGAGCTGAGTTTAGTGTTGGTAAGCAACCCCCAAAAGGGGTTGCTTTGCTTGTAGCTTTTTGGGTGTTTTTTATTGCTTTGCTTAAGCAAGTTTTTTGTTTTTATTACGTTTGTAGGGCGCCATACTAGAACCCTGATGTAAATATTCATGAGCATGCATGTATCGCGAAACTAAAACCCATACGTTTGATGATGTACTTGTACATCAGACCACACATGGAGCACATACACTTATTTTGTACATATTTTGAAATAAGCACTCTAAAACCTTTACAAATTATTTGTATGGTGTGTAGTAAAAAACATACAGTACAGCTAAATTATGTAAGTAAGCATGGCTTTGTTGCTTCAATAATGCTTCGTGCAAAACAACGTTCAATAAGCATGGTTTTTCGTTGCTTACCGACACTATTAATAGCTGAGTTCAGGCATTTTTTCAGGCATGCCTTGGAGGCTAGGGCCTACCAATAA
Source organism: Saccharina japonica (assembly GCA_008828725.1). Lineage (NCBI taxonomy): Eukaryota > Phaeophyceae > Laminariales > Laminariaceae > Saccharina > Saccharina japonica. The sequence continues at coordinate 265,586 of MEHQ01004203.1, read as the reverse complement.
TAATAGGTCGATGTGGCTTGATTCAAAAGACCAATAAGAAGGTAGTTCTACCCTAAGTATTAAATACCTATCTATGTACCTTAGGACGGTTCACTATCGAGTTTCGTCCACTAACGGATTCCATCCAAAACGGCCGACCATACTGTATGTGCTTTCTATTTTATGTTTCCCATTCCATTCATTATCTGCGCACTTCTGTCTTTCTCCCTCTCTAGTCGAACCTCGGATCCGGGGTCACAAATTAAGCTCCTCTCCCTCCTCCCCCACTACGGTTCTCGCCTTAATTTTTATCGCGCGAAGGGTTCAGGCTTCCCAACCCTCGTCGATCTCTATCGAGTTTTGCTAACTCACGCTCTCGCGCTTTCAGCTCGTCAAGATATGTTCTTCGCGAAAAAGTCCCTACAAGCATGCACTCGGAGTGGCTCGAACTCACGATCTTGACTCTAACAGGCATCGTGGTTACCTGCTAACCCGCTGGGGCGACCGGTATATGGGGGTGTTCGAAGCTCGCCAGAGTCCGAGTGGGAGTCATCGAGTCAGTCATGGACTCGCGAGCCTGAGTCGTTGTGAAAATACCTGAGTCCTGAGTGTACCACAAACTAAAGTGACTGAGCTCCCCTGAAACCCCAGGATACCGGAAGCTAAAGTGGTTGGGCCCTCGTGAGTCTCCACGGCGCAGTATCAGAAGCTGAAACGACTGAGTACTCGAGAATTCCAAGGGTACCCGGAGGCTGGCATGACTGCTGCTACTGCTGCTGTGTCCTCGAGTGCTTTTCAGGGTCGCTAAAGGCGTAAATGATTAAGTCTTCGCGAGTCCCAAAGGGTATCAGCAGAAGTGACTGCGTTCTCGAGAGCCCCCAGGGTACTGAAGATGAAACGACATGAGTGCTCGCGAGTACCGAGCCAACCGGTCAAACAAGAGGATCGTAGCATACATACGCTTTTTGTTCACTGTATTGTCACCATTTATTTAGTGACACAAACTGCAACCAGTCGTCAGCGTACCAGTACCAGCCATCGGGATTGAGTGATTGCCTAACGAGTCCAAGTCAGTTTTAAGTACTTTCTCCCAGTAGCAGCCGAATTTTCTAATTGAGGATTGCCTTTTCGATGAGAAAAGAAAATCGAAAGTATTCGTTTTCGAATTCGAAGAGATGTAATTCCCTCACAGTTATTTTTTTCACCGTAAACTACTGTCAGTTGTGACACCCGTTGATGACATAAAAAATAACGAAATCGACATCGGCAGTCTAAAGGTATCGAAGATCCCAGAAAAAGATTTATGGGCGAGGTTCCTCGCTCATAAATTCAACTTCCCTTAAATCCTCGATTTTTACGAGCCTGTGCAAGGGTGCACAAAAAAAAAAGAAAACGACACCACACACCTAGGAAGGTCAGAATGAAAAACAAACCGGATCGCTGTGATCACAGGACGAAATGAGCAAAAAACATTTTTTTTTCGTTTTTTGTTCCCTTTTTTTTACTTGGTTTTAGAGACCCCCCCATATTTTTTTTTCGCTGGTCGGGGGGGGGGGGGGGGGGGGGGGTGATAAAAAAAAAACTTGACTTATTGTTTTCTGGGATCACAACAGTCCGGTTTCTTCCCTTCAATATAGGGGGGTGTGTGGTGTCGATAACTTTTTTTTTTGTGCACCCTTGGCCTGTGAAGGTTGATTTCATTTTTTTTTTCGTGCATCGATACCTACCATCGAGGAACATATTTTCTAGTTAAAATTTTGATCGTGAGCGAAATACAACTCTTGAACAATAACAAAGTACTAAAATCGATTTTCATTCTCACCCGGAAGGTAATTCTCCATAAGGAAAATCGACTGTTGAGTGGTACCTAAAGCTGAAATTACTGAGTCCGTGGGAGTACCAAAAGCGGAAATGACTTGATGGAGTCCTCACGGGTCCCCAGGGTAGTCAAAGCTGAAATGACTGAGTCCTCGCGTGTTCATCAATGACGGAGTCTTCACGAATCCTTAGTGAACACTAGATGTGTCACCCTTTAGACAATCACCCGGGTACTCGCGAGTATTACCCGGCTCGCTAATACCCATAACGGGTACGAATAACACTTCATACTCGCCGAGTATTTGGGCCCCGGGTACCCGGGTACCGGGGTACCTGGGTACCCGGTTTAAAAGGGTAACCGGGTACCCGGGTACCCGTTAGTTTGCTATGGAAACTCCGGGGATGACACTCTATCATCCCCTAAATCACGTCCCCTGGGTCGTACGAGGTATTTCGTACATATTCTCCACGAAACCTCTTTCAAAATGGCAATGCTGTCTCACAAGGCCCTACGTGTTACAGCAGCTTAGAGGTACGCAGTGCAGGACCGGTAGTGTAATGAGCATGCACCGACAACGGTCCAGCAGGAGTACTAGCCAAAGCAGCCAAGGGTCTAACCTATCGGAGGGCGAAGGCGAGCCCTCCCAAGACTCCGTCGGCGTTGCCGCAAGTTCGGGCGCGTCGCACACGCACACAAACGCGCACACGTTACGAGGCGGGCCGTTATAATGTTTTTTTTGTAGTTTTGGTCGACAATGAAATGGTAATATAAAGTCATTCAAGGTCCCTAACCCTGCAACCAAGAGCTTTCTGACTGCCTATACTAATATGAAGTAAAACGTGTAATTTGTACTAAAATCAACTAATTTTTATTCCTCCCTCTAGTATCGAGTAAATATTATCCCCGACACAAAATTGTTTTTTTCTTACCCGCAATATAAAATGTAATAACTTGCGAGAAACAGAAGGTGACCCTAACCCATAATAAAATTCACCTAATAACCATGAACCCGTTATACTGTTTTGTATTTTCTAACGGCAATTGAATGGTAACATGAAGTAATTTAAGGACACTTTTATTCTGAAACCAAGTGATCTATGACCGCCTATACTAAAATGAAGTGAAAAAATGTAATAAAATCGAGTCATTTGTTTTAGTCACACTAAAATCAGGTAACTTTCATCCCCGCCACAATTTGTTTTTTTCACCTCGCGCGGCGCATTTTGTTTTCAGCTGTCCCTTGTTATATTAAGGCTGACCTGCCTGTGCTTCGAACAAAGGAATTCATATTATACGTAATCATATAATACATGTCATTCGATGCTTTTGTGGCGCGTTGTCTGTTGTTTTGGTGGTATTGTCGTAGGAAAATCACTATGGCACAGGGTTGTTATGCCGAATGTTGTATAACAACCCTCTTCGAGTCTATCCGTTGCAGCGTTGAGTCATCCCACATTGTGAGTATTTTTCATTTTTTTTCCCCTTTCTGTTCTTTTCTCTTTTTCTCTTTTTCTACTTTTTCTTTTTTTCTCTTTCATGCACCTGGATTGCTAGCAGGGTAGGTCTTGCCTGTCATATATGGCATTGCATTGTCTGCTCTGTTTACTGCCCTGAGCGTAGTCAGTATATCCGTATCGTAGTTTTGTGACCACAGAACTGGTACCTTTTTAGGATTAAGAATCTCGGCACGGACACAGGGTGTGCTGGATGTCGACGGGTAGAAGGGAAGGTTTAATGATAAGAACACACAGGGTGCAGCTGATTTTTTTTAGCTCCTCACATGAGGTGCTCAATATCTTACTCGAAATACGACTTCGGAAACATTCGTTCACGCAATCCGGCCAAACCATCCAATGCGGTAGTCCAAAAAAATATATACCAGTAAAATAATGATGTATCCGGTGTTTACTCACGTGAGAAGCACAACCGGTCAGAAAATATGGAGCCTAAAAGTGGTACCCCTACCGTGGGATTGCTCCGTTAAGGACCAAACCTGATAAACAATGTGCCGGGTACCCGGGTACCCCGTTGTTAGACGGTTAACCGGTTTTTAAACAGGTACCCGCGTACCCGACCAAAATTGACGTAAATACTCACGAGTAAAGCGGGTACCCGTTATGACGGGTACTCGCCGGGTAACACCTCTAGTGTACACCGAAAGCAGAAGAAGGTATCCGAAATCGGAGGGTACTGATACTACTCTGACGACCTTTCCTGTGGAGTTGTTTCACGAATTACCCAAAAAGCTGAGAGCGTGTGTCATATTTTTGCCTAGATCTACCAGTTCAGGAGAACTTCCGCAGATGTTCCCGAGAAGCTGTAGTACGTTTGAAATTACAAGAACAGCGAACAACAGGTGACTTGACAACCAAGCAGGCCTCTGGTTGCCGTAGGTGTCCCAGTCGGAATGGTTACCGACGTCAGCACGTCAGCAGGAACGGGAACCAAATTCACCGCCAGGAAACGAAACGTACACCAGTTTCGTGACAATGCCCTATTGACCCTTTTAGAACGCACTGTCTGAAACTTAATATCTCACTCTAATTCCACGTGTTTAGTCCCGACGGCGGGACTGCAGTCCTAAATGGGTTAAAACCTCATTATTCGTACATTACGAGGCATAAGTTTAGAATCTCGTATTATTTGTGTGGCCCGACAGGGGTTGTTATGTATGACTGGTGTGTGTGTGTTCCACGCTATTTCCAGTACTCGAAAGAGGTCGCATTCTTAACTTCCCCCAAATTCTCAGTTTCAAAGGGTTAATTATAATATTCCTAACATCTATATGCCGCGCGTGTACAGTGCAGGACACCTATTACAAGAACGGGTGGAATGAGGAGCGTGACAAACGCCTTCAAGTGGTCAAACTCCTAACTGCATTAAGCTACTGCGTTGGCGGTTCTTCTCTTTTTGCTGTGGTCCTACTGCGTTGACGAATTTTCTCTTTTTGCTGTGTTCCTGCAATTGACATTGATTGGATCGTTTTGTATTTTAAGCGATATGTGTCAGCACATAAACCTTTTTTGGCTCATGCGCAAGTGTATAGGTTGGTGGGGGTTCGTTGTGGGTTGTGGGTGAGAGAGTAATAACTGGGTGGGTCGGTTGGTCCCTGGGCCGGTTGTCCCAACACCATCCACCAACATTTCTAGTGAAGCGATGAGCGTCAGCGCAAAACCTTGTACAGGAGTGGATCGGTGGG
>MEHQ01004203.1:0-257922 GCA_008828725.1 Saccharina japonica | reverse complement strand
TGGTACGATGGATCGCAGCTATGTGTGTGGTTGAATGGGAACTGGGTAGGAGAGCGAACGTTCCCGTTCGACCCAGGCAAGTCAACAATTGGCTGGTATGTGTGCGCGAGGACTGCTGTAGTTGTGTGATTGTACCCTGGTATGATGAAGCACAACTATATTGTGTGTCTTGCTGTTGGAATCACGGGGGGGGGTTGCGATGCCATGATTCTACAGACAAAGTGCACTGCTGTATGGAACCAGTTTGTGATGGACTGATTATACAGCAAGCAACAGTGTATGATAATTTCTGACTGTTTGTTTCTACAGCAGCAGTGCATGATTTGTTAGACTGCTGCTGTGTACTGGTATACCGTAGTATATGTATACGTGGATGCATGATACCCGTACTGCTGTGTGTTGCTTGAAGCATAACAGGGGGTGGGTTGCCACCTTGATTTTACAGCGCATGATCTTTAAGCTTGTTTCTACAGCAGTACATGATATTTATGTGTGAAAATCAGTGCTGATGCGTTGTAATGGTAAAAGTTTTTTTTTGTGGTCATGGAGTAGAAAGAGCAACCAGAAATCGGTACTGACGTTATTTTTATCACTATTGTTGTGTTGGGAAGAATCACGAGAGGGGGTTGATGGCATGATTCTACCCACAGACATAGTACATAATGATGTGGTTCGTTATCTAACGGCTTGACTTGGTTCCTGGCGCTGAAAGTAACCACCCGGTGCACCCTTTGCTCAACGAGTCAAAATGCACCCTAACTCTGCGGATTTATGAGATGTAGTCCATGCCGCGGTGACGTTGAGCCGCGGCGGAAGACATGCGTCGAGTCCGTGGGGTAGGGAGCAGGAGACGGGGGTTGAGCGCGTGGGGTTGGCGTCGCTTAGTAGCAATGGCCCACAGTAGATTAAATGTTTTTGGATCGTTTGTTTCAGTAGGAATTATCGAGCCGAAATATTTATGACGCTTGGATTGTAAAATGTTTGCATTGGATATACGAGTATAGTGAGATGTACCTGGTATACTGGTATCTGATATTTGGCATTCTGAATTGCGTACTACGACCTCTGAAGTACGATGTCAGAACACTATAAAATAACAGCATCAACAGCTGTAAATTATCACCTATCCGGTTATGGCAGTCCATTTATCATGACCTGGGGTATGATTGAAAGACGATGCTTTACCTGGTATATCGAGGACCTAAATGCTTGTTTTTGGTAGGAACATAGTTTAATTATAACGCTGGACCGAGCAGTCTTGTACGTGAGTGAATGCATACAACGACAACGACGTCCTGTTTGTTTCGTTGTCTGCGGCGCTTATTTGATATAGATCGCTGATGTTTCTGGTTTGTGGGTTTGGACTTGAGTTTGGTTTGGATTTTATGATTGAGGGGTTTTTGAGTCACACTAATGTCGCAGGATTTACTATTAACCATGCGATGGATGTTTTGTCGTCTTCCGAGTAGGGGGGAGATAGTAGTTGTACTCGGTAACACGACGAAGACTTTCCATCGCAGATAGTCGAGTCCAGTTGGGGTTTTATCGTACGTTGATGCGGACTATGCACGCAAGGCTACTGACCGGACGTCTGTCTCTGGTGGTACTTGACCTTACTCTGTGCATCTTGTATCACGCATATCCTCTGTTATGGTGCTCTCTGTCCATCTCCTGGGGACATGACAATCAACTGTCGATATCTTCTATTTTTGCGTGGGTAGGCACAATTCGACGAGAGTCGACAAGGAGAGGAACTGCTGAAATATTCTCGCGATAATAATGCAAGGCAGGCACCGTAGTGGGGAGTGGGGAAAAAAAAACTAATTAGTGACCCCGGATCTGAGTCAGGCCTAAAACAGCAGAGAACAGAAGGGCGAAGACAATAAATGGGATGGAAACATATATATATATACTATATACATATATCGCTCGTAGCTCCCAGCATCCCAGGTACTACTGAAGGTTAGGCTACGAACATGCCCTGGCGGGGTTCCAGTTTAAGACAATGAATTGGGTACGAGGTATACTATTAATAGGAGTTTTTTTTAAAGCCCCGAACGAAGGTATTTATGCATGCGAAGCCAGTAGAATTTTCCTGAAAAAAACTGGACAAGCTACATCTACATTATCATATACGTACGACGTAATCTGTGTGTGTACGTATGCGTCGTTTTTTCCACCCACCATGTTTTGTCTGCAGAGCGACATCAGTTTGAATACCCCCCCCCCGAACGTATGATATCTTGATATCTTTCTGGTTTTCAATATGTCGGTAACAAGCATAATAATGCAATAAACGCATTTTGGCATTTTTAGTTTCTTGCTGGTTGGACGTATGGAACAATAGACAACGCTCCCCCGCTTGCTTTTAATGGTATATATTTCATTGACTACCCCCCGCCCCCCCGCCGGAGGCATTACTCCGACTATTTTTGCTTGTGTTTTTTTGTTGTGCGGTATGACGCTGTGGACGATGGACGAGTTTTTCTGCGTGTAACATCCCGCCCCCCCCCCTCAATATGCAAGCTTTGTGTGGTTGATTTTCCGATAATATTAGCCTACCACATTGCATAGAGTACACTCACGTAAGGAGGGAGCCAGATAGTACCAAGGTACTTACTGCTGTACGTCCTAACGTGCTCCGTGGGCGTTCTTATAGATTTTTATTTACTGCTTGGAGTTTTAGATGGAAAACACAGATTTGGTGCAAAGCGTTTCGGGGAGTGAGTATTGTTTGTGGTATGCGGTTGCTCGATACTGATTTCCCGTATGTGGCGGTTTCATATATTGTGGGGTTTCGTATTATGTATCGGGGCATTATTTAGTATGCCCCGTAGGTGGAGAGATGGAGCTGTCCCGAGAGGCAGTCTGCGATAACGATGGTGCGACCCGGGCTTTGATAATAAGATACTGCCCGTATACATGTGAGGGTGGAGCGTGACACAAAGGTACGGCTCACTCCTGTGTGGTGTTCATGATGGGCCTTTGCKACAGACGGCTCTACTGTGTAGAAGTGGCTGCCATTCCTGCGACAAGGGGTCTTACTAATGTGCCGAAGCTGTGTACGTATGCCCCCTTTCATATGAGTAAGGCAATGAACACAAAACATGCCCCGTGCCCTAAACGTCACTGAGCCGTACCAATAAGTTTATTAGGGATGTACAGTCATTATCTACACTCCTCCTTGACGACCCACGGTATAGACCGTGGCTACAAAGAACGACGTTTGACAGCTAGCGTTCATCAAACACGATTATCGATTGCTTCGGCCCGGAGCCGCTGGAGTGCTATACTGTGTTAGAGGGGGAGTGGTACAGGGGGACTTGACTATGGAGATGGTCTTTTATTTGAGGGCGACCGGGCAGCAGCAGCAGCAGCAGCAGCAGCAGCGGCAGAAGCCAGGCAACAGCAGCAGCAGCGGCAGTGTGAAGGCGCAGGGCCCACAGCAGCAGCGAAGCAGCAGCAGGCAGTTCGAGGCAGCGCAGCAGCAGCAGTATGGAGGCGCCTGGCCGCATCAGCGGCAACAGCAGCGGCATTGGGGTGGAGGTCACAGTTACCAGCAGCAGCACCCACCTCAGCCACAGCATCAGCACCAGCCCAGCAGGCCGGGGGGCAGCTGGTTGGACTCGTAACGCCGGAAACGGCTGGTACCAGCCCGAGCCCCTCCACCCCCAGGAGCGTCTATGAGCGGTTTCTACACGTGCGAACGCTGTGGGGCTCGAGGGCATGAGCAGCGATTTGTTTTGCACCAAACAGCGTGTGCATGGGTTCCTGGCCTATGGTCACATGGCCAGGCAGTGCACTGCCGCAGCCCACTATCGTCTACGCGCCGGAGTACAGCAACGTGCCCAGGCTGGAACGCCGGCGCTCCAGCAGCCGCAGGTACAGCTGGCAGTAGTGCCGGGGTCGACGACTAGGAGGGGTAGTGCTATGCCAGGGGAGAGGAACTGCTTCGGCAGCAGATGATGAAGGACCTGATGTTGGAGCTGGATGTCGTCAACAAGGAAAGGGATGCCCGTAGAGTGGCTGCGCCGAGGAGCTGTGGAACATGTATCATGGAACCTCGACCACGCACCTTCCTGCAGAAGCAAGCCTGGTGGGATGAGGTTGCAGTCCGCCAAGCGACCGAGCTGGAGGAATTGGTTTCCGTACCGGAGCTTCGACGAGCTTGGTGTGGCTGCGTCCGAGGCGCACGAGCTCGGTGGTGCGCGTGAGCCGCTAGCAGCGTCTGTACAGCAGCAGCCGAGCCTGAGGTGGAGAAGCTCGCTGATGCCGTACAGCAGCAGCCCGAGGCTGAGGAGGAGGAGCTCGGTTTTGCAGTAGGCTGCGGTGATGGAACTTGGAGTGGCTGGGCCTCAGGTGGGGAGCTTGGTGGTGCTGAGGCTAACCGCGCCCGTCGATTGGAGCTGCAGTCAGCTGCGTGTATGAGGCTGTGGATGCGAGCATCGGATGGGGACGGTGTGCTTCGGCGGAGTGCCGCAGATTGGTTTGGGCCAGAGTGGTCGTACCCTTCGACCCAGGGAAACGGGATACGGACTGGCGCGTTGGGGGGGGGAATGGTGACGGACGGACGGCAAGTGGAGCTCGATGAGAGAGGGACAGCGGCAGCAGCAGCAGCTGCGGCAGCGGGGCGCGATCTTTTCCATTTGTCCAAAGCAGGCATGTTATTTTTCCAGTCTGGCCAACTTTCTTGTTGGTGGATTCATGGATTGGATTTTCTTGGTCTGTTTTTTGTTTTTGTGCTTCTTTGTGTCTTGGCCGGCATATTTGAGCAATGACTGCTGTAGTTGTGGTGAGCTTGTCCCCTCGTATGACGGATCATCTGTTTTTGACTGGCTTTGATCGCTTTGCGGACCCTTCGGGTTCCACTTTTATTTCAGTATACCTTTTTTGGGTAAGTTAGCCTGTGACCACGGGAATCGACCGTGTCAAGTGTTGGATTAGTACGGACAGATGGAGGTACTGGATAGAGAGACTGGCACGGTTTTTAATGTGAAGACAACAACAACAACAACAACTACCGCCTAGCTCTCCGATCTCGGCACCGCTTTCGACACGAGCAGTACTAAACTTTAAGCGTAAATAGCGGGCGTCTATCAGTCCCGAGCGCGTCTGAATCGGTTCGGTGTACGCGTCGCACGGCAAAAAGCAAAGCGAACGAGGGACGTGCGAGGGACGTGCGAGGGACAAACCTCAATATTAAGGATTCGTTAAATAAAGGCACGCTGTGGCAGCTTTCAGAACTGTTTTTTGTGCGTTTGTATCCGTCGCGAGCAGGGGTACACAACCATGGGCAGACACCCAATCCATTATGAAGAGCATATATTGATGCTCGAAGGCCTGCGGCCTTCTTCGCATCAATATCTCCTCATTATTAAATAAAAAAAAACAGCCTTATAAGAAAGCCAGCCTGAGATATAGAGGAAAATAAGAAATTCGGGAGTCGTTATCTTGAAATTTATGTGTAAAGCTCCCTCTCTCAAACAACGAATCCGGCCTGGATCATATTTCCTGCTCCTTATTAATAGATGTCCTGTAGTGTACTCCTGTACAGGAGAACGTGAAGCAGGATACTTGTATTCCCGCACGTCTGAAGAAGATAGCTTGACAATAAGGTAGATTTACAGCAGCTGCAGTATCATAGATAGGCAGATAAAACAGTGGGACGTCCCGGTACTCCATTGAGGGGCCCCTTCGAGCAAAAAATATAAGAGCATGTAAGAAACAAATCTGTTTTTTAATTTTTCAGTTGCAATATTATTTCTGGTACGAATAGTTTTCGTATCTTCATGACCCCCCCCCTACGGAAAATATCACGTCTCCAGTTATAATGCTAAGAATTGAAACCGATGAGTAGTTTTAAAGAGCCGAGGTCATGTCAAACATTTGTGTCTCGCGAGGCGTATCGATCAGACGCCTTGTTCATCACGAGAAGTGCCTCTTGCTCGAAAACGACTCGCCATACCCCTGGTACCCAAGACGAATTTGAAAAAGGGCGGTTTCTCCGGCTGCTGATACTATTTGAAATCAGATTTTCGCCGAGGACGCCGAGCACTATTAATAGTAGGTGAACCTACCAGGGCCTCTAGTTCGGCCGTCCGTAGCGTCCTACGTGTTCACAGCAGAGTCTAGATACCAAACAGGAGCTCCGACAAGATCAAAATATTGTGCGGAGCACTTTTGTGTCGTAATGCAAACACAGCAATGCTTGCCCCTCCTTGCAGATCCAAGATCCCCATGACCTCCTGGAGACTACATACAAAGAACACGCCATACGTTGGTCGGTCGCAGATCTGAGCAAAGAACTGGAGCTATGCCGTTCTCCGTGAGGAGTACTGATAATTTGTTATTATATATACCAGAAATAGTATTTATTGCTGCTGTAAAACAACCAAAAATATATTTAATATGATATGTGTTTCAAGACTCAAGCAGACTCAAGTACTCAATACTTTTTATGACCGAGGGGTCCCCTTAACTCTGGTGAACAAACGTTGAGGTTGAGGGCTCGACTATTCGTACGTATTGAGTTTGTATTCACAAACGACAACAACTGTCCAACGCGGCTTTCTGTTGTGGGGTGGGTAGGTTCGATTGGTTCGATTCGACGCGCGTCGATGGAGGAATAATGTGCTCATCTCTTCTCGCCATAAATATGCAGAGCTGATATAGCGTACGAGCGGTGGAGAGGGTGGGGGGGGCTCCTACGTTGTGACGCGGGATCAGAGTTACGACTATGAATCGGAGGGAGTACGAGTACGAAGAGCGAATATACAAAGTTATATATGAAGGAAAGATGAGAAAAAAACAAGTGTCGGTAGGCCCAATTCGCCTAGGGCCGACGAGAGAAGAAAATGCTCAACACTACTAACTACCTGTGACAAAACTGAAAGGCACGCACACTATTAATAGTGAGGGGGGGTGTAGTTCCTATGCATGCATGGCCGTAGTCGTAGGAGCATAGACCCTCGCATCCATACGATGCCTGGGCCAAGCATGAAGGGTTTTCACCGACCAGCCAGACATTGCCAGCACCAAGCGCGCAGCACCGTGAGGTGTTTGGCGAGTTACATGAAGGGTGTGAGCCACATCTTATTACAGAAGAACCGCTTATGAAGCGGACTTGCATATGGACGACAGCTTCAACGAGTTAATATAACTCCCGGCGTGGCCACTTCCCGAGACAGCAATGTAGCAACGTACCAGATAAAAACAGGATGAACCTGTCTGTAGTACCGGTACCACAAATCGCTGCGGCTAGCCAGGAGGATGCCTTTGTTGTACGCTTCGGTTGCCTGTATTCTTATTTTGTACTTGACCTTACTCTGTGCATCTTGTATCACGCATATCCTCTGTTATGGTGCTCTCTGTCCATCTCCTGGGGACATGACAATCAACTGTCGATATCTTCTATTTTTGCGTGGGTAGGCACAATTCGACGAGAGTCGACAAGGAGAGGAACTGCTGAAATATTCTCGCGATAATAATGCAAGGCAGGCACCGTAGTGGGGAGTGGGGAAAAAAAAACTAATTAGTGACCCCGGATCTGAGTCAGGCCTAAAACAGCAGAGAACAGAAGGGCGAAGACAATAAATGGGATGGAAACATATATATATATATACTATATACATATATCGCTCGTAGCTCCCAGCATCCCAGGTACTACTGAAGGTTAGGCTACGAACATGCCCTGGCGGGGTTCCAGTTTAAGACAATGAATTGGGTACGAGGTATACTATTAATAGGAGTTTTTTTTAAAGCCCCGAACGAAGGTATTTATGCATGCGAAGCCAGTAGAATTTTCCTGAAAAAAACTGGACAAGCTACATCTACATTATCATATACGTACGACGTAATCTGTGTGTGTACGTATGCGTCGTTTTTTCCACCCACCATGTTTTGTCTGCAGAGCGACATCAGTTTGAATACCCCCCCCCCGAACGTATGATATCTTGATATCTTTCTGGTTTTCAATATGTCGGTAACAAGCATAATAATGCAATAAACGCATTTTGGCATTTTTAGTTTCTTGCTGGTTGGACGTATGGAACAATAGACAACGCTCCCCCGCTTGCTTTTAATGGTATATATTTCATTGACTACCCCCCGCCCCCCCGCCGGAGGCATTACTCCGACTATTTTTGCTTGTGTTTTTTTGTTGTGCGGTATGACGCTGTGGACGATGGACGAGTTTTTCTGCGTGTAACATCCCGCCCCCCCCCCTCAATATGCAAGCTTTGTGTGGTTGATTTTCCGATAATATTAGCCTACCACATTGCATAGAGTACACTCACGTAAGGAGGGAGCCAGATAGTACCAAGGTACTTACTGCTGTACGTCCTAACGTGCTCCGTGGGCGTTCTTATAGATTTTTATTTACTGCTTGGAGTTTTAGATGGAAAACACAGATTTGGTGCAAAGCGTTTCGGGGAGTGAGTATTGTTTGTGGTATGCGGTTGCTCGATACTGATTTCCCGTATGTGGCGGTTTCATATATTGTGGGGTTTCGTATTATGTATCGGGGCATTATTTAGTATGCCCCGTAGGTGGAGAGATGGAGCTGTCCCGAGAGGCAGTCTGCGATAACGATGGTGCGACCCGGGCTTTGATAATAAGATACTGCCCGTATACATGTGAGGGTGGAGCGTGACACAAAGGTACGGCTCACTCCTGTGTGGTGTTCATGATGGGCCTTTGACGACAGGTACTGGCTCTACTTGTGTGTGTGTATTTGGTAACGTGGTGGTACGAGTGTACATTATCTACCTCTCCTCCTTGACGACCCACGGTATAGACACGTGGCTACACAGAGCACGTTTGACAGTAGCGTTCACAAACAAGTATTATAGTAATACTTGAACGGGTAGGTACAAAGCTGAGGCGGTCGTTGTGTTTTTGTTGTTTGACGATCAAGATTTGTATCTACCTTTTTGGTATTTTTTACTGTGTGTTTTATTCTGAGATTGTTAGAAGTTGATAATGCATGCCGGGCAGTATTCTGATGGCGACGCGTGCTACGTCAGAGGTAGCATTTTTTGGCTGAATCGTTTTCTGAACGATCGGGCTCCTTAACCCAAATTCGTCGGACTTTCATTTTTGTGACGAAAAGTGTTTCAGAGTATACTTCGGGCAAGATATTTCGCATCCGGCAGCATTTTTATTTTCCTCCAAACTTTTTTTTCGGTGAGGTATGACGCTCCTCAAGTGAGGAGCTCAGAAAAGTCATGGTGCACCTCTATCGTAGCATGCGTCCGGCATTCCTTATATTTCACGCAGTTGAAGACCGATCCTTCGACAAGGCTGCTTGTTGATTACCGGAAAGACGTTGGATTAAGGCCAATATAATAGTTTTCCTATGTCGTGCAGTTGAAGACCTACCACCATAGGGAAGACTGCGTGTTGGATACGGGACAGAGGTTGGAGTACGGCCAACTTAAATTTTCATGTTGTGATTGGGTATAATTATACATTTTGAAAGGGAACGCCATGTCCAAGGACGACATTTTAGACAGGAAATGCGCTTGAGACAAATCTCTTGAGGCGTGTCATACTCCAATTTTTTCGCCTTCCGCGGGCTTTACGGTGCATGTCTTCACCCGTTCTTGGGGTGTCTTAGCCGGTGGGGCTTACTCTTATCCCTCCTCCCCCACTGCGGCTCATGCCTTGTACTTTGATCACGAAAACACCTCATCCCTTTCTTGCCTTGTCGACTCGCATCGATTTTCGCCTACCAACGATACTACAACAGTAGGCGTTCTCAGCAGTTTGTTGATACCGTTTTTTTGTTTTTGCGAAAACAGCAGTGCAGGACACCTACAGTAATTAGAAACAGGCTAACACGAAAGACAGGCTGTGATATTTAGGGAAAATAGGAAAATCGGAATCCGTGATCTCGAAAAGCAGTGTAGAACGCACTCTCTCTCAAATAAGAAATACAACCTGCACTAGATTACCTGTTTCTTGCTAGGTGCCCTGTACCGTAAACTCAAAAGTCCGATCCACGTAAACATTTGAACCGCGGAAGCTAATCTTAGTAACATTCGTCGCCCCGACTACCCTGTGAAGGGTTACGTAAAAATATTTGAGGCTTTAATGTCATGTGAACACGAATGATAAACAACATATCATACGTAAATTTGAGCTGGGTACTCCACATGGTAGAGGAATATTTTTCTTGAAATGTTACTTGGCTCTATACTTCGTATATACTTGTACGCGCACGTATTGCGACTATACATACCGTACGTACGTAGCTAACAAAGCCAATTAGGTACGTAGTGGGGGGGGGGGCAGGGTGATACGTGATATACCTCCGCGGTCTATGGTCACCCGCTCCGTAATTGTGG
Organism: Saccharina japonica; assembly: GCA_008828725.1. Taxonomy (NCBI): domain Eukaryota; class Phaeophyceae; order Laminariales; family Laminariaceae; genus Saccharina; species Saccharina japonica. The sequence continues at coordinate 247,576 of MEHQ01004203.1, read as the reverse complement.
TGCTTTTGTTCAATTCCAGGGTGGCAACGACGACCGTTATTGTTCAATCGGCGATGTTAATGAAGTATAGTTGTTATACCCTTGACAGGTGGTCGCACAGGCGGGCACGGGCAGCAGTAGGCTGTCTTGCTGGTGCAGACAGGTAATAATCCATAGATGACCCACCCGGTGAAGATTGATGTTATGGATTAAAAGGCCGCTTATGTGGGCAATAAAAGCTTAGAGAACGATAGACTTTGGTGTCTAGTGGTCGTGGTGAGAGTAGTGAGAGAGTGGGGTACATCCGTGCTCTCTCTCCAGCTACCCAGTCTATGATCCGTTCGCTACAGTCAGTAGGACCTCGTGAGAGGAAAAACCAACTTGGTGGGTTATGCCGCATACTGGTCGAAACGGTAAGTATCTACTCGTAGGACCTCGTGAAGAGAAGGAAACAACCCGGCAGGTTATGCCGCATATTGGTTGAAACGGTATCATAACACGCCGCGTTGATACAACTATCGTCGCTGATGCTTCTGTTGTGCACGGCTACAGCAGTACTACGTAGTGCTACCTGCTGCTGTCTCTGGCTACAGCAGTGGTGATGAACATTTATCAGAGATGTACGTGTTCACGCCCTGACATCTTTAATACTCCCCCTTAATGGAAATCGCACTGCTATTATACGAGCTATGTACTAGAGCACCACCATATGCCATCCACCCTTCGATGCCTGTAAGTATCAAGTCTGAATTTGGTTTTCAGCAGAACCTAGCCTACACCTACTTTAATTTGACTAAAATGCCGATCATAGCTAACGATCATCAGCACTCGTTGGAAGCGATATACATTTTACTAAAGTGCCGATCATGGCTAACGATCATCAGCACTCGTTGGAAGCAATAGAAACTTGACTAAAATGCCGATCATGGCTAACGATCATCAGCACTCGTTGGAAGCGATATAAATTTTACTAAAGTGCCGATCATGGCTAACGATCATCAGCACTCGTTGAAAGCAATAGAAACTTGACTCAAATGCCGATCATGGCTAACGATCATCAGCACTCCTTGGAAGCGATATAAATTTTACTAAAGTGTCGATCATGGCTAGCGATCATCAGCACTTGTTGGAAGCAATACGCCAGTGATCAGTTCGTCCACCAAGAAACAAAACAACTACCCCCCCGTACAAATTCAATACGACATTGTTGGATTAAGGGTCGCCCGATGTTATTGTCCCCCAGGCCTTGAAGTTGTTGATCGGCCCGATGAGGTACCGGTGCCGGTGTTTGCTGAGAAATTTCGTCCCGATGTCAGCTACATTTAGCTCAGTTGGAACGTAATGGATGCTTATCCTGCCTTCCTGGATGATGTCACGGACGTAAAAGAGCCTGAGGGCCACGTGTTTCGCACGCGAGCTGTAGGTCTTGTTCCCGGCCACGTGTAAAGCCGAAGTATTGTCGATGTGCATCGGGACGCACTTGAAAGTTTCCTCGAATCCTAGTTCCCCCATCATGCCGGCGCAGTAGACTGCTTCCTTTATCGCCAGTGCTGCTGCCACGAGCTCGGCCTCCATCGTTGACTGGGCTGTAAGACCTTGCATGCCCACTTTGAAGCTCACTGGCCCGTTGCACATCATCATGACGTAAGATGACGTTGACTTGCCGTTGTCCGGGTTATTGCCCCAGTTGGCGTCTGAGAACGCTGTCAGCTTGAAGCCCCCTTGTTTGTATGTTATGTTGAAATCGATGCTGCCGGCGAGGTACCGGAGAAGATGCTTGGCTGCCCCCATGTGTGCTTTCGATGGGTTCGACATTGCCCTCGCTAGCTGGTTGACGCCATAGAGGATGTCATAGCGGCTTACTTGAGCCAGGTACATGACGCTGCCGACGATGGACTGGTACCGCTGCGTGTCTGCTTTTGTTAGAAGGTTCCCGTCCCCCTGGTTGATCGATAGCTCTGGCCCGACTCCGGTCGTGTACACCGGTTTGCACTCCCCCATGCCGTACATCTCAAGTACCGATTTGGTGTAATGCGCTTGTGAGATGGTGAGCGTCCCTTTCTCGCGGTCACGGGTAACTTGCATCCCGAGTACCATCGACACGTCCCCCATGCACTTGGTGTCGAAGCGCCGCACCAGCTTCTCCTCCAGCCGCTTGAGCAGCACCCTGTTCTGCCCCACCAGCAGAAAATCATCGACGTAGATGGTGAGGATGACTGTATCCTTATTCCAGCTCGCGAACGTTGGCTCTTTCTTGGCTGCGGGGTTGTAAATTCCATCCTTGTGCGTATAAATATAAATGCAGGGGTCGGACTTGAGTGGCTTGAATCTTATTGCAGTCACGAAGTCGTCAATGGTGCCATGCCAGTTAGCCGGTGCCTGTGGGATTCCGTAGAGGCTCTTGCGAAGCCTCATTACTTGGTTCGCTCCATTCTTGTCTGTCTCCTCGCGTCCTGGTGCCATTTTCACGAAGATTGTTTCATCGACGGGAGAGTTGAGAAATGCTGTGGGGACATCGTACTGCAGAACGTCGAGGTCCTTCTCCGCCGCCAAAGCTAACACCATGCGGATGCTTTGAAGACGTCTCACTGGAGCGAAGGTGCTGCCACAGTGAACACCTGCTACCATCCCTCAACCAAGCACCACCACCCTAGCCTTGTGTGTGTCATCGGCCTTGATTTTGCAGACCCACCGTGAGCCAATGATTTTCGATCCCGCAGGGACCGAGGTGATGGGGACGAGGTCGTACACATGGTGCTTGACCAGGCTCGCTATCTCCTTGGCTTCCGCTGCCCCCCAGAGGGCAGCCTCCGACAGCTTCCTCGCCTCTGCAAAGGTGTTTGGAACGACTCTCGGTGTCTTCTCCCCCTCCGAACGCGTTTGGAGTTGTGTGTTAGTCGTGGCGTAGGCGTACTCCGCGAAGGTGGGCAGTTCCTGATTGTGGGCCATGTCCGGTAGATCTGCGCCGGTGTAGAGATTAAGCTGCTGTAGCTCCCGCAAGGTACGCTCGGTAACCAGAGAGCTGAGCCCCCCGGCGGCTGCCGCCGCCCGGCGTGTCACCGCGGGCGTAACCTCCAGAGTTCCACCGGCCTGTTGTTGCCCCACGGGCGTCGCTGCTCCAGTTCGTACGTCAGGGTTCCCGTCGGCGCCGTCTACCTCCGGCAGTAGAACATGGTTATTGCCTGGCGACGGCGGCGGGGACTGTTGGCCGCTCTGTTGTCCACCGTATAGCAGTTGTCCTCTCTGCAGGTCACTGTTGGTGAGTTGGCGAAGGCGTGACAATATATCGGTCAGTTCCGGGCCAGTAGACTGTATGATCGGCGAAGTGTGATCTTCTTGCGAAGCGTTGAAGTTGAGGCGTTGGGTGAGGTTTCGAACGTCCCGCAGTAGGTTGTCGTCCGTCATGTTGGTGTCGCTATCCCAGACGGGACCTTCGCACTCATAGTAGTAACCACCCGGCGGTGAAACCCTCTGTGGCGGAGTTTCCACGAAAATCACGTTCCGGCTTTCCACCACCTTGTGCGTTGCAGGGTTGTAGATGCGGTACGCCTTGGTGTCTTGGCTGTAGCCGCACAGCCTTCCTTCCCAAGCCTTGGCGTCGAGCTTCTTGGTGTATGTCTCTATATGGACGAACGCTCTGGCGCCGATGGTCCTAAGACGCGACAAATCCGCCTCTTTGCCGAAAAGTGCCTTGTGCGGAGTTGCCATGTCGAGCGCCGAGTGTGGCGTCCGGTTAGCAAGGTAGGTGGCAGCCCACATCAGCTCCCCCCAAAGGAACTTCGGCAGCCCGCTGTCCACCAGAAGGCATCAGGTTATCGCCGCAAGTGTGCGACCCTGACGTTCTGACGCGCCGACCTGTTCCGGTGTGTTTGTTGCCGCAAACTCCAGCTTGATGGCGGTTTGAAGGCAGTAGCTCCGAAACTCTTCTCCGGTGTACTCGCTGCCTCTGTCCGCGCGGCATCGCTGGATGCGATATCCTAGCGGCGCCACGACCCCCTGTGTGAAAAGCCGCAGGGACTCGGCTGCCTCCGCCTTCGATTTGAGGAGCAGGGTTTCCTTCCACTTGGTCTTCTCGTCGATGAACTTGCTCACGTACTGGAAGCCTCCTAGTGCAGTCGGTGTGATTGGCCCCAAGAGATCCGTATATATTAGCTCGAAAGGTTGTTCGACGTTGAGTGTTGCCGTCTTTGGATGAGCTTGCTGAGTGCTCTTCCCGATGGCGCAGACGTCGCAGGACGACACTCCCCCTTTGAAGCTCACCCCGTTGTCGTCGGTTTTGTTAAGAAGCTCCAAACTCCTGCCGTTAATGTGCCCCATGCGGCGGTGCCACGTATCCGCGTCCGCCTTGGCCGGTAGTGCCACATTCGGCGCGTCCACCTCCAAGTTGAACGAGAAGAGGTCGCGGGTGCCCGCGACTTGTTGGAGCGGGAGCTTGAAGCCGCTCGTCTCGATGCGTGAATCATCCAGTGCGAAGACGGTGACTATACCCTCTGATGTTGCCTCCGGGACCGAGAACAGATTTTTTCCCAGTCCACTCACTACCACGATTGATAATCCTACGCTTTGCCTCTGCCCATGCGTGTCGATGACGGTGCCGCTGATGACTCCGGTGGCATCCCCTGTTAGCTCGTGGTTACCTGCCGTGGTTATCTTGCGTGGTGTCGCCAGAGTCTTGTAGTTGGACAGTCGCCCCCGGAGTCCGGGGGTGATGTAGTCGTCGAAGTAGTGTTCGGATGCCCCGCTGTCTACAAGTATCAGGATGTTACTGGCGGTGACCGGCCCACTGTTGCTGTGCGGTTCAATCACGGCCATCGAGGCCGAAAAGTCAAGTGGTTCTCCGAACAGTCCTACCGTTGCAGCTGAAGGCCCATCCAGCGGGCGATCTCTCCCGAGCATGACTTGCGGCTTGGTTCGCCGCACCTCGTCAGAGGTTTCGTCGAAAGAGATGGTAGGCACGGCATCGCCCGCAGCGGGAGTGGTTGCCATATAGGAAAACCCTCCCTGAAAAACCTCCGCTGCCCCCGCCGGACCTGTAGATGGCGTGGGCTGTCTTTGCTGTGGGGCGCTGTTGTTGAACAAACAGGGATGGCTCACGTTAGCGAAATTGGCGTGTTGGTATTGGTGCGGTATGTTGAAGGCGTTGGCGTGTTGGCACGGGTGCTGGACGTTGGCGTGTTGGCACGGGTGCTGGACGTTGGCGTGTTGGCACGGGTGCTGGACGTTGGCGACGTTGGCAGTGCCGTTGTTGGCCTGCTGCTGTTGTTGCACTTTGCACTCGGCGTCGCTGTGAGTCACGGACCTGTGGAAAGAACACCATTTGGTCCCGCCTCCGCCGCCGCCCTGTGCCTTCTTCGTTGGCTGCCTCCTGTTGTTCTTGTGGAAGTCGGGGTCTTTCTTGGGGCAATCCCTTGGGTGGTGACCTTGCTCTTTACAAATGTGGCAAGCTCTCCCGTTGAGGTCACCTTGCACATGCATGGCCACCCCGCGGCCCGCAACAGACGGCGTGCTCGAAGGACGGGAGAGGAGGTCGGCGTACATGTTACGCATCGTAGACATTATATCCTCCAGCGTGAAGTCGCGATCTCTGAAGCTAGTGTTCCGCACGAACTCGTACTCCGGAGGAAGAGCGGTAAGAATCATGTCGCTGAAGTAACCATCGGTGATCTGTTCCCCCATCTCGTACAGGCGGTTCCGTGCCGTCTCCATGTTGTACAGGAACTCATCTGGGTCCTGTCGCCTTTGGAGCTTCGTGTTGTTCAGGCAGTCGTAAAGCTCCTGACGAGTGGCGTTGCTGCAGGCGTTGTACTTGTCCTCCATCGCTTTCCAAGCCTTTTGTCCGTTTCCAAGTCCTTCCCTCGCTGTTCTGCCGGCGTAGCGCTTCACGACCATGGCGGCTCCCCCGCTCGTAGCCAGAAAGAGCATGGAGTAGAGATTGGTGTTGTTTCGCTCCCACTTGGTAAGATTCTCGTCACCGGCCGGCGTTGGCCTCTCCTCCCCCATTAGTATATTGTAGATATCAGGGGCTGACAAGCTGAGGATAGCCTTGAGCTTGTCCGCGAAGTCGATGAAGTCATGCTTGTCCTTCCCGTCAAAACGCGGAAGGCTTTTAGCTATCATCGTTACTTTGTTGGGGTCTTCCATATTCCCCTCCTTATATTTATTTTATTTCACCGCAACAACAGTATATTGTGGGTATATTTTCGAATACGTCCTCAGCTGTGATTTTAGCTTAGACTCGCTTATTTTACCTCAACAGTATATTGCGGGTTTTTTATGGATGTAGTGCAATTTTTTTTTTATCGCCCCGAGTGAAACTGTTGTTACCAGATATTTTAACACTCGACCCGGTTGAATCGCAAACGCAGTACCACACTCGCCCCGACACAGTATGAATCGACGCGCTATGTACTGCTACCCTTCTTATTTTACCGCAACAGTATATTGCGGGTTTTATATGGATGTAGTGCAATTGTTTATCGCACCGAGTGAACTGTTGTTACCAGATATTTTAACACTCGACACGGTTTTGAATCGCAAATGCAATGACACACTCGCCCCGACACAGTGTGAATCGACGCGATATGTACTGCTATCCTTCTTATATTACCGCAACAGTATATTGCGGGTTTTGTATGGATGTAGTGCAATTTTTTATCGCACCGAGTGAACTGTTGTTACCAGATATTTTAACACTCGACACGGTTTTGAATCGCAAATGCAATGACACACTCGCCCCGACACAGTGTGAATCGACGCGATATGTACTGCTATCCTGATGGGCGGTACACCGACTTGGACTATTTTATCAAGCCGCTATATATCCCTTGTTTGACGTAAACTCACTTTCTTCTTTATTATTTTTCTTGACCAGGCCAGCTCGTTTCAGATCCCTCGTGGAAGTAGTCTCGAGAGTCCTTACTGTAGATGTGTGCGCCCTGCTGTAGACCGAGGCTCATAACCTAATGAAGTATAGTTGTTATACCCTTGACAGGTGGTCGCACAGGCGGGCACGGGCAGCAGTAGGCTGTCTTGCTGGTGCAGACAGGTAATAATCCACAGATGACCCACCCGGTGAAGATTGATGTTATGGATTAAAAGGCCGCTTATGTGGGCAATAAAAGCTTAGAGAACGATAGACTTTGGTGTCTAGTGGTCGTGGTGAGAGTAGTGAGAGGGTGGGGTACATCCGTGCTCTCTCTCCAGCTACCCAGTCTATGATCCGTTCGCTACAGTCAGTAGGACCTCGTGAGAGGAAAAACCAACTTGGTGGGTTATGCCGCATACTGGTCGAAACGGTAAGTATCTACTCGTAGGACCTCGTGAAGAGAAGGAAACAACCCGGCAGGTTATGCCGCATATTGGTTGAAACGGTATCATAACACGCCGCGTTGATACAACTATCGTCGCTGATGCTTCTGTTGTGCACGGCTACAGCAGTACTACGTAGTGCTACCTGCTGCTGTCTCTGGCTACAGCAGTGGTGATGAACATTTATCAGAGATGTACGTGTTCACGCCCTGACATCTTTAATAGATGTTTCACCGTTCGACGAATTTCGCCCTTTCACGGTTCGCCCCTCACGCCCACTACCTCCGGCATTTCCTGCGGAGGGCAGATTACATTGATGTACCTTGTGGGCTGGATCAGGGTGCCAAATGCGATAATATCCGGGTGGGGTTGTGTTCCGGCGGGATCAGCAGAGCAAAAAAATGCCAGTTTTGTGTTCGCGCCTTTGTATGGGGAATATTCCCAGAACGTTCTCCACCTACGATGTGGAAGACTCTACTACTAGTAAATTCAAGAAGATTAAGGATCAATTTTAGGGGAGGCACGCTCCGAAACGGAGACGTGAATGTCGCGCTCACCGGCAACAGTTACACCGGATCCTAAACACTCGCCTACATGCTCGAGGTTATGTTAAGGATGATGCCATACTTTGTCTTTTTACAAGGCGACAACATATACATGACAGAGTATTCATCGCGACCGTCGTACCAACCAGAGGCATGTTCATTGTTTGGGTTAAACCACCAGTGCAACGAGGCGATGGTTGTACATCTTTGGCGACCGCGACACTAAAATCAGTTTGACAATTTTGCGTGATTTATTTGTTTACATGCTCCTGACATGCTCGGGGTGTTTTATACTCGTATATTCCTTCATTTGAGATATTTATGTGATTTGCCTTTCGTCATTTATTTGTCTCCATCGTTTTTAGCCCGTGGATGTGATGCCGTATATGTGCGGTGCCCTCCGCGAGCAACCCTCCCCTGCGACAACCACCACCCCCAGCCCCATCTGGTGGCGGCACGCTCCCTCCCTCCGCCCTTTCTCCTTTTTATACCAATCTTCAGGCAAAACGGTCACTATCGTTCGTGGCGTGGTGATGTCGCAGTAAAGCAGTAGCAATGTTGTTGTGGTTCAATGGTTGTGTCCTGGTCAAGTATAAAGGGGATTGTTTGCAATGAAGTCCCTTAGGAAAATTCGTTGCGTTTTGCGCTGCAATCAATCGTGAACGCCCATCGAGCACGCGTTTTGTTGTGCTCGCGTGGAAGCCACGCAAACACTGTCTTGGCAAACGATTCATGCCAAACCGAACAGGGGCATATCGAAGAGCGCGGCCATAAAAGCACAAACACGAAACGTGAAATTAGTCAGAAATTTGCCTCACCCAGCGGTATATACCTACCTCGTACAACACCAAGCAAGCAATCACCGCCTGTCGCCACCAATCTAAGAAGTACCGTAGCGACGTTGGCGACCGTGACAGCACCAGAGAGCTAGCTAAACGCAGTGCAACCGCTGCTGTCACCAGGTGTTTGCAGGCAGCCGCACCCGTACGCTAAAGCTAGTGCCATACAAGCAGCAACGACTCCAGCTCGTCCCCAACGTATCCTGCATCAACGCACCTGTCAGCTGCAAGTGCCTCGGCGGTGGAGGGCATTAAAAGCACAACAAACAGCGACTACAAGTAGGTTATAAATTTGTGTGTTTCCAGCATTGTCTACGATAGGCAAGCCGTCGGCTCAGCGCTTGCCTTAGGCTGGTCTCACATAACTTGCTAAAACGAATGTGTTCGATGTCCGCCACGGGCCGGTCGCCCCGGTGGTCTACCAGGTAGCCACGATGAAGCCAGTTAGGTTAGGAAGTCTAGGGTTCGAGTCTCCGTATGGAGATTTATCCTCATATGACACCAGCTGTCGAGAGCGCATACTATAGCGTGGGTAAGCACAATTCGACGGGAGTTGACGAGGGAGGAAATTGCTGAAATCGTATCGCGATACAAAATGCAAGGCAAGCACCGCAGTGGGGGAGGAGGGAGAGGAGCCCACTTTGTGACCCCGGATCTGAGTTGCGACTAGAAAGGAGAGAGAAAGAAAATGTTTAGATAATGAATGGGATAAACCAAAAACATAAACATGTATGCCGCCGCCGGCAGATTGTGAATTTGGCATGCATGCGACGCTCAGTTGGCTACGTTCGGCTGCAATATGTTCCCACCGTTGACGGCAATGGAACTAATCGTAAGTAGTGAGGCATATCCAACGACATCAGAGTCCAAACACCCATAAATGTGCTTTCCTTTGTGGTGCATACTTCGCGCAGATATTGTGACGATGCGGGTGCCAGGAATCACGTCCGGAGTCTGGACGGGTGTGTTCGCTGCTGCACTTCTCTCCACTAGGGTCTTCGGTGAGAAATGGTACCGCACGAGGGTTTTTTCAGCGATCGATAGGATCGACGCGGCGGCCAAACCCACCCGCACTTTGCAGGGAAGCTGATCGCCTAGGCGTCGGCGTACAGCAGGGAAACTACGCGTTTCGTCCACGTCTGTTTAACAACACCCGATAGCGGGGTGGAGTCGGTGGCACTGGTGTTGTGCTAGTGCGGTAGGCAGTATGGATCTCGGGAGCGAACGATTGGCGGGTGCGCTTCTAGCCTGCTGGGGTGACTCACTCAAAGAGCCTGCTATTTATCGTTTCGTGTAAGAGTTTCTTGCTCGTCGCCGGGTGCCTCCTGAGCGACAACCCGAGAGCATAATCATCCAGGTAAGCGTTTAACGCCGGCGGTAACTTCTGCCTGGTGTTGATTCGGGGACATTTGCTTCTTTTATAAAGGCGCGACAGGGGCGAGGGGTTACCGTAAGGGTGTGCAGTATCGGTTGACCCCGTCGTTCTGCTCTGACGCTTGTCACGTCCTTTCATAGTGTGAAACTGACGCATGCATGTTGTGGTAGGGCTGCAGGAGTGCACTGAAAACAAAATTAAGGGGGCCCACCTAACATTATATCTGTCTCACCGACACGCCTACAAGGAATAAATATATATAAGAAATGTCATGGCTTACGTTTGCAACGAATGCCATTGTTAAAAGCATGGAATAGCCTTTCAATGGTAAGCTATGCCTTAAACGACATATCCCTTATTCGGTAGGCTTCAACCATGGAGCCCAACCAGTCAAAATGGTTTCGTGTAAACATTTCGACCTCTTTTATCGTAGCGCGGATCAACAGGCAACGCGTTTCACGACTTGCAAAATGCTGTCGAGCTGTTTGGGTCAAGGTTGGCGTTCTTGAAAATCTAAAGACCGAGTTCCGTAAATCACAGACCACGCCCAATGCCGTCCGCAATAACACCGGCAGCTCCCCAAGCTAGAGTTCGAGGAAGTTCTCATTCTCGCAGGTTAGCGTCTTTCTAGCTCATGTTCAAACGCAGGCATCTTTAAAAACCGCCTGATATCACGAATGACGGGCCTACCAGGTTCAACAGCAACCCTAAACCCGTGTAACAAAGCGCCCTATTTGTCTGTGTTGCGTGGGAGAATGCTGAGGCGAAGTTGTCCGTCGTCGGCGGGAAAAAAAAGCGGACTCGCGGGTTTAGCCTATGGTGGTCGAGGTTTCAGCTTTTAACAAATACGAACTTGAATTTTATACACTATCTCGGGATCGCCGAATCACCCTTTTGAGAGTTCTCATTTGCATGACCCATTGCAGGAATCATGTTACCGGACCAAAAATACACTAAACAACGCGTACGTTTCAGTGACCTGTGCAGTTGCAGTTTAGAAAGGATTGGAGTTCCTATCTACACAATATGTTTTCTTCGAAAATATAAGTACGTCGGAACAGGGGGTTCAAGTTTAGGGAAGTACGACCCGTGGCGTTTTATGCGTAGCTTGTGTCAACAGAAAGGTATGACAGCGGTATCTGGCGGCAGGTGTAACGATCGGTCCAAACAGCGTAGTATGAACATAGTCGTCACGTAGGCAACATGAGTAGAGTAGAATGATGTCGCGTGACGTCGCTTCTGACAAGGCCTGGGAGCTACGTGATCAAACCATGGCAGTAGCAGGTACCAGGTATTGGTGTTGTTCCACCGCGTCGTGCACGGAACTCCCGTGTTGTACGGTTTGAGACGGTCGACATAGGAGACGAGCTTTGATGACACGAAACGCTTCTTTGAAGCATGCCACGGTTAAGGTTCACCATTTCTGCCTCAAAAGGGTGGCCACTTGAGGATATACCCCACCCAAACACCAGTTTTGGAGGGAAATGAGAGAGCAACCCGATGAACGATGCCACAGTTTAAGCCTGAAACGAAGGCCAGTAGCCAACAAAAGGTATACTATGGTGTATTTTGGGTCAAACACAGGTACATACTTCAAAACGAGGTAAGAACGCGCCCCACGAGCCCTGCCACCGGTCGACAACGCGTTGTACCTGTTTTTGCCTCATTAAAACCCAGGCACACCTGAGTTTGTCTACTCTTCTTGACTTCCAACTGTTTTTTTTTGTCGTTTTGCAGCCTGTCCGAGGCCCTTCATAGTTGCACGCTATGCCTCCTATATAAAAAATGCCGACGTGTGTGGAGACCCCCCTCCTCCCGTCGCACCTCGCACCACGCCACTCGTGCAACACACGTATCTGCCTGCACACCTCTGCCGAGACGATACCGTATATAAACCAATAGGAGCTACCATACATACAGTCATGGCCGCGGACGGCAGTGCCGAAATGCAGGTGAAGTCGGTCTATCGTTCGACGCCGGACCTTCGTGCAGCAGCCGCAAAGCGTTTCCCAAAAATCGGCAGCGGGTTCAAGGTCGGCAACGGTAGCGACCGGCAGAATAAACAGTGCTGCATCGGTGTGAGGCTCCAGTGCCCGCGCCAAAGCCCGGTAGTACTCCGCATGTTCATGTGGCGACCCCCGAGGTGGCAATGCCCGGCGGTGCCCGTCCGATGATGCAACTTGACAAAACGCCTTGACAAATGTTATGGCCCAGCCATAACAGCATTTACAGATTGCGGGCTCGATTCCAGTCGCTCAGTCGCGCCCCTCGTATAACAGTTGCAAAATCACAGACCACAACTGAAAGCATTAAAATCGTCGTAATACTCAGACGTGCGTACCAGGTACTACCTGGTATACGATCACATACAACCGAACATACACCCTCCGTTTAACTATTGACTAGACCTATACCTGGTATACAGCTGCTACAGTATTACTGCTGTACAGGTAGTACCACAAAAAATGTTAAGAGGGGGCTGGCACTCGCAATTCGGATGCAAAAACAACTTCCTTGCGTAGCAACGAACGGCAGGTTGGTGGGGTGCATTCTTGACTTGGTTTTTAATATGTACCTGGTTTCGGCCGCCAACGGACCAGGCGTACGCACCTATTCTTGGCCATTGCTCTAAAATCGCAAATGGTTTTGCGACACACTAAGGGCCCATATTAACGAGCTTCAAATATATTCTATTTGAAATAAAAAAATCACGTTCGTTTTTCATTGGTCAACACACGCACCAGCACCAAAGGTTATACCCCAATATCCTGATATTTGGTGCTGGTGCGTGTGTTGACCAATAAATAGCAAATTTGCTTTTTTGTTTTTCAAATTGAATTTATTTTACATTTGTTAATATGGGCCCTGGCCCTAACGTTTTTCCGACAATTTTGAGCTCCATCACCCACGAAAATATTTCCAGGCAAAAAAAGTGACCTCTTATCGTACTGCAATGCACACCTCCCCTGCTTCAATCAGCAGGCCTTAACCTATTGTTTCGTCTTGATATGCGTGTCTTCCCATTCCTCACCGATGGATCTTCCCTGTACGTGCAGCATGCGACTCGCCGTTTGGTATTTCCTTCTGCGCGGAGATATCTGGAGTCTGCTTCCGCGCCGACTGCTGCGCGGTACCCCCATCCGCAATTCAACCTGGTGAGTGGTTTATATGTGTCTGGGATCAATTCGAAACCCTACCGAGGTTCGCGGTAAGGGGGAAGTATTTTGAGTATGAAGAAGGCATCAAAACCGCGTACGAGGTACATCCAGCCAGTACGTGTTTATGAACTGTGGTGATATATATCACTATCCTGCAAGGATGCGTGTGGATACCACACCGAACACATCACGCAGACGGTCGTTTGGAATGACTTTATGGAAGGGGTTCAAGAACAATTGACGATACATACACACGAGTACACACGTATATTGTACCGCCGCGCCTCGCCGCCAGGTTCCAACGCGGGGTTTGCGTGATTTCCCATAGGGCATTTATAGTGTGTAGGTGTCTCTAGCCTGTTTCCCGCCACTTCAATATGTACCAATATTTACCACACACATTTATGTGCATGGAAGCGTAGTATGGACGCTGAAACAACAACCAAGTATTGAGCGATTATTCGTCGACCTAATGACAGCACTAAACAGAAATTTGCAGCACACGACATGGGAGCGCCAGGTCCCATAAAATATGTACTTAGTCTGTGGTGCATGCACATTGCTCTGGCGATTATTTTATTGTTGGATGTGGCCTGTATATGTTTTTCAGCAACCCAACCAAGTATTTTCTTGTTTGTTCGGCAAGCATTGCGCAAGGGACGACACACACTAAGTTGTAAGAACCAGTGCCGTCAAGCGTCTACCGCATGCATGGTAGAGATCAGCAAAGTACGTTTTATACTACGTGCGGAACAGAGCGCGACAACGCTATTAACAGCGCGAACGCATGATGTGGTCGAGCTCCATCTGCCACTCTGTGATTTAGCAAAAGCACAGCATACGTAGAAGGTTGACCTCTTAGCATTGCAGAAGAAATGCGTCAGTTTTCACACAATAGTTTGGACTATATCCCAGCTGCGTCTAACAGGATGTCGTACCTTTCCCTTTGAGCGAACCTTGTTGGTGGTAACACCCGCCACGTGAAGTGCGGTGGGTGGACTGCAGATACGTACAGTAGTAGCAGTACTGCAGTATCAACCAACTGCCACAATCCATTTCGTTTTGTTTTTTTGTTGCGGCTGCTTTTACCGCGTCGCGTCATACAGCGACTTTGCTGTACAGCAGCATGGGAGACCTTCAACATATGGTGGGCGGTCTTGTCCAGATGGTTGGAACTACGGGAACCCCTGCTGCAAAATAATATTGATGTATACAATCTTTGCAGCGCGACCGTTTGAAATTGGTGTCTAATCGTCAGTGAATTTCCCGAACGCTGGTGCAAACGACCAGCGAGATACTACAATATATATACATACGCATGTTGTACTGCAGGACGACATTCACTTTAGGAAGTAATTATTAGCAGTTGAACTTGGCCACAGCAGGCTGCACAGCGAACTCAATCTCGAGGCTAACAGCAACACGAGCAACACCCGCAAAGCGTGCCCTCCCAAAATATCCACATAGGCCTCACCGCGCGGTTAAGCTTTTGATTGTTTTGCCCCAGACTGCACGTAAAATGTTCTCTTCGAAGGTATACGCGCAGGTCATCATGGGCTCAGGAAAATAAAACGTACACGAAGATACACAAAACGTTTCTTGTTGGGTCTAACCATTGCCGGTCCCCTTTGTCATTTTTCTTCTGGTACGGTATAGGAAGTCAGGACGGACTCCGCGTTTCTCCTGCGGGAGAAAACCTTGATTCAGGACGGCGGCTTCAAGCATGCGCGACAAGTGAGTGTTTTGGTTGAACTACAGCAGTAAAAGCGTCACACTGGGCACTACGAACCCAGTTGTGATTTTCGGGATCGTTGGGTTGATCGTGTATGTGACGCACATGTCCCCGAACCAGCTGCAGTATATGCTATATGCTTTACCAAGATCACCGCCATGCGCTTCCACCAGGACACGAGGTGTAACTGCTGGCTCGTAACCATGGTGGGCATCGCGTTAACACAGCCCAACCTATCACGAGTAGTTCGGGTAATGTAAGCTTGGGTAAGACCATGGACAGGAAGGAATTTCCTGACCCCAGCCAAAAGATGAAAAAAAAATGTTCAAAAGCCGAAAGCAGTATGGGTGGGACCACTGGCTGGGACAGCAGGTCTCGACTAGTCAAATACTTGATTTTCATGATCGGTGAAAGTGTACAAACATACTACTACAGTTTAATATTTGCCTACGTAGGCCTGTTGACTGCTGGTATCTATACATGCCCTACCTACTCGTAGCCACAATCTTTTCAGACTGTATACTTACATGTGCTTGAATGTGTCCGACATCTCATCTCTTGCCGTGCTGCCCATCAGTTCCACCATGCCCTGCGGGCAATGCTCTCTGTGACGACCCTCACATGACTGGTCTCAGCGGGCAGTCACTCGAGTGGTCCGGAGACGATGGAGGGTGGTATTCCCTTATCCGAGGCGAGGAGGTGCAGATAAACGTTCGCTTGACGGCACCCCTGGCAAAGGATTTCCCCAACCGCCAGCTCGTGACTGGCGTGTCAGTGCTCTCTGGAAATGCACATAATTTCGTCGTCGAAGTCAACGACCCGTACAGCGTGGAGACCAGCGGTTGCCCCAACGGCGTTCGCCCCTGCCTGGCGGACGGTGCTCTCCGGATTGCTGTCGACGGTAGTGAACCTATCGAGCTGCTCGGGCCCGTTGAAGATGCCCAGCTACACGACGGGCTGACACTGTCGACCTCCAACCTCCCCCTGGAGTGTTGGCAGTTCGGCGGCAGCAGCCTGTGGCTCACCAAGTACGAGGACATTATGAGCAGGAGCAGAAGCCTGGTTGCAGAGACCTTCGAGGAGTGGGTCTTGAAGTTCGCGAACGAGAATATGGCGGCGCCGGACTGGTGCGCGAAGTTCATCTCTGAACAGGCTCTGGTCGATGTGCAGTCGACGCACGCGGTGCTCAAGATCGCCACGCCTTCCGTAACGGTGCGCATCAATGTCGGCATTAACCACCAGGGCGGGGGCGAACAAGACTGGGACGGGCGTGTCCTCCCGGACTTGGACTTTTGGCAGATGAACATGGGACTGGAAGGCCTTGACATCGGAGATCCTCTGTCGGGCATCCTCGGCGAAACAGCCCGGCCTGTGCTGGACCACAGCGGCAACCCGATCATGACCGGTATCGAGGCCATTCGCGGAACCGTCGAGGAGTACCGTGTCTCAGGAGCCCTTGGGGTTGACTTCCAGCTCCTCAACAACAAGCAGGGCGTCTAAACGACGTCCTATATACTAGGTGACCGTATACGTGAGGTGGTTTGTTGCTGAACCGCGCGGGTGCGTGTTTGGTCGCCGATGAAATTTGTCACATGGAGCCGACATTGGATTCTTGAAATCCATTGAACTGCAGCATATCGTTGTACACTCCGTGCTACGCAAAGTACGAAGCAGGCACACCATAAGCACGTGACATGCTGTATGACCTATATACGCGTAGAGACTTTTGTGCTCGCTCTGTCGGCAAACAAGCAACAACATGCTATACGTACGTGATGTATACTACAGACATTGTCTTATCATCGCCTGATGCCCCGCTCTTGTTTCATCCACCCACCCCCACAGGTGCTGTTCAGCACTGAACCATGACAACACGGGTGTCAGCCGTTTCGGGGTGTACCGAAGATCCACCTTTGGTTGCATGATACATGATTCGAAAGCGAATGGCCTCCGCGCGGAGAATTGCCTCGCGTCCACCGAGAACTCGACATCATTTGTTTCGGCCGAATGGCGCCGACTGCTCAGCTTAAACATACCCGGTCGAGATCATATTTCCCTTGTCGACAGGGGGGCTATTCAATAAACTAGACGTACAATAATTTGTTTTACCTTGTACATGTTATTCATTGGCACGTGAAATCACGGCGAGGTGCAATGTCAACACCGTGATGTCGGACCACTGACGTCAGCAGAACTTTCTACTCAGGTTGGTACGAATGTAGACATGCTATGGTCCTGTTTATTATACTTTGTATTTGCTTTGTGTTTCGTCCACTTCGTACTTTCTTTAGTTTTTTGTATCTCTGGGTGGGTCAATTTGTATTTCTGGGTGGGTCAATTTTCTCGGACAAGGTAGTTTTGCTCGGGCGCGTCTTGCCCTGCTTAGTGTACGGCCACTTTATTGGCGGTGCGGTTTATTCGAAAACACACATGAACCGTTTTCATTAAACAGTATATGTATACGAGTACTTGGTGTACAGTTCCACTGTACTGCCCTACGGGTTGACGTATGCATCATTTCAGGGCCAACGGGAAGGATTGAGAGGGGACATCAACATTGTATCGCCTCTTCGTGGCGTATTCATACCCCTGGAGACTCACGTCGTGTAAAAGTTCTGCGTTTGGGATACATGTGTTTCCTTGAGGATAATGCTTGACTCCTGGAACCGGGGAAGGTTGTGAGCATTGGGTTATGCTTTGTTAACGTGGGCATCGTTGAAGTCTCCTTGCGTGGAGATAAGAGACACCTGGGAGTGTTGGTGTTTAGCTTGAAGGCTAAACCTTTGAAGCCCAAGGGATTGCATCAGGTGGTATTGCGTACGGGATATAGGCGAAGGGAAACAGATACGATAATTAATTCTCAATCCAGAGTTGTGAGCGGTATTTCTTGTATGCAGTGTTTCTGGTACTTGGAGGTATCGGCGTTGACTTCAAGTACTTGATGTTTTCCGGGAACGTTTGTTTCACAGTTCGCAGAGCGTTCCAACCCCGCGAAGGAACTCCAACACGCGTGGTTATCGGGGGCATGTGTCTGGTTAGGTGTAATTCACTACTCCTGGCAAAAGCTCAAGGAGGAAATATACTAACCACACGATTAACAAGAACGCCAAGCTGCGCATATCAAGAAGGTTGAAAGGAAGGGCCGGTCGCGTGTGCGTTGGTTTTTGTTTGCGTAGTTACTCCCCAGTGGTTCATCTCTTTCCGCAGACATCCACGGTTTCAACTCTCTAGTTCTCACGCAACGGAACGTCAATCAGTTCACAAAGATGCTTGACGATACCATGTATCGAAGGAAGCAGAGAAAAACAGGGCACCTTGTTTCAAGATGGCAACGCTTGTTCTGAACGCTCAGGTTTGTAGCGGCGAGAAAACGTGTGTTCTATCGTGTTTCTTGGCCATGCGTTCTGCTCGCAAGCTTGACGTCCAGGTCAACAGCGTTAAACCGGGACAATCTGCCAAAGCAAATCTTTGAATATATATATAATAGTGGGCGCGTAACAAAAATATGGGGATTTGACAAAAAGGGGGACACCCCCAGGCATAGTGACAAAAAGGGGTTCATTGGTTTTCGGCGCGGTGTACGCCCATGTACTCTGTCAAATCGACTCGAAATCAGAGCCTGATGCGTTTGCCAAACTCTCATAGCATCTCCCAGCCATCTACAGTGTGTTTATGTTTTATATTATCTGTGTAGAGGGTGAACGAGAGCGATCAAAAGGGAGTTGTGAGTGTATGCTTACGTGAGGGTACCCCCCTTGGCCTCTGTTCAAGTTTGGGAAGTCTCCCTGTTTGCCGTAAAGTTCCCCATTTTTGGCACGTTGGGGATATAGTATATGTCCCCCTTATTAGGTCAAAAGGACCACCGGAAAGTGACACACTCCATGTTTTTGTTGTTGTGGCACGCCGAACAGACGACGACCTCTAACATCGAAAATAACAACGGCCTGTACCCAGCCTAACGTAATCGGCATATTAGCATACGTGATGTGTATACCACACCGGCTGAATTCGGGCGTACTGCCCGTGCATACCATCATTAGACGCTACCAGAGGTGGTCAAAAGGGGTTTGGTTGTTGGGGAAGTGGGGGTAACTAGTTATCAATTGGGGTTAGTAGATACATTTATTAATAGTAGACTTGCCCCCCCCCCCCCCCCTAACATGTGATCAAACGGGGGAATCCTTTTCCCCCCCATTCGCTGCTGTCCCGTCAGACCTAAGACACGTGCCCAACAAAAACAAACGGTTGTGTGCTTTTGCTCGGCTTGGGTTCGGGCATCTCGCCAGCGTGTCGGAATTGCGTCTAAGGCAGGTTTGGAGATGCGGGAGTACCTCCCACGCGCGAAGCTTTCCTATACCCCAACATAGCCGAACGACAAGAGGGTATACCCCCATTACACAAACTCCCTGTATTACAGCAAAGGCGGTGGTACGTTGCGAGCACGCGGCGACCCCAGAGTCCCGCCAACATCACATTAAACACTAAATCACAAAACACAGGACCATGCATGCCACAACCACCACGACCACCCGCGATCCCGACCAACAAGCGTCTGATGCTCCTGCTACTTGGCTGGTAGGGTGTTGGTGGCGGTAGAGGAGGTGTGGTGTGTCTCGTGGGGTGTTGGTGGTGGAGGCGATCGTTGTGGTAGTGGTGGTTGCTGGTAACTGGTACTACTCTGTCTTGCTGCTCGTTGTTGAGCGAGCACATGGCAAGCCGCACCACCATCACCAATACCACGTGCTGCGACCACTAACACCCCCCGGACAAGGCTATCGCGAGACTGGGCACCTTTAACAAAGTGTTTAGTGGTTGTAGTGGTGGTGGTCGTGGCGTTTGCTGGAGATCGTTGTGCTGGTTGCTTGTTGCTGGTACGGATCTGTCTTCCTGATCGTGCTCGAGAGCACAGCGGGGTAACGTTCAATCCCGCCAGTAAAATGCCAGTCCCGTTTGGCGGAACGGACAAATAATTGGAACAGTCACCATCGTCGAGCTGTTCGACCTCGGCACGGCTTTCGACCAAGGGTACGCGCGGTAAAAGTGGGGACGGGACAATGTGGTCGGGACGGGTAAGGTACGGCACGACAACAGGAAACCACGAGATATGTTGTTCCCGACCGCGATTCTCTGACCAATACCGTCGTTAGTTTATGTTCCCGATCTCCACAATCCCTCGGTAACGTGTCGTGTTCCCGTTCCCGACTGTTTCCCATCATACTGTCTGCCCAGTCTCTACTGTTACCATCCCACCGTCTGCCCAGCCTAGACTGTTCCCGCCCCCCTGTCTGCTCGGATATTCCCCGTTCATCCCGACGGTAGGAACAACTTCTCCCATCCCTCATCGCGCTGTTTGGGCAAATATTCCCATTCCATTACCGCCGGTTTTCTTATTTTCCCACCCAAAGGCCATGGATGCAACTGGAATATGCCAAATATTGTGATGCAACCGCCGTACAAGCATACATACAGCCGCGTGTGGTATAGTATACTACGAGTTGACTGGACACGGCCGATATTCCGTTACGCTTTTTTGTTACCTTTTCTTACATTTTTCCCGTCTCATTTTGTTCACTTGAAGTACAAAGTTAAATTCTGTAACAACCTTTCAATGGGTCAACCTCACACCCGACTGTCTGAAGTAACCTCATTGAAAATCAGGCCTTCATTTGAAAATAAACAACATCAAAAACATATATCTCAACCAGCGACAAACACAGGACATGGCAATGATGAACGTTATGGAGCTGAATGAGGCGGGCGACTCTGCTTCGGTGCCCCACCTCGGCGCCGCTCAAGCAGAGCCTAAGCAAGCAACCGAAGTTGCTGTACATCAGAAATCTGAAATAAAACCAATTGTGGGGTAAAAAAAATATACGATACCAGTACAGGCAGAAGACTGGGTTACGGTCGCTAGTTTCAGTCGTTGTCTCCAGCCCGCGTTCCTAGTCGTGTTCCCAACCATTCCGGGCTGCGTATCCCGACCGTATCCCCGACCAAAATCCCCACCAGTTACCGATGTGTTGCCCGATCGTTTGCCGTCCCACCAAGAAATCGTGCAATCCAATGTCATGAAGTATGTCCCCGACCGACTTCCTGACCTATTCCACATCCACTCACCGATCATTTTTGTCCCGTCCCGTACCGCCTAGAAATCGTTTCCCGCCCCGTCCCGTACAGCCAAACAACCGTCTATTCCCGTCCGATTCCGTCAATCAACTCGATGCCCACCTTCCCGTCCAACTCCCGTCATGCGGTAAACAAACGTGAACTTGTTCCCATACCTGCAATCGGGAAGACCAAAAACAAATCCGCCTGCGGCGAGATTATTGGTCCCATCCCGCACCGCGCGGTGCCTTCGGCACAGTGCGTACCCTTGCTTTCGGCAAAAGCAGTACAGAACGGTGCGTACAAATAACGGGCGTCTATCAGTCCCGAGCGTGTCTGAGCCAGTGCAGTGTACGTGTCGTACGGTGGGAGCCCAAAATCGCACAAGGGACGACGGACGACGAGGGACGACGACAGAGAAATCTCAATATGTATACATCGTTGAATGCACCCACTCTCTGGCGCTTTTCAGAACCGCTTTATGTCCGTTTGTGTCCCTTCGCATACCCTAACGTATCAACACCCACCCCCACACACGACCTATTATAGAAGAGCACCACGAAACGCTCAACGAGCTTCGCGCTGTTCACATTTTAGCTCCTCACAAAGAATAGTACCAGCAACAAGCAACCAGTACCACCATCACCACTAAACAACACTACCACCACCACCACCACCACCACCACATGCACCACCACTACCAGCACTACTGCAGTAGCCATATCGAAGATGCCCCGTCTTGCAATAGCCCTGTCCTGGTGGTGTTGGTGGTTGCAGCAGATGGTGATGGTGATGGTGGTGTGGCTTGCCTTGCGCCCTCTTGAGAACAATCAGCAAGACAGAGTACAGTAGTACCAGTACCCAGCAACCACCACCACCACCAACACGACCACCTTCACAACCGCCACCGTCACCCTACCCGCCAAGAAGCAGGAGTCACCAGCAACTTGTTGCTCGTGGTGGCTGGTGGTCGTGGTGGTGATGCCGATGTCCTGTGGTTTGTGACGTTGTGTTGTGTGTACTGGTGGCTGGGCGAGATACCACCGCCGTGCTATATACGAGTGCGCATAGTTTTGTACCAGGTACCAGGTACTGCTGTTTGCACCAGGTATGTACGTCGTATAGGAGTAATAATAAGTACAAAAGTAAAATACAAAAATTGGAAATAACCAGGGCTTGTCATGGGCCGTTTGTCCGGGCCAGGCCGGGCCGGGCCGGGCCGAGATGTTTGAAAACGTGATGGGCCGGGCCGGGCCGGGCCGATACTTTTGAAAACATGATGGGCCGGGCCGGGACGGGCCCTCAACATTTGAAAATGTGATGGGCCGGGCCGGGCCGCTGCCCATGACTTGAAAATGTTTTGGGCCCGGCCGGGCCGCGGCCCATCCGCTGATAATTTGATGGGCCGGGCCGGGCCGAAGCCCACCCTTTCGAAATTGGATGGGCTGGGCCGGGCCGCGGCCAATAAGATGTGGGCTCTACATGGGCCGCTCTGCCCGGCCCACGAAGCTGCCCATGTATTTTGACGGGCCGGCCCGGACCGCTGCCTATGATATATGGTGTGCTACCGATACTGCTACTACGACCTCCACTGTGCCCATGAGGTGGCCCATGCGTTTTGACGGGCCTGCCCGAGCCGCGGCCTATGAAATGTGGTGAGATACCGCTACAGGTACGACTTGTTGGGTGTGCTTGGGTTGATGTCCGCCAAAAACAGCTACGTCCGTACGATGCATCTCTGGTAAATCGCCTCGGGTACTAAGATGCCTTTTGTGCAAATAAATGTCGGATGAAAACCTTGGTACCGTAGTGGGCGTACGGACGACACTTATCGCCGTTCCCGCGAGGCAGGCAGCATGACGCGCTTGCCCGTCTTCGTCTCGCGGCAGCGGGATGTATTGCAGCAGTAGTACCGGGTGTTGCGGCAGCATGTTGTATCGCAGCAGTAGTACCGGGTGTTTCAGCAGCAGCAGCACGTCAAACGTGCTGCTACTGTTGCTGCTGCTGCGGGTGTTTTGCGGCAGCACGAAGATATCGTGGTCCACAGTCGGGACGGAAGCCATTGGACAAAGTCGTGGATGGAGCAGAATTGTGTGAGTAGTGGGTACTGGTTAGGCGTGTCTCATGGGCCGAAAACAGCTGTTTCTCCAAATTCAAACGGGAAAATACGAAAATACAACGAAAAATCAACAATTCATCGGAGCAAAATCACGTTGTTAGCGTACGCTCATGCACCGTTTTGTACGGGACAAGACATGGGCCGGGCCATCGGGCGGCCCGTCCAATTCACGGGCCGGCCCATAAAAATTGTCGGGCCGGCCCATATAGTCCGTGTCTCATGGGCCTCGCTACCATGTGATGAAGCGGGCTGGGCAGGGCCGGGCCGTGAATGTTTGAAGATGTGATGGGCTGGGCCGGGCCGCGGCCCACCCTGTGAAAAATTGGTAGGCCGGGCCGGGCCGTGGCCCATACTCTGAAAAAATGACGGGCCGGGCCGGCCTGCGGCCCACCAAACTATAATGTGATGGGTCGGGCCGGGCCGCGGCCCACCGTATCCAAATTTGATGAGCCGGGCTGGCCCATCAGCGTCGGCCCATGGCAAGCCCTCGAAATAACCGTTGATGTTACAGCATACGATGGTCAACTATATACGAGCACCTACTATATATAGTACCAGATAACATCACAACACTGCACAGATGCTCCGAGTATACTCGGATTATCGAGTAATTTTCGTACTCCGAATACCGAGAGTATTAGACTACTGGTGGCCTAAATAGTCGGAGTACTTGGAGTACGAGCAGTAATGAAGGCCCAAATACTCCGAGTACTGGCAGTATGAGCAGTACTTACCCTCAAATACAAGCAGTACCCGCAGTACAAACATTTAAATTAGGCAGTATCCGCAGTAGAAAGCCTCATAACACCGCGAGTACACAAAGCACCTGAAGTATGTTTTCTC
Organism: Saccharina japonica; assembly: GCA_008828725.1. Classification (NCBI taxonomy): domain Eukaryota; class Phaeophyceae; order Laminariales; family Laminariaceae; genus Saccharina; species Saccharina japonica. The sequence continues at coordinate 223,573 of MEHQ01004203.1, read as the reverse complement.
TAAAATACCTTAGTGGACTTCCAAGTAAGGGGAGCATCTGTGGTTTTTGTAGTGACATACTCTCAGCACCTGGGAGTAATGACGGCCGAATCCTTAAAATGATAAAAATATGCTCCTACGAAACTTCACACTCCGAGTATACTCCGAGTATCGAGTACATTTGGTACTCCGAGTACTGAGATTATTAGAGCACTGGCGACCTGAATACCCGGGGTGCGTGGGGTATGAGCGCCCACATACTGCGAGTACAAGGAGTATCCGCAGTATCGGACCCAGAAATACTGCGAGCATGGCAGTATCTGCTGTACGGAACATGGAAATTCTCCGAGGACGAGCAGTATTCCGAGGTACGAGGTACATATAGCCCACATACTGCGAGTACACGAAGTACCTGAAGTAGCTTATCCCCAATATATCCTTACTGCACTCCAAGGTACTCGGAACATCTGTGCAACACTGCAACTTTTGGTGGTGGTGTACCAAGTGTGTATATGTGTTGCTGATCATTCCCCTCCATTTCCCCGGTCCGTATCGTTTGCTGTTGCTGTGTGTGTTGATGACATTTGTTGATTTTATTTTACTTGGTGGTGTTGTCGTTGACTATTGGTTTAATTTGTACTGTTTTTATTGTTTCTCTTGTTTTCACTTGGTGGTGTGTTTTGTTTATACTTCGGTCTTGGTTAATTGTTGTCGTGGAATATATTGTGTTCGCACTTGTTATATGGCTGTGGTGGACTATTAAGTTTGCACTTGGATGGTCTTTTTAGTATATTTGTTTGCACTAAGTCTTGGTGATGTATTTTGTTTTTACTTGGTCTTGGTGTATTGCGGTCGACCGTATTTCGGTAGGTGTGTTTGTTTTTACTTGGTATGGGTATACTATTACGGGGGGCCATAGTAAATAGGACCTACGGTATACACAAAAACCAATATATTTACCAATTTTTAATAACAAAATTGATCGTATTTACTATGGTCCCCCGTAATATTGTGGTTGGCTATTTTCGTTTCACTTTAGGTGTTGGTATTAAAATCGGTTTTCACTTGGTTGGGTGATATTAGTTAAACATACATACACATCTACATACATACATTCATACATACATACATACATGTATACATACTTACATACATACATACATACATACATACATACATACATACATACATACATACATACATACATACATACATACATACATACATACATATCAATACATACGTTTATCCATTTTGGTTCGGAAGCTTTCCTCGGAATATCTTCGTACCTGGCAGCCACTCTCAGCCTCTAATTGCCGAAGCAGAAGTTACTTGCTTTCCCGAAGTTCTTGGCTTTCTTTGATTTTTTTTTTCTTCGCATGTTCGCGATTACTTGCTGCGCCTCCAGCATTTTTTTTTCATTTTTTTGTGCTCGTGCTTGAACACGGCAACGGGGATGAGCGCGGCGCTATCGCGGGTATCGGCGGGCGCTGCCCAGTAGAGGGAGGGTCGGCAGAAGCGCGGTCGCCGTTTTCGTGGCTAGGCTTCGCGTGTCCATCGAGAGGTGGCGCGAGGGGGCGGGGAGCTTACGAGGATGATAGAACCTCAGATATTCGATTTTTTTTTGCGTGATTTCTTCATGCTCCCATAACAATGCTGCTGTATGTTTGTTTTTCGTTCATTTTTTGTGTATACTGCAGTACAATACAGCAGTGAGTGGTAGGCGGGTACTCTACGTTCGGTTGTACGTATGTACAGCAGTAGGTGTTGCAGCGCAGCGCTGTTGGGTGCCGTACGGTTCCGTGGCCTACTGCCGTGCGGACAGTGCTGTATCGTGAAGTTCCTTCTCTTCTTCAGTAAACTTTACAGCAGTAGTAGTCTCGTTTCTTCCGTATTGTGACATGATCATCTCGTGCATGAGTGAGTACGTTTTATGATACAGCGGTAGGCGGGTGCTATACGTTCAATTGCGTACAGCAGTAAATATTTCGCTGCATTGCACCATGAATATGTCTTGGAATTTTCAAGCCGGTCCATGCACCACATCGTGGACCTCTGTTACCCCTTTCCTTGGGCGAGCGTAGCGGGCGGAGCGGAGCTTTGCTTTCTTCGCGATCGTTTTTCGTGTTGAAAGATACCACTGTAGATATTCCCATTATCGTTTCTGTCCTGTATTTGCCGTCATACATATGGAGCTCTTGGCATTAATAAGTCGCCAGTTGCAGCTGAAATAATACATGTTCCAGTTTCACGCTTTTCACATTTAGTTCCGTTCTTCCTTCCTGGAGCGTAGCGGGCGGCGTTAGCCGCCCGCGCAGCGGAGCCCTTGTATAACGTACCCCTGGTGTTAAAGTGACTGTTTAAAAAAACGAAGTTAAATATACGAAGTATGTCACCGTGTGTGCGTATGTGGGGGGGGGTGCTATCTAAAAGGGGTGTGCTTCCTTCCGTGTTATACGGTATGTTGGTGGTGGGTGCTGGTGTCCGTACGTGGTGATTGTGGGCCAACCAACCCACCCATACCCCCCCAGCCACACCATGCGCTGACGAGCATCGCTTAAAATTGAAAGTGTTTCCAAGACTATTGCTGGAACACAGTAAACATGTAAGAACCATCAACGCAGGAGCTTGACGCAGTTTTAGGATTGTCACCACGTCAAGGCGTCTGTCACGCTCGTCATTCTCATCCTTCTTGTAAATTACAGGGTGGCAACGTTTGATGCTGCTTCATTCAATCTGACTCCAGTGTTTTCTTGCTGTTTACTCGGAGCACCATGTATGAAATGCATCGGAACCCCTTGGCAGTACTGTCGCATTGTCCCCTTCGATGTCCCTATTTTCTGGGTCATTTCGGGAACGCGCGCAGCTATGGCGGGCGAAGAATCAAATTGCGGAGTCCTTACAGTAGTGTTCTGCATACCAATAAATAAAAACAAATCAAGAACGCGGCCAAGGTGGGATTGCCCCCGCTTTTCCTGCACGGGATCGAGTGCTCCTGCCAGCTGATCCAGAAAAACAAGGTATTTACTGCCTCCGGGAGGGCAATTTCTGCATCGCCACATTTCTACCCAACGGCCAGGACCCACGAGGAAACCTTCTCATCAAATAATCAGGGGGTATCCAAAAAACAAATCCGACACCATACCCCAATGTTTTTCCTTGGAAACCAAATATAGGGGGGGGGGGGAAAAACTTTGATCTAGGCACCCTCCGGTACATGCCATACTACAGTAAATAATACAAAAACGAAATAAGACCACTCGTGATCGGACGATGGCCACTTTCGAAGGGACACCGTCTGCACGAGAATCCGCGAGGAACTGCTCGAACAATTAAGCGGTGTCCCACTTGTGGCGTAAAAAATACACCCACGTATACTAAGAAACTCAGCCTCGCACAATGAGAGTGCACCGCTTCCTGCCGAGGGACTCTACCACCTTGAGACCACTCAAATCCACAAACACTCTCCTGAGCTTCTAACCCGCTCGTGTGTGCGTGGACTGCGTGATGCTCTTTCGAAGCCCCTTGGCCATGGAGTACCCCCTGCATTCCAGGAGGTTTCCCGCGAGGACGATCCATGGCTGCTCCGCGGTCTTGCCGAGTAGAACCGCGTGGGAGTTGTTTATGTCGATCGAGGGCTTACTGGGCTGTTGGCCTGGGGCGAGTACAGCACAGGCGTTTTCCCCACTACTGATGTCGACCCGGTAGCCGTAACGGTTGTACAGGGTCCCACTCAACGGAAACACAATCGAACGCTCTGACTTAAGCCGGAAACCTATCTCCGAAGGGCACCCTTCGAAGGTGTGGCCGTTTTTTATTAGAGGGAGCAGGTAAAATAGGTTATGATGGAGGTCTAGCACGTGCGCAACGTTCGTCAGCAGGATTTGCACGATACCTTTTCCGGACCGAAATGCAAAGGCAACATCACCGTATTCTCCGATCGATCGAGTTGAACCATCGGCAAGGCGCAGTTTCAGTTCCATTCTCTGTAGTTGATCATGAAATCTGCTGAGAACGTCAAGTTAGTAGACGCCGCACTGTCGCTAATCCAGGCCTCGTCTCCTACCTGCCAAGCCAACTCTCCTTCCCCCATTCTGCTCAAACCGTAACCGCACTCGCCTGTCTCTTGGACCTTGAAAGCTTCAGCTTGGACCGTATTGATGTCATCGCCCATCGCTCCAACCTTGCTCGCCATCGACAGCACAGCCTCTTCTTCCGGCGTGGGGCACACATCATTAGCGTCCCCCAGTCCGTGGTGTCCGCTGCACCGATTCTCCCAACAGTTGGCATCCTATTGCCGTTATTGGAGGGATGTACATTATTTGACCTTTGTCGCGACACGTGTCGCGGCGAGTATCGCTAACCCTAACCCTAACCCGAACCCGAACCCTACGTGCCGCGGCATGTCGCGAAATGCCGCGACACGTGTCGCGACATGCCGCGGCACGTGTCGCGACACGAACCACGAAAAAGTCAAATACTGTAGATCCTTGCGTTATTGTCACACTTGAAGTACTTCCCTACGAAAGTACTACTCTACCTTCGGTGGGCTTGGCTTTACTGCCATTGCCACCGGCAGTTGTGGCTGAGTCTCCACTGGACTTCCCGCTGGGGTATGCACCCCTCTTTCCAGACCTCCTTAGCTGGTATGGCTGATCTCTGCCTGCGCAACCTCGACAGTAGGCAGCTTCCCCGTGTCCCGTCGGCCCGAAACTCCGCCAATCATCATCACGAAATATCGGATCTCCTTTTGCTGTAGTACCCCGTACAGCAATGATGGGTCCTGCCCCTCGTGGGCTCTTTCCTACAGCAGCGCTTTTCTCGGCGCGGCCGGACTCTGATTGACCAATGGCTGCTCGAAAAGCAGCAGGAGTCTCTCGTACATGAGTGAGTGTTGCCCTTCTTGGACTGTTCCCTGCAACAGCGCTACTCTCGGCCCTGCCCGTCTCCGATTGGCCAGTGCATGCTCCAACAACAGCAGCAGTAGTCTCTTTTACAGCAGTGAATACAGCAGTGGTGCCTGCCCCTGCTGGTCTCTCTCTCTTACAGCAACGCTGCCCTCAGCGCCGCTGGACTCCGTTCGGTCGTTGTCCGCCATGAACTCGGCCATCATGCTCATCATGACATGCATCGTTGACACTTGCCAATGGTCGACCACCAGCTGGAACTCATTCCTCAGCTGTTGAACCTCAGCTTTAGGAAGGACTTGCTCCTCATGAGCTGCATCCTTGAAATCCTTGTCCAGACCAGAAACTTCAAGCTTTTGAGCACTTCAATAGTGTTTTCGTAGTTTCCAAATATGGATGCCCTGACTGCCTCGCAGTCTGATGAGATGCTTCAAGGTCGTTGTGCTAGAGGACAGAGCGAGAGAAAGCGGAGGGCTCGAACTCTCTTCCCGCACCAAGCGAAATTCCACACTAACGCCTGCGAATATATACGCAACCCTCTACAACGTCTGTTGCCGTCATTGCTGACACTATCCAAACGAACAGCTGTTGCACTCAAGGAGGGCCGAGATGCGGGGTGGCCATACACGGTCTGGTATACGCATGCAGGATCTACTAGTGCGGCCGCGCTCGACATGCGGGGTGGCCGGGCGATCAGGCGAGGGGCCGGCTGTTATCCCACCACGGCGAACATGCGAAAACCTTTTGCTGGTCTTTGTTTCGTGTTGTTTTTCATTGTCCTGCTTGGCTATGGCTCGCCGAGTAGCCTCCCCCGCAATTACTTGCTACATTTCCCGACTTGGAGTGCCCACAGCACGCGCCACGGAGTCCGTTTGGTACATACACATAGTGTATGCATGCGCGTTGTGAGCTACGCGTCGCGAGCAATAACGCGCTCATTCCAGCCGCCGCCGCCGCCGCCGCCAAGGGGGATAAATGACATGGATTTCGATCGAGGCTGGGGTTAGCCCAGGCGCTTATATAATGTATAGAAACTGCTAAATACCGTGAATACAATGACGAGCGTAGAAGGCAAAAAGCAAACACACAGCAATCCTGGGCTTCTTACCATGGGTACTGCTGTACTACTACATTCAAAATTGACGTTTTTCACGAAGGATGATGTGCTACGGCTCTGACGCACGACTATTAACAGCGTAGGAACACAATCAGACCGATTCGATTGCCGGTAACTGTGGTACATGTGAAGGTTTGAGGGCGTGGAGGGTCGCGCTTAGGCTGGCATCGGCCACGCGCTTACTACGGCGTGGTGCAGACGTGTAGACCGCTGTGACAGAGCGAATGTGACAGAGCGAATGTCGCGCGAAGGGTTGAAATCGGGGTTTCTGGACTGTTGAAGGGGCGTTACATACCCGAGCTGAGCGAAACTATGGACGAAAACAAGCGAAATACAATATCTCTCCTATATCTGAACAATTTATGTTCCAAATCGAATACCCCGCTCTTGACTCCGTGCTGTCGTAAGTCAGAAATAAGTCGGGTACTCCACTGCTGTATGCATTCAACGCGAGTTGGCGAGGGAATAAAATAGGGGCTGAATTATTATCGTGATAAAAACGCCAGGCACGTGCGGCGGAGTGATCCTGGGTCTGAATTGCGGCTGCTTACGGGTTCCGGACAACCTTGCATGGGGTTTTGACCCTGTCTACGAGCAGTAGCGTCGACACGCAACAGTTTGAGTAGGTTACGTCTGCTTGTTTTCGAATCCGCCGGAGGACATCTTATACTATATAAACGCTAATATTATGTCTGTCTGTCTGTCTGTCTGTCTGCCTGTCTGTCTGTAAGTGAGTAGCGCTATCCAGAGCGGTTCAGCCCCACCTTGCCTCATGGGTAGGGAGGCTGGGTGATTAAAACGGCAGAACACCGGGTTCCATGCAGCACCAAGCCGTGGCCGTGGCGCAATCACGACACAGTTCTGGCAGCCATCTAGCCAGCCTACCTGCTGACTTGCAATTTTGAGATCCTATTCTGACAGCTGATTGGGGGCCGAAGTCCATGCCAATGGCTGCTAGCTCTTTCTAGAAGATCGTTGCTGAAAAGAGCCACCGGGGTTCCGCCACACCCGTGGAAGTTAGGGTCCCATTCCTGGGCCAAACATCCCTCAATATCGCTTCAACTCCGACCAACCGGGGACAATAACGGCCATTTCCAGGGTCGGCACTGCCCCGCACGGTATGAAAACCCCACCCCCATATGCTGATCACTGATTGGCAGAGGCTCAGGGAGCCAGCAGCACCCGGGGACGACAAGGTCCCATCCCCAGATGATAAATCCTTCCATAAATCTACAACTACAACGACCCGGGGACAAAAAGGACACCCCCGCGCTGATACCGCCCCGCAAGATGTGGAAATCCTTACTCCACTCGCTGATTGCAGATTTGGTTGGGGCTCATAGAGCCAGCGCGCGGCGAACGTTTTCCCTCAGGGCAACAGCGAGATCTCGCCGCAGCCGGGGATAAGAATACCACATCCCCCGATCATACATTATTCAATACATCTACAACTCCAACAATCCGGAGACGAAATCGGACACCCCCCGGGTCGCTATACCGCCCCGCAAGATTGTGGAAACCCCAACCCCACTCGCTGGTTGCTGAGTTCGTTGATTTGGCTGGGGCTCATAGAGTCAGCGCGCAGCGAGAGTTGCCCCTCGGATCAACGTCGATGTCTCGCCGCACCCGAGGATGATTACGTCCCATCCCCGAATGATCAATCCTTCCATACATGCACAACTACAATCACCTGGGGACGAAAACAGAGACCCCCCGGGTCGACACCGCCCCGCAAGGTGTGGAATCCCCAAACTCCCGGGTTAATGTACGATTGGCTGGCTTTCATTAAGTCGGCGCGCGGCGACAGTCACCCCTCGGGGCAATGGCGAGGTCCCGGCGCACCTAGGGATGATAACGTCGCATCATTGGATCATAAATTCTTCCATACAGTTACAACTCTAACTTCCGGGGACGAACACGGACATCTCCTGGGGCGATTCTGCGCCGCAAAGTGTGGAAACCCCGACCTCACGGCCCCATTCACGTTTTGGCTGGGGCTCATGGTCGATGTCTCGTCGCACCCGGGGGTGGTAAGGCCCCATCTCTGAATAATATATCCTTCAATACATGTACATCTCCAATAAAAACGGTATTTCCCCGGATCGATACCGCTCCGCATGGTGGTCCTAGTTGTTCGGTTGAGAGTGGTACATCACAGCACACTATTTATTGATGCGAGTACATATATATGTACTATGTACCATACCAGGAACTTACATACTACTATGGGCAATGCATGGCCGGCGCCGCTGGCGGAGACGTGGCCGTACCGCTAGTACAAATTAAAAACAAATGATCAGGTTACACCCTGTGTCGTATATACAACTTCTCCTTTGCTGTGTTTTAGTCCGGGAATGGCGTTGACCATCCCACCATTCCTCGGTCAAGCAGGGGTCGGTGCTGTTTCCTGCAATGTCTGGCTTCAATCTTTTACAGCGGGGAGAGAGAAACGCATGACGAAAATAATAACCCGGATGGAACTGAAAACTTTTACGTAATCGTAACAACCCAATAACAAAATGCTGTCACAGGTTCGGCAAAGTGTGGCCCTGAAGCGGGGGAGACGATGCCGGCTGGTTGTATCGACAACTCCACTCGACACTCGGCACTATGCATACAGAGCCGGGGGCCCCGGTGGTCTAACTGGTAGCCACGAAGCCTGTTAGCGTTGGAGGTCGGGGGTTCGATTCTCCTCGTATGGAGATTCTTATTCTCAAATGACACCAACTGTCGAGAGCGCATATTATAGCGTGGGTAAGCACAATTCGACGAAAGTTGACGAGGGAAGAAAGTGCTGAAATATTCTCGCGATAAAAAGGAAGGCAAGAACAGTAGTGGGGGGGGAGGGAGCAGAGCCTACTTTGTGACCCCGGATCTGAGTTACAACCAGGTAGGAGAGAGAAAGGAAGGGCGAAGATAATAAATGGGATGAACAAAAAACTATTAATAACATATTTGTACTCGTATACAAGGCTTTCCTTTGGAGTGGTTGTAAGATGGGAGTTTATATTCTTGCACGAATACAAATTGCTTGTAGTCGAGTTTGGGCCAGTCTGCCAAAACTTGCAGTTGTATGGGGGGCATTAGCGTGGCCACAATGAGTTGCAATTTTACAGAATATCGAATGATAGCCTACAGCAAACCGTACAAATGATGGGTGACGCAAGAACATTACAGCAGTAGTAAGGTAGTGCCCCCCCTGTACGCAGTAACTTAGCAGTAGTTGCAGAGCAGCAACAAACAACACAAAGCGGCAGCCTATTTCGTGTGCCCGAACTCCGAAAATGAAAAATTAACTCTAATTCCGGTACGAAATAAAAATAGGAAATGCAGGGTAATTGTATTGTTTTGACCAGATTGTACTCCCGAACCGGAAATAACGTAAATGTCTGGATTTGTTTTTTACAGGCACTTTAGAAATCAGAGCGGAGGTTACGGGGTCAGGATTCTAGTAAAAATCAATTTTACACTCTGAAAGCTATACGAAATACGAGGAAAGCACGTCCACTCGCATTTTTTTTGTTGGATAATAAACTTATTATTTTTATGCTTGCCATCCGACAATGTGCAGTGTTGTTCCTAAAAAGGCTCAGGGAACAGAAAGTGAAGCACTCTCCAGATCAATTATTGTTGGATAATTATTGGATAAACTACAAAACTATGTTTTTTTTCCGTTGGATTGTCAAATAAACATTAAAAGCAATACTCTCGGGCGAGTACGTACAGCTATCGAACAGGGCTACGTGTACAGCTTGCAAGTCGAAGAACCTATCGGCTATGTCGTTGTTTTTGACCAATGAACATTTATTGTGGTCTACCAGGGTATGTATGCTGGTTCATGGATGAGTCGACTATCTGTACCTGTTTGATTCATCAGACCCGAAGAGACAACGATGGTACTCTGCCCTTATAGGGGCGGTGTACGTATTGTTTGATACAGTACTGTATATATGTGAGTACCCTGGAACACGTCGTACTTCGTATACATACGGGTACGACTTGCTTATTTTCTTGGAGCAAAGACTATTATTTTAGAGAGGATTTCCCCTGAGTTTCCTGTCACTGGAAAAAACGTACCTCATGCGCAGACGGAAAGTGCCAAAGACAGCAACCTATTCACGGGGCAAGTAACTACTACGGTACGCTACTACAACAGCAATATCTGATGGTCGGTGATTTATACCGCAACATCGCAGAAATAAACGCATACTCGTATGATCCTCCGCCTGAGCTACCGTCGCAGACGTCGATTGAGAAGTGCTGCTTGCTGTGCTGCAGTGCAGCACCGGCAGCAGCAGCAGCAGCAGCAGCAGCAGCAGCAGCAGCAGCAGCAGCAGCAGCACCGGCAGCAGCAGCAGCACCGGCAGCAGCAGCAGCAGCAGCAGCACCGGCAGCAGCAGCAGCAGCAGCAGCAGCAGCAGCAGCAGCAGCAGCAGCAGCAGCAGCAGCAGCGGCAGCACCAGCAGCACCAGCACGCCATGCGCTCTGCCTGATAGTCTGCATGATGGTGGTATCTCTCTCTACGCCCACAAAATGCGGGTTGTGCAGCTATACATCATGAGCTCTTCTATCTGATAGTCTGTATGCTGCTGTCTTTCCCTGGTGGTGCTGTACAAATGCCGGCCATCTGGCGACTACAGCAGTACGCCATGGCGGTTGCGCACCAAAGCGCCCGCTGCTTCCGCCCGTTGCTGCTGCTGCTCCTGCACACAGCCCCCGCGCCCTGCTGCACTTAGCTTCCGCGCCCACAGCCACGTTACTTAGGCATGCGCTATCGCAGCAGCAGTTGATCTTGTGCTGCTGATGCACATCATCAGCTCTGTATGAAGACCGGTTTTACGATATCTCCGGCGAAGCAGTTGATGGCGAAGCGCTGCTGCTGCTGTTTAAATGGTGCTCTGCCGTGCGTTGTCGTCGTTGCCGACAAACTAAATTACGGACTATAGACTAGTCGTGCTGCTGCCAGCAAAGAGCAAAGAGTAGATAGCAAGCAGTAGTTCGAAGGGCTGCCTAGGCCCAGGCCTTTAAGGCACGCCGCAGGCGAAAATAGGCATATGGAGATAGGCCCGCCGCAGGCGAAACAAATTGAAATAGGCACGTAGATAGGCTAATGCCTGAAATGCCTTAAACGTGCCTATCTATGCCTGAAATAATGCCTTAAACGTGCCTGAAACCGTCAAGGCACATCCCACACTAATTTCAAGTAGTTTTAGGGTTTCAGGCATAAATGCCTATCTTGCTCAATCCCATACTAATTTCAAGTAGTTTTGGGTTTCAGGCATAAATGCCTATCTTGCTCAATCCCATACTAATTTCAAGTAGTTTTGGGTTTCAGGCATAAATGCCTATCTTACTTCCTATCTTGCTCAATCCCACACTAATTTCAAGTAGTTTTGGGTTTCAGGCACAAATGCCTATCTTGCTCAATCCACACTAATTTCAAGTAGATTAGGGTTTCAGGCATAAATGCCTATCTTGCTCAATCCACACTAATTTCAAGTAGTTAAGGGTTTCAGACATACATGCCTATCTTGCTCAACACGCGACTGCTGTAACACATTTCGAACTGCACCTTCGTTTTCGGAGACGAACCACTAGACGAACTCCTTGGAATTAGTTAGCATTTTCCCTTTGGAACTGCACACCTGCGTTTTTCCTATGATACTTGATTGAAGTTTCGGAGCAACGAAATGGCAAAAAATAGCTAATAACACGATTACTAGCTTAAAAACATATATATGTATATACAACAGCAAACAAGGCTACTGTACGTAGCAATATATTTATATATATTCACCAGAATTTTGGTGTACGGCGCTATGCGCAAATTTCCTCGAGATTCGGCTACGTAGGTATTTTGTACTGGCTCAACGTGAACCATCGTACGGTTATGCCATAATTCATCGTCGAATACGGCTTGGGAAAACTACACTCCCGCTTGTGTTTTTTGGCTTCCGCGAAGTGTTGCGTACCGTATTAATAATGGATCAGGGGACGCTCTCTAAAGCCATAACTCATATAATATGTATGAAACAAAACGAGCTTTGATTCGCACTGTGTTAATAAAAATAAATGGGCAGCGGCCAAAAACAGGTACACCTGGTCCGTTCGGGGCCAAAAACAGGTAAATACTCAAATTTAGTTCAAAACGCACCCCACGAACTTGCCGTTCCTTGCAACGCAAAGTAGTAGTGTTTTTTCATGTTCTGCGTGCTCGCCCGGTGGCCACGTATACGAGTAGCTGCTATTAGTAGTACGAGGAACGAACGCCTGCTGCTGTATTCTCCCTTCTCAGCTTGCGACACCCCTGGTATTCCAAGTCAACCACAATCCCGAAGGGCAGCCTTCTATCTCGTATTATTTCGGCGGAGGTGTGCAGGCAGATATGTGTGTCGCTCGAATGACTTGTGGTGCGAGGTGCGAAGTGAGGAGGGGGTCTCGGCGTACGTCGGCATTTGTATAGGGGGCATAGGGTGGAACTATGAAGGGCCTCTGATTGGCTCAAAACGACAAAAAAAAGTGAAAGTCAAGCAGAGTAGACAAAATCAGGTATACCTGGGTTTTAAAGAGGCAAAAACATGTACAACGAGTTTTGGACCAATGGCAGGGCACGCGGAGTGCGTTTTTTACTTGATTTTAAGTATATACCTGGTACCTGTTTTTGGCCGCAAAAGGACCAGGTATACCTGTTTTTGGCCGCTGCCCGAAATAAATCATCAATTTCGAATCCAAACCTTGTGCATGCGCGGGCGATCAAATCATCAAGCCCCAGCGTTGGTTCTGTTCTGCCCCATCACCCTTCAGCGATGTGATCGGTCGATTCATTGGGCACAAAAACCACAAGAAAGCACCATCCAAATCATTGAAAGCCCGCTGCCTAGTCTACATCCTTCCGTGAAGAGCCTGCGTATCAGAAGACGCCAAGCAAGAGTGTTGTTCTACGTCACCCAATGACCCTCACTTGACGGTACACTACGATTGGTGTTGACCGTTCTCTACCGCAATCTACGAAACTGCTGGTGGTGTGTGCGTACTTCCTTCTTTACCGGACATGGTGCCTGGCTGTTAGCAGAGCTGTGGCCGTGCGGGATGATTTGGCTGTGCGCTGTGCGTCGGTGCGTGCACTGATGCACTGCTGTTTGACCGCGTGATCGCAAAAATAATCACAACAAATAGCCCCCTTTCCCCTAAATTTGGGAGTTTCAATATAACGGCGTTATTTTTTTATGCCTTTTTTTTTCCTTTGGGAAAATATGCAATCCACCACAGCTCCATCAATATCGTCGATCCGGATATCTCCCGCCCCTCAAAATACTCGTTGACGCACCCACAGCAGTGTGGCAAAGTGGCAGCCGATTCCGTGGCCTCTACGGTGCGCGACCTCGTCGCTGAAGTTTGAAAATGTGGTTCCAGGTCGTTTTTCTTGTACTGTAAACAAGTTGTTTTTTACAGCTCGAAACGAATATTTTTCTCGAAAAATATGAATACGAGTACTCGTATACAGCAGGAAACAAATGACTGCGTTTTTGTACACGATTCTTTGATTTTTGAGGCACACTTCTGAGGCCGATTACGCCGTCTGTAGGATCGATCCCGATATCTCCCGCCCCTGAAAACCTTCCTTGCATATATACACGGGCACAGGAAGAGTTCTGGGCGATTTCGTCCACGCCTTCCACCGCGACCTCGGCCGTGAAGATTGCCTAAACAGGCGGCGTAATTGCTTCGACCGAAGCTGCTACCTGCTTCCATCTGCAGGAAACTGAATTAGTCCAACTCTATGAGGATCAAGCACGATCAAGCTACCGAACAGGCTCTACCATGACTTGATTGAGTTGCTCTGCGTGTGGTGTGTCATTTGGAGGCTTCTGTGGGGAGCACGGTGTCTGTGAAAAAGGCCTTGTTCGGGGCTGATATTGACCCAACCCCGTTTTCCACAAATCAGGCGTTATCTGAAAGTACTTTTTTCTCACTTTGTGGGCAGTGCAACACAGGTGCGCGTGATCGCAAAAATAATCACAACAAATAACCCCCTTTCCCCTAAATTTGGGAGTTTCAATATAACGGCGTTATTGTTTTACGCCTTTTTTGTCATTTTGACATGCCTGGCCGTGCCTGAGAAAAGATAGGCAAGATAGGCACGAAAATCGCGTTCAGGCACGCAGTTTTCAGAAAAGGTCATTCAGGCATTATTCCAGGCATGCCTTTAAGGCCTGGACCTAGGGCTGCCTATCGAAAGTTGGGCCGTTCGTCACGAAGAAAAGAGGTGTATTACGGTCCACTCGTAACTAACGACCGACCCCAGTCGACGTAACTCTCATGGTATTTATACGTTATACGTATACTAATGCCGTAATACGCGTATAACATAAGTTGTGCAACTCGCATGGAATGTTTTGCGTATGAAGCAAAACTCGGGATGCGAGTGAGTGATGTGATATTTTAAGGGCCAGGTGAACAAGTAAGATTGAGAAGTTTGGAGTGTGTGTGTTTTTGTTTCTCACCACCGAGCTACACCAGATCACCATCAGTACACCAAGAGGGGGGTGCACGCAAGAAAGAGTAAACGGAGCCACACTCTCCGCCATGTGTTCGGCATTTAAAAGAAAGTACTAAAATAACGGGTTAGGATTTTCGTCCGAAAAATAAATTAAACATGTTGTTTTCAGGGTGCTATACTTGATTGATTCTTGTATATATGATTTGTACCCCCAAGTCTTGAAGACAAAGAAACAGTGCACAGATTCTCAGAGTACCTTGGAGTAAAGCAAGGAGTATTGGAGATACAATACTTCAGGTACTTCGTGTACTCCGAGTATTCCGGGGGTCGATACTCCGGGATACTGCTCGTACTCGGAGTATTTCGGGTATGAACACTCTCGATACTGCTTGTACTCGGAGTATTTCGGGGTCCGATACAGCGGGTACCACTTGTACTCCGAGTATTTGGGGCTTCGGTACTGCTCACACTCCAAATGCTCACGGGTATTCAGGCCGCCAGTACTCTATTAGTCTGAGTACTCGGAGTACGAAATGTACTCGATACTCGGAGTATACTCGGAGTGTGAAGTACGTTAGGAGCATATTTGCATCAATATGAAGACTCGGCCGTCATTCCTCCCAGGTTCTGGGAGCATGTGACTGGCGTTCCTACCATTTCAAAATTCACACATGCTCCCATTACCTCGGAGTAAAATTAGAGTACTTTCGGAAAAAAACACTCAAGGTAATTTGTGTACTCGCGGTATTTCGGTGTCTAAAACTCTCGATGCTCGGAGTACTCCGAGTAATTTAGATGGTTTTACTCCGAGTACTGCTTGTACCCGATTACTGTAAACGTACTGCTCATACTCCCAGTACTCGGAGTATTTTGGCCTCCAGTACTGCTCAACCCGGTCGCCCCGGTGGGCTAGCAGGTAACCATGAAGCCTCTTAGCGTCAAGATCGTTAGTTCGAGCCCCGCCGAGTGCATGCTCTTAGGTACTTTTTCTCGCAAAAAAATATCTTGATTCTGGCGGAAAGCGCGAGAGCGTGAGTTAGCAAAATTATGTGAAAATCGACGAGCGTTGGGAAGGCTGGACCCTCTGCACGATAAAAAACAAGGCAGGAACCGTAGTGGGGGAGGAGGGATAGGAGCCTACTTTGTGACCCCGGATCTGAGTTACGACTACGGAGGGAGAAAGACGGAAGTGCGAAGATAATAAATGAGATGGAAAAAAAAAATACTCCAAGTACTCGAGTATACTCGGAGCATCTGTGAAACAGTAGTGGAGTGTCGTTTTTTGTTAGTTTTTTTCGCGTACCTTTGGTACACTCAGTGTCCGTCCTGATTCATCATCTTAAAAGGGTGACAGGTACTGGCACTAATGATGTGGTCACGTTGTCGCGGACTGGACTGTGACACCCAGAGACGTGACGCGTAAATACATCGAACCTTTCGATTAAGATACTGGGCAGGTGAGTCGGTTGGAACTTGGAACAGACGATTTCCGGAGATCAATCAATACTCTCGCCGAGAGGCTATTAAACAGTATAACATCGATACGGAAAGATTATACTACGTATATATAACCAAATGTTTGTTGGAACAGGGTTGCGTGTGCAACAGTAGTCTACCGGTGTACAGTGAGACACACACTTCCGTCCCCGCCCACTCGCACATCGTCTCGTAATAGCATCAACACTGGAATTAACCTCGAGGCCCTCGGTGTGTCGTTACGAGGTGAGCTGGTATCCTTTCTCTGAGAGATAGTTCTCGTAGATGGCAGAAGTTTGAATGGTCTCGGGCCATCGGGGGGACTCAGTATTCGAGACTGCAGACAGTTTACCCTAGAAAACGGACGTACGAGGCAGAGATGGCCCGGTAGGCGTAGGCACGCGACTCACCGAAGTGCGAGGCCGTCAGTGACGTGTAGCGTCAGCCGGATCTCCCTTCTGTTAATAGTATACTCGTACGTATACGTTTGTTGTTCTGTCGTTTTTGTTTTTTTTTATATCCCATTTATTGTCTTGGCACTTCTGTCCCCTCCCTCCATGTAGTCGTAACTCAGATCTGGGGCCACAAAACAGGCTCTTCTCCCTTCTCCCCACTACGGTTCGTGCCTTGATTTCTATTGCGCAGAGGATTCAGCAATCCCAACGGTCGTCGATTTTTATTGATTGTTTCTATCTCACGCTCTCGCGCTTTCCGCTACGTAGTCAAGGGCGTCCCGAACAATATTTTATCGACACCTAACTATCTAAAACGGTCAGAATGGAAAAACAATCCGACTACTACTACTACTACTGTGATCGCTGGACGATTTAGCACAAAACAATTGTTTTCTGAAACTTTCCAAAAACCAATCACTTGGTTTTAAAGACACCCCCCCCCCCCCGGTGCTCCGTCTCGAAAGGGATGCGTGGTCAATGGCCAAATGACTACGGACGCAACAAATGAGTACCTCCCCCCCCCCCCCCCCCCCCCTGAGCCATTCTGACCATTTTATAAAGTTTAAGTGTCGATAAAATACTTTTCGGACGCCCTTGAGGTATTAATAGTTAAGTTTTTGTTTGCGAGAAAGAGTCCCTGCAAGCATGTACTCGGGGGGGGGGCTCGAACCCACCACCTTGACTCAAACAGGGGCGATACGCACCTGTCACTCCACCAGGGACGTATATGATACGTCTAAACAAATGACCAGAAAGAAGGAACAGCAATCAACAATCGAAAGAAAATACCACAAACAGACAAATTCCGAAGATCAATCAATACTCTCGCCGTGAGGCTGTTATAACATTGATACGGAAACATCAAACAAGGTATCATACGTGCAATAAAAATGGTTGCGGAACAAGGGGTGCGTGTGCAAGTTGTAATCTACCGGCGTGCAGCAAGACTCACATATGGCCACCCCCGCCCACTCGCACATCGTCTAGCATCAACACTGAAAAACACTGAAATTAACCTTGAGGCTACGGTGTGTCGTGAGGAGGTGAGCTTGGATTGCAATGAATGATGATTGCCACGGGAGGCACCCTGACACGGCGGCCACAGCGCCTGCCTGTATTATGCAGGAGCAATCGTCCACAGACAATGTGGCATGCACGTACGTACATAGATGTCAGGGATGTTTGTTATCGATGAGCGTTTCCCCAGAGTTTCCACCTTTATTAAAGTCAAACAATTCAAGATCAGGTTCCGTAGGGTTTGTGGATTTAGAGTACGGGTATGGGAGTGTTACAGAACTTACAGAAGTTCCGAGTACGGGTATGAAAGTATTACATAACTCCCAGAAGTTCCGGGTAATGTGACACAGGCGTACATAGGGAAACCAGGACGGACGAAAGCAGGAAAGAGACGGCAAACAGAGTAGGTGCCAGACCGACTAGCTGGTAGAACCTGCCTGTACTATGGGCACAAACCTGCCTCGGCTGGCCTTCGGTGTGCTCCGGCTGGCTGTCCTATCCTGTCGTTCTCAGTCTTGCTCTGTTGGCGCTGTTTCGGTCCATTTTATTTTATTTTCTTTCATTTCATTTGGTTTTTTATTGGAGGCCGCATCTCCTCTGGGAGAAGCACGACACTTTCTTTCTTTTTTTGTCATGCTTTTTATTTGGTTGCTTGATTATTGATTTGCTTCAGTATATTTACTTTTTATTATTTTTTCTTTTCGCTTTTTTCTTTTTTCTCTTTTTTTCTCTTGCATGCACCTGGATTGCTAGCAGGGTAGGTCTTGCCTGTCGTATATGGCGTTGCATTGTCTGCTCTGCTTACTGCACTGAGTGTAGTATCTCTGTGTCGTAGTTTTGTGACCACAGAACTGGTACCTTTTTAGGATGAAGAATCGGCACGGACACTGGGTGTGCTGGATGTCGACGGGTAGAAAGGAAGGTTTAATGTGAAGAACACACACACACACACACACACAGAACTCACAGAAGTTCCGTGCGGGTATAAACTAGTTGTACTCTTACCCCGGGTATTGTAGCACGGGGCGTACAGAACATACCGAAGTTCCGGGTACGGGTATGAATGTCGTACAGAACTTTCAGAAGTTCCGGGTACAGGTATGAGAGTGTTGCAGAACTCACAGAAGTTCCGGGTATTGTGGTATATACAGAACTCACAGAAGTTCCGTACGCTCGTACAGGTATAAAAACGTTGTACCCGTACCCCGGGTATTGTGGCACGGGCGTACAGAGCTTACATAAGTTCCGGGTACGGGTATGAGGGTCGCACAGAACTCACAAAAGTTCTCTGTAGGGTAACTTTTTTTCTTTTTTCTTTTTCCATCCCATTCACTATCTTCGCACTTCCGTCTCTCCCTCCCTAGTCGTAACTCAGATCCGGGGTCACAAAGTAGGCTCCTCTCCCTCCTCCCCCACCACGGTTCTTGCCTTCATTTTTATCGCGCAGAGGGTTCAGCCTTCCCAACGCTCGTCGACTTTCATCGAATTTTGCTAACTCACGCTCTCGCGCTTTCTGCTAGTCAAGATATTTTTAGCGAGAAAAAGTGCCTAAGAGCATGCACTCGGCGGGGCTCGAACTCGCTTTCTTGACGCTTACAGGCTTCGTGGTTACCTGCTAGCCCACCGGGGCGATGTGCCCGGGAAAAACCCCGGGTATGGATCTTTACGTAGCCTACAGAAGCAACCTTGCAAAGTTTGTATACCAATACAGTACAGGAGACCTAATAAGAAACATAAAATCTGGTCCAGGCTGGATTTCTTATTCGAGAGAGGGTGCTTTCTACACTAGTTTCAACATTACGACTCCCAAATTTCTTATTCTTCTCTTCAATATCAGCCTGGCTTTTTTTTTAGTCTGTTTCTTAGTAGGTGTCATGTACTGTACACCAAGCAGTAGTACAGGACGCCTTATAAAAAACAGGAAAGCTGGCCAAAGCTGCATTTCTTATTCAAGACATGGTGCTTTCAACACTATAATAACTTCAATATAAACGAATATCGGATTTATCATATCCTCTTAATACCAGAGTGGCGTTTCACTATTAAATACTATTAATACCCTGTTTTTCGTAAAAGCGCCGGTGAGTCGACAAACAATAATAACCAAGAACAGCTACGACGTATGATACGGGTAGGTATTACGATGCGTAGAATGCGTTGTGTACCTACGACGTGAACGTATCTGGTACTACTGTACATACGATTACGATACGTACAATACGTATAATACATACGGATAATATATATATTGTTATTGCCCTCGATGAAATGCAATCGAGCGCTGTTCTCAGTTTGGTTGTGCTTTTTTTGTGGGTGAAGAATCGGCACAGACACTGCTGACTGCTGGGTGTGCTGTCGACGGGTGGAAAGCACGGGTTTTCAGCGCAAACAATCTACTTGCGGGGGGGGGAATCTTGCGATTAATGTATTTTTCAGGTGTTTTACACCAAACAAACGTTATCGTAACACTTTGTGGCCCTTTTTTCTTCCCGACTTTTATTTCGCCAACCAAAGATAAAGGATGTGCAACAGCAGCGCCCATGGACAAAACAACATGGTACTCGTACGTGTAGGTATGTATTCAAAATATGGTGCGTATCGTTCTGATTCTTAATCCTAGAGAGATACCAGTTCTGCGGGTTAGCATTGCATTGTCTGCTCTGCGTCCTGTGCACTGAGCGCAGTATATCTGTGTCGTAATTGTGTGACCTTTTGAGGATGAAGAATCGGCATGGACACTGGGTGTGCTGGATGTCGACGGGTAGAAAGAGAGGTTTAATGTGAACACCATTAAGCGATTAGCGTCAGCGCACAATAACCTTGTATGCGCGGGGGGGGGGGGGTCTTTCGATTACGAATGCATTTTTCAAAACGCTGTAACATAATATACCGTATAACACGGAAGAAAGCACACCCCGGTGATAACATTTTGGCATTTTAACTTATTATCACCGGGTGTGCTGTTGTGGAGGGGTGTGCTATCTAACGCATCCCCGGTGATAAACACCATGCACGAGAGCCCTGCAGCCAGGGGGTGTGGTACCGAGAGGGTGTGACAACGACGGGGTGTGCTAACGGCATTATTGGGTGATAACGAGAGTTAATGTTATGGTACTGCTGACATGATGTGGAAACGTTTGGTAAATACCTGGTATCAGGTATAAGAATCGTATTGGTAGTACTTGGAAGGCGGTATCTTAGGTGGGAACCAGGGATGGTTCCCGATGGCTTTGTGCCATCTCGTCTTCTCAGTCGTTCATCACGCGAAAACGGAATAAACCTGCTCTTCTTCTATCTCTACGCAAACAACACACGTGAGTACCAACGAGTACCCGTTCCATAGGCTGACCTGGCTAGGGATACCCTGTCCTTCTATACCTAGCATCACTACATTAACAGACTCCGACCAGATTCAGGGGGTGTGGTACTGAGAGGGTGTGATAACAGCATATGCTGCTTGCTCACGACAGGGACGTGGCAATCCATCCATTTTACTTTCAAGGATCTATACCCTGTAATTCATCGTACACGGCGGAAATAATTGGGGTATAATACGAGTATCGGATACGGGCGAACTTTCCGTAAGAAAGGAGCAGCACAGCAGAAATGTACATACTATAATGTTCCCGAATGCGTTACGAATAGGGTCCATGAAAACGGGCTGTCAACCGTTGTGTATGACGCACTGTATTTTCGTGTTCATGTGTGGTCTCGGGTTAGTTCCACGTATCATTGGAAATATGTGGTACGCTGAGACCCCGCACTCTGTCGTCTCGTACCACTCTGACCCGGAATATAATAAACACTTTTATATTAACGTTTCATTTAAATGGTCCTTATATTTCGGTTCAGAGTGGTACGTAGTTAGGTTGGGAGCAGAAACAAATAGGGTAAGTACCAGGTACGGGCAAACATTAATAGTGTCGAATAATTTAGAGAAGCAAACTAAAGGGTTATTATACCTAAATCAAGTAAGTGCGAACAAGGGTCACCACATGAGCAACAACTTGGGAGCTTGGGAGGAGGTACATAGGAGGTCGGATGCTGAGAGAGGACAGAGACAGGGACACCGGGGGAGGAAGAGAGAGACGGGGCAGGGATGGGCCGTCACTCCAAAGGAGCCGAGGGGGAGAGGTTGGATAACGAGGACGCGAGACGAGTGCGCAGCAGCCGGTCGTCGAGTTGGAACGCACGCGTGTGCTTCACGTTCGTCGCTTTTTTGCGTGGGAGACTTCCGTCAAGGTGCCAGACCGGGCGGAAATATTAGGGACATTTCGATGGTCACAAAATGTACAAATGCACCTAATTATCGTTACGAGAAGACCGAAGGTCGAGCGAAGACCCGAGGGTAGCGAAGGGTAGCCCGACAAGGTTGGCCAAAATCAACACAACATCACCCAGGCCACGCCAAACAAGCTGAAACTTGGAGGGTGCCCGTAATGTGATGAGTAGAGAGGGGGCGGGGTCAGACGAGGGATTTCGTGACTCAAAAAATCGAGGGGGTGAGCCTCTTGTGGGGAGAAAAACTAGTAAGACAGACAGACAGACAGACAGACAAGATTTTAATTCCCGAAACAGAGCACAAAACTGAGTCTATGTCCATATCATACGCAGCTGTCACGCTGTCTGATATTAATAGAAGAACGTATCATTTTCATCTTCGGGCGGCGAAATATGCAAGAAAAACAAAGAAGAGCCATACGAAGTGATACTATTTTTCATTTATATTTTTTTTTGTTATTTCCTCTTCTCTTTCCTGGACCCTCATGTGTGACACAAGAACAAAAAGGAACTGAGTAGGAAGCGCCACGTACCCGTTGTATGGGTGGCGCCCAAGGGAATTGAGACGGAGGGTGGGGGGGTTCGTAGGGAAACCGCGGCGGACCAAAGCAGGAAATAGAAGGAAAACAGAGTAGGTACCAGTACCAGACCGACAAGCTGGTAGAACCTGCCTGTACTACGGGCACAAACCTGCCTCGGCTGGCTGGAAGGTGCTTTTGGTGTGCTCCGGCTGCCTGTCCTTTCCTGTCGTTCTTAGTCTTGCTCTGTTGGCGCTGTTTTTTCGGTCCAGTTCCTTTCGTTTCATTTCGTTTGGTTTCTTTTTTATTGGGTGTCGCATCTCCTCTGGGAGAAGCACGACACTTTCTTTGTTTTATTTTGTCATGCTTTTGTTTGGTTGCTTGATTGTTGATTTGCTTCAGTATGTTTACTTTTTATAATTGTTCCTTTTCGTTTTTTTTTTTTCTCTTTTCTCTCGCATTCACCTGGTTTGCTAGCAGGGTAGGTCTTGCCTGTCGTATATGGCATTGCATTGTCTGCTCTGCTTACTGCACTGAGCGTAGTATCTCTGTGTCGTAGTTTTGTGACCACAGAACTGGTACCTTATAAGGATGAAGAATCGGCACGGACACTGGGTGTGCGGGATGTCGACGTGTAGAAAGGAAGGTTTAATGCGAAGAACACACACACACTAAATACCGTACGTGAAAGTATGGTCTGAACCCGAATAGGTACCGGCACCCCACGGGTATTGTGACAAAGGTATACCCTTACCTGGGGTATTGTGCCAAAGATCTTACAGAACTTACAGAAGTTCCGGGTTAGGGTATAAAACCCTCACAGAACTCACAGAAGTTCCGGGTTTTGTGGCCCGGGCGTACAGAACTCACAGAAGTTCCGGGCAGGTACAAACACGTTGTACCGGTACCCCGGGTATTGTAAAACGAGGAGTACAGAACTTACAGAAGTTCCGGGTACGGGTACGATGGTCGTACAGAACTTACAGAAGTTCCGGGTACGGGTATAAAACCCTTACAGAACTTACAGATATTCTCTGTAGGGTATTTCCCGGGTAAATACCCCGGGTATGGTTCTGTAGGTATCCTATAGAACCTGACCTTGAAACAATATATATGCGTGTAAATCTATTATTGTCTTTGCCATCCGACAATGTGCAGCATGATCTTCAGCTTTGATCACTCATAAAATTCCCAAAAGCAGAAAACCACGGAAACCAAGGAAACCTATGCGTACAGTCTAACACCCTTCTATGTCTGCTTCTCGCCAAGATTTATCCACACTACTCCATTTGTTGTCCTTGCTCCCTCCTTCTTCCCAATATGCACTCTTTACTTTCAATTGTTAAGTCCTAAGCCGCATCCAAGCTCCATCCCCACGCCATCGGTGTGGGTCTGTCACACCCCCCCCCCCCTGCTCCTCCTCGCTTCCTTGCGGCCCCTGAGCTGAAGTTTGAAGCGTGAAACCCTCCTGGAAATGGCGACCTGTGTGGTCACCGAGACGATTTGCAACAGGCGTTCTTTCACCACCCCTTCTCTAGCCATCGACCCACCGTCCCTCCCCCCCACAAACACTAGCAGCCAGTTTTTGGATGAAAGTGCTGCCCTCTACCCCGAGACGCCCAAAGCTTTCCACCGCTAAAGTGGTAAGTTTGTGACTCCGTTCATCGAAGGACACATGTCCCGGACGAGCGTAGTGTTGGCGCTTGCGCGCCTCGGAGGTAGAGGCAGCTGGTCCATCGTGATCAGCACTACCTCCTCGCAGGTGTACCTGCGCTTGAGGGTCAGCATGGGTGACGACCAGTATGAACGAAATCAGCAACTTCAAGGTATATATTACAGCTGTACTGGTATGTGTTTGCAGTAGCATGCACTACTATGATATGATGACTTCATACATGCTGACGGACCCATCCATACAGGCCATTGTTGGATGATATGAAGTATATATGTACTGTATGTACATATATACAGCAGGTGCGTTAACATGGCAGGAAACAACGCATATACACACAGGCCTACCAGGCTCTATGATTTGCTGGCCTCAAAAAAAGGACTGGACGCAAACAAGGAAGTTTTTCGAAACGCATCGTCGGGAAGAAAAAATAGGTGCATTATTACGAGCTGTACACCCAACGTTTCGAGCCAAACGATATACGTTGCGGTGGTGGTGGTGGTTGAGCGTGTATGTACAGCAGTATTGACATATATACACGACTGAGTAGTATCTCTCTCGTCTGTCCGTGTTCTGTTGTTTGTTGCCCTCACATTAACTAATCGCAAGAAATCTAGTCTGTGGTCACAGGACAGGCTCCAAACAACTCTGGAACTCTGGAGTGGAAGAGTATCGGTACCTTTCTTTGTGTGTGATTGCGTGATACCCGTACGACCGCGTTGAAAATCAGCACTCACTCGTAAATATCAAGGCTGGAAAATGTTCATTTGTTGGGCACGTTTTAGTGCACCGTTGGGCACGTTTTAGTGCACCACCAGCTGTCCTGTGCATATCGTATCGTATACGTATCGGTATGAATGATACGGAGGCATGGGGTTTTCGCTAATCACTATATATATCAGTGATGGAGATTGCCTCCGGCAACAGTGCCGATCAATTCTTGAAAAAGATTGCCCCCGAAAAGGCAATCTTGATCTTTTCGGCAATCTTGGCGAAAAGAGGCAATCTTGATCTCGATCTTCAATATTGATCTTTATGTCGCCAAATTAAGCAGGTTTACTGCTTTATTTTCGTTCGTATACATATATATACTACGTGGCTCCATTTTTTTTTCAATGTACGACTACTTCGAGTATTTGGTACCCGCATTTTTGTCGTACATACGTACCAGCTGATTGGTACACTACAGCATTATCATACACACACCTATGATTAATGATCAGAAACAGGACAAGCTGGACCAGACTCGATTTCTTATTCGATAATGGGATAATTTCTACACTATTCAATACATTACCGGCCCGTTCAGAAGAAAGTATTCCAGAAGAAAGTCAGCGCGAAAAATTGAAAAAAATGGTTAAAGCTCTCAGCCTATACTCGTAGTCAGAGCCTAAGAATGAATATAGTTCACAACAAAAAAGCTTGTTGTGCACTAATAAACCTGGTACTACTTACTGTAAAAAGATATCGTGACTACAGTATAGGGCACCTAATAAGAAACAGGATAATTATAAAAACACGCTAAGTTTTGAAGGAAAAAAAAAATCGGCAGTAGTTATCTTGAAATTTGTGTGGAAAGCACCCCCTATCGAATAACAAATCCAGCCTGGACCAGACTTCCTGTTTCTCATTAGGTGTCCTGTACTGTATTAATGGTACTTTACTGTAGGAAAAATGCCTAGTCGGGGATCGAAACTAGAAAGTGCAACATGAGGAAGTGAGCTTTCGCGCGCACCCAGAATAAGACAATCAGTCTGAGCCCGATTTAAGGTTTCTTGTGAGAGGGCCAGTACTGTATAACGGGGCATTTGCATTAGGTGTTGCGCTGTTGCGCTTGCGCAACATTTGGTCAAAATAACCGTTTTGCGCAACAGTCGCCGCAAGACTGGTTGCGCGCAGCGCAACACGCGTATTTGGGGGCGCAACATTTTTCGCCGCAGGCGAAATTGTTTGTTGCGTTTATTTTTCGCCGGAGGCGATAATTTTTTTTGGGGTATTTTTTTCTTAATAATTATCCGTAATTGAACACCTTTTAGGCCCTTTGTCCTATTCGCCATACAGTAGTCGAGAACAAAAATTAGGCACCTTTTGCTATTCGCCGTAGGCTTTTATTCTTTTTGAAGCACTTTTTTCTATTCGCCGTACGAGGCCAACAATAAGTTAAAAGGCTTTTTACTTAGTTTTGAGGCGTATATTTGCGCATAGATCGCTGCGCGCAACACACCTTGCGTCGCATGTTGCGCGCAGCGCAACAGATGCCGAACCACTAATAATATATAAATGTCCTGCTGTGTAACGACTCCCTATTTTATTTTTTTAGTTTTAATCCGAGCCTGCCTTTCTTATTGCGCGTTTTGTTCTGATGTGCCCTGTGCTGTACCCCAAGAAACTTCGTATTTTATACTGGCTTACCACTTCCCATACATAAAACACAACAAGCAAAATCGTTACAGCAAGGAGGCGTCTATCTACACATATATATATATACATTTATATCTGGTGTCGAAGCACTGGGCGCAAAGCTCAGACTATCAGCCGCCTCGAGAGACCTCTGAATGCTCAACATGTCCGAGGTAGACCGTAGATGTGTGCCGGCGTGCGATATACCTGGTATACAGTATGGGCCTGCATAAAAGAATGGTCATTTGGCAAAAAGGGAGATACCCCTCACATATCGTGACAAAAGGGGGGACACTACGAAGCACCGGCGGCGAGGTTCTCGTTCCAGAGGTGGTCGTCAACACCAATCCAACGGCCCAGCGCATTAACGGTATACTCATAGTCATATATTGACCATCACTGTGACCGAGCAGCTCAACAGCTCACTGCGTGGTACTATAAGACTCTCCTCTCTTCTACGCCATGGTACGTACCTGATATACGCGTATACGTATACGGCGGTACCGGGACTATACTACATATACGACGTGTAGTTCGCGCGATCTTAGTATCCCACTCAGTTTGCAAAGATGAGTTTCGATAAAATCCTCGATCTCTCAGCTGTTTTTGTTTTTTTTTTAATATACGTACAGCAGCAAGCAGTACCAAAGCAGTAGTACTACTACCCTGTGGTACGTACATATTTATATACGTTACTCGTATATATGTTGGTGAATTTTGTGGGCTACAGGGCACAGGGCGCCAACCAATGTAATGCATTGGTTCGCAGGGCCACACCTTGAAACCACGATTGATTCTGAACCAGATGTGCGTGTCACAGGACCTGCTGTCATATATGGTATACAGGCAGTACTCGCGGAATCATTTGTGATATATACGTACATCACGTATGCGGATATGCTGACCACGTTTGCCAGGGTATGGGCCGTTGATCTTTTTGGCGTTACGTAGACGTCGTCTGTTGGGCGTGCCACAACAACCAGAACATGGAGTGGTCACTTACCCGTGGTATTTTTGACACAGAAAGGGGGATATCTCTCCGCAACGTGACAAAAGGGGGAACGTTACGGAAAAAGGGGGAATTTTTCCAAACTTAGTAGATGGAAGGGGGGAAAGCCTAGCGTGGGCAAAACAAAAAGGGGGATATGCTCACACTCCCCCTTTTGATCGCTCTCGTTCACCCGCTAAACATATGGAAAAAAAAACTGCTGTGGTTGGTAGCGAGATGCCATATGAGTGTGGCAAACACATCAGGTTTTAATTTCAAGTCGATTTGACAGAGTACATGGGCATACCCGGCGGCGAAAACCGATGTCCCCCTTTTTGTCACGAAATAGGGGGGGGTGTACCCCTTTTTGTCAAATACCCTAAAAGAAACGCCTAACCTGAGAGAGCCTTAAAACCTCAACACTATTTTAGCATACAGACAGGCTAATACGTACCAGTAGGATCTAGTGAGCACTCGCCGCTGAGCACGATTTCTTATTCCAATATTCCAAACGTCCTTCTCAACGTGAGCCTTTTTTTCTTAGCAGGCTGTTTCTTATTCGTGAGCCCTAATTTCTTAGCAGGTTGTTTCTTGTTCGGCGGCAAAGGTTTGCCTTTGGCTGATGTGTGTGCTTGTCAGTTGGTTTGTTAGGGGTGTAGAGCGTGAGGGTGCGTTTTATAAGGGTTTCCAGTGATATGACAAGACGTTATTTGGGCGGGATCCAAAATATCAAGATTGAAAGGTTGAATCAATCGATCTTCGATTCTCGACCTAGATCGGAAGATCGGCTGCGAAAACCACCAATCCAATGTTGAGAATTTCCAAAAGATCGCGATTTTTTCAGGGCAATTCAATTCCGATCTCCATCACTGATATATATACGTACCGCTGCTATGCGCATTATGTCCTCACGCCCCCGCCAAACATTGACACGGCCCTGCAACCACGAGGACCTGAACCACCCCCCACCCCTAGACAGTACGAACCAGCCCTGGGTGTGCATCCTACGATCGACGAGGAGGGGGCGGGCGAATTAAGCTGTCCTCTTTTGCGGATTTGTGATTTTTCTGGCATTGAAATCACTGCGCTTTTTGCCTCACCGAGTGCCCTACCCAAAATGAAAACTAACTACTCGTAGAGAGCTCATCCCACCCGGATATGCGCCGTCCAAAATAAACCTGGATAAAAGTCGAGGTATGCAATGAGCCAAGAGCCACCAGCTCGTGTTTTTCTTCAATACGTGTATAATATTTATGTCCAGCGCAACAGCAGTACAGTACGCGACATCACTTAAGAATGTGGCAGTTAAGAATGTCAGACTGAGATTTACGGAAGTTTAAGAATTTACAGCTAAGCATTTGTGCTGAACTCGAGGAGGAAATAAGAAATATAAATTGAGAAGTGCAAGGGGGTCGGCAGGCAGGAATCTTGCTGAATACACTGCACCCCTGAAAAAAAACAAACTGCCCAAACTGCCCAAACATCCCCCAAGGCCACATCAGGCCCCCAGCCAAGCCGCCTCCGCGCTCCAAAACCGTCCCAAGTGGCGACGTTTTATATATGTTTATACTGGTTTATATGTTTTTATTTTTGGTCGCCGAACAAAATCCATTTTTTTCCCGCCAAACAAAATTATTTCCCCTCTGCAAAAATG
This sequence comes from Saccharina japonica, assembly GCA_008828725.1. Taxonomy (NCBI): domain Eukaryota; class Phaeophyceae; order Laminariales; family Laminariaceae; genus Saccharina; species Saccharina japonica. Next base: position 194,609 of record MEHQ01004203.1, on the reverse strand, counting down.
CAATTCAAAATATTGCAATACATTGTTTTTTCCGTCGTTTTCGGTGCGGATAAAAGCAGTGCGGTGGTGGATGGTGTACTGCTTGCTTCTAGAGTACCTGCAAGCCCTTGGGGTGGTGCTTAACCCCTTCTGGCAAAAAATATAAGAGCGAATAAAAAACAAATCAGTTTTGATTTCAGTTGCAATACTATTTCTTGGTATAATTTCCACATTTTCATGACTCCCTACGGAAAACGACATCGCTCCAGTTCAAATGCTCAGGATGGCAACCGATGAGTACTTTTAGAGAGCGTAGGTCATGGTCAACATTTGTTTCTCAACAGGTGTATCGATCTGACGCTTTGTTCATCCCGACAAGTGCCTCTTACTCGAAAACGACTCGCTATACCTCTGGTACCCAAGACGAATTTGAAAAATGTCAGTTTCTCCGACTGCTGATACTGTTTGAACTCAGATTTTCGACGAGGACGCCGAGCACTATTAATAGTAGGTGAACCTGCCTGGGCCTCTAGTTCGACCGTTCGTAGCGTCCTATGTGGCCACAGCAGAGTGTAGATACCGAACAGGAGCTCCGAAACGATAAAAATCTTGCTGCGGAGCACTTTCGTTTCGTGATGCAAACACAACAATTCTTGCCCTCCCTTGCAGATCCAAGAGCCCCAATACCTCCTAAAGACTATAACGAACAAGCTATACGTTGGTTTGTCGCAGACCTGAGCATTCGAACTGGAGCTATGCCGTTTTTCGTATCGAGTACTGATATGTATGGTGTACCAGAAATAGTATAGCTGCTGTGAAAAAACATAAAGATATTTTTCAAGACTCAAGCATCACCGAAGGGGCCCCTTAAGAACTGGTCTCACATATTTGGGGAAAACAACTTGGAATTATTGTGAAAGTTTTTTTTTCAGTTCTGAATGGGTTAAGTAGAATCGTTGAAGGTGGCGAAGATAATATTTAAAGGGCAACTGCCAAAATCAGGTATACCTGATCCATTTGAGCCAAAATCAGGTATATACTAAAACCAAGTAAAAAACGCACGCCACGAACGGTGTTTTTCAAGACTTTTTGGCTGTGAGAAATAACCAAACATACTTTTGAATTTGCGCCTGAATTGCAAAATGATAGCGAATGTGTGACCTCCAAACTCTTGATAAATGTTGTAGGTTACTTTCAGTACGGGTATTAATATATGTCGTATGCTTTCATTGATTTCGTCTCCTACGACGTGAATTTCCGTATTCTTGTACCAGGTGCGTATGTATATACTCGTAGCCACATTGATAGCATACGAACAAAACATCGAGTTAATTTGAGACTGAACTGCTCGCTTTCCCTTGTACCGTGTCAGCCAACAGCAGTACGTAATACACTACAACAGGTTCATTGTGCTGTATTCGCGCGTATTATACGTTCTGTAGTCGTTGGGGCGGGTCGTATGTACGTAGTGTGGTGATGTCTTCGTGTCGGGCGTATGGGAGACAGAGTACGTATGGCCTCTGAATGGCTCAAAATTCGCCAAAATCAGTTGAAAGAGAACCAAAGTAGACAAATCCAGGTGTACCTGACCATTTCATGCCGAAATCAGGTACGATGTGAGGCTGGCCAATGAGAGGTGTCTTAGCGTGTGATGTGTACTTGGTTGTAGTGTAGTACCGGTTTTTGGCACCAAAGTGACCAGGTGTACCTGATTTTGGCTAAAACCCTTTATCTAACCTTCGCCCGTTTTTTCTCTCTCCTTAATAGTCGTAACTTAGACCTGGGGTCACGAGGTAGGCTCCTCTCCCTTCTTCCCTCTCCCCCACTGCCGTTCGAACCTTGCCTTTTTATCGCGAGAAAACTTCAGCCCTTTCTACCCACGCGGACTTGCATCGAATTGTTCCTGCCCACGCTGTTACTATTAATAGGCGCTCTCAGTAGGTTGAGTCCGTTTTTACTTATTTTTGCAATAAACTCAAACGTTCGACCCACGTGAGACTTGAACCCCGGACATGGAAAGTTTCAAATCGAATCGGTTTTAAATCGTTTTTTGATGAATCTTTATTGCATTCGATTCGAGTTGGTGAGAAAATACGGCTGCTTCGGGTCCTACGGTAGTACAGGACAGTTAATAAGGCACATGCCGATAAGAAACACAGGCTGATATTTAAAAGAAACATAATAAATTCAGAAGTCGTTCTCTTGAAATAGTCAACACACACGAGTGTACACCTATACAGCAGTATGCAACCGCTTCGTTTTTAACTGAAGAAACAGGTACAGCCTGGAACAGAGGTCAAACATACCCCACGGATCACTACTCGTATGCCATTGAATCGAATTAGTGCAGTTATTGTTATTAATAGTTGTTGCAGCTATAGTTTCAAAAGGAGCACATGTAGCAGGGCTGTAGAGGCGATGTTGAACTTGAAGTCATGGCCGTGTTGGCGTGAGCGCTATCATTACTACAGTACGCGACAGAACTGAAGAGTTTTCTATTCAAACTCAGCCTCGCGTCTTATTTCCTTTCAAATTTCAGCAGAAATGCTTAAATCCAATTTCTCATTGGGAGAAGAGGCGCAAAACGCCAAATTCTTGAAAAGGAAATTCTTATTTTGCAAAGGCGTTCAATGCGAACTTTTTTTTCTTGAGCGGTTGTCAAGAATTTGTTTTTTCACATGGCATCCATCACTCATAATTCACAAGATCATTAGAAACACGATAATGCTCTTCAGGACTGCAGGCATCAAATAATTAAATATGGGCTTTAGCCGAAATATGGTACACCTGGTCACTTTGGTGCCAAAAACAGGTACTACACTAAAACCAAGTACAAATCACACGCTAGGACACCTCTCATTGGCCAGCCTCACATCGTACCTGATTTCGGCATGAAATGGTCAGGTACACCTGGATTTGTCTACTTTGGTTAGCTTTCAACTGACTTTGGCGAATTTTGAGCCAATCAGAGGCCATACGTACTCTGTCTCCCATACGCCCGACACGAAGACATCACCACACTACGTACATACGACCCGCCACCACGACTACAGAACGTATAATACGCGCGCGTACAGCACAATGGTCCTGTTGTAATATATTACGTACTGCTGTTGGCTGACACGGTACAAGGGAAAGCGAGCAGTCTCAAATGAACTCGATGTTTTCTTCGTATGCTATCAATGTGGCTACGAGTATATACATACGCACCTGGTACAAGAAGACGGAAATTCACGTCGTAGGAGACGAAATCAATGAAAGCATACGACAGATATTGATACCCGTACTGAAATTAACATACAACATTTATCAAGAGTTTGGAGGTCACACATTCGCTATTCTTCTGCAATTCAGGCGCAAATTCAAACGTATGTTCGATTATTTCTCACAGCCAAAAAGACTTGAAAAACACCGTTCGTGGCGTGCGTTTTTTACTTGGTTTTAGTATATACCTGATTTTGGCTCAAATGAATCAGGTATACCTGATTTTGGCAGTTGCCCTTTATCTATGGATCGAGGGCGTCCCGAAAAGTATTTTTTCGACTCCTTACTATCTACGAAAAATTATCTGAATGGAAAAACAACCGGAGCACTGTGATCGCTGCACGAGTTAGAACGAGATATTTGATTTTCTGAATTTTTCCAAAACATAATCACTTGGTTTTAATGACGCCGCGGGTCGACACGTCGGTTTAAATTCCGGACACCAACGGGGAGGTGTTCCGTGGGCCCCTTCATGGCTCAAAACGCTGCGACGCCGTCAACTCAAGTATCAGTTTATTTTTATGGCAAGTCCTCGATTGTCCGTGTATCGTCCTGTTCTCCCCGCCGGTCATTGTCGCGAACATCACCCGACGGGGTATTCACCGCTCGTGTTGTCACGCCACGGCCGCCGCAAAGAAAAGCCGCCGTTTACAGGTAGTCGTTTCGATGCTCTCGAACCGTGCTTTCCCGAGCGCCTTCGCGTGCGAGGGGATGGTGTGGTGGTCAGTACACTGTCTACGCTGGGAAGAAACCCCTCCGCAAGAGGGCGCCGTGGTGCGCCGACCGGGTGTTGGCGAACCTGAACCAAAATAAGTTTGGTATCCGCTACTTTTTTGCACGCCATCGCCAGACTGTAACTTTGGCATGAATGCGACGCTCAGTTGGCGATCTTCGGCTGAGGTATAGCCGTGACGTTGATGGGAATGCTACAAACCGTGCATTAGTGAGGCATCAATAACGCCATCATAGTCCAAGCACTCATCAATGCGCTTTACCTCGTGACGTATGCTTCTCGCAGATATCGATTCAATGCGAGCGTCAGGAATCACATCCGGAGTCTGGACGGGTGTGTTCGCTGCTGCACTTCTCTCCACTAGGGTCTCCGGTGAGAAATGGCGATACGTAGGACCGACGCGGCGGCCAAACCCACCGGCACTATGCAGGGAAGCTAAGATATTTGGTGCCTGTGTACAGCACAGCAAAAAAAACGGCTCGTCCACCCCTGCTTATCGACAACCAGTACGAGTGGGGTGTAGCCGGTTGCAGTGGTGTTGTGCTAATAGGCAGTACGGACCTCGAGAGACCGCCTGGTGATATGCGCGTGTGGCTGTGGCTCTGGTGACCCTCACAATGTGCCTGGCGGTGATTATTTCACTGTACTACTTACTTCTCGCTGGGTGCCTTCTGAGCGAACATGCGAGATAATCACAATCCAGGCAGGCGATAACGCCTGCCAGGTATCATGGGGGAAGACGTAATACATTAATAACGCCTCGATAGGGGGTAGGGGGTACTATATGGGTGTTCGCCATCGATGGGCTCCGTTGTTCGGCTCTTTCGACTGGAACATAATGGCGGAATTCGAAACCGAGGAAGGCTGCCTATAGTAAGGGTGTAGGGGTGCATCAAAATAACGTTTAAGGGGGCCAACTTGAGAGGCCTTCTAACTCACCCACATCAAATGAGGCAAGATGGGAGAAATACCACGGGCTGAGTGTGCCAAGAATGAACACTGTACCAACCGCTAATGTCCTTCAACGGCGAGGCATGCCTTACAAGGCATGTTTAGTGTTCGGTAATTCCTCGGCCAAGGCGGCCCCGTCAGCTAAACATGCTTGTGTAAGAGGTGCGAACTCTACCGTAGCACGGATTAACAGGTAACGCGTTTCCCGACCTGAACAATGCCGTAGAGCCGTTTGGATCAGTCTCGGCGTTCCTGATAAATTGGATAACAGAGTTCTGAACAATGCAAGACCCTCGAGCAGTCGCAGAAAAACATTCAGCTTCCCTAGCTGGTTATCTGTTAGGTGTTCGATTTCACGACCTAGCGATTTTTTAGCCTTTGTTGAAACACACTCATTTTTGAAAACCGTCTGGGGTTGCGGATCGCGGTTCCGCCAGCCACAACAGTAACCAACACCGACTTAACAAGCGCCGACGTTTCGCTCACAAGCTCCGACTCTAGATTGATGTGTGGGAGGATACCTACGGCGAGCTAATTCCTCGTCGGCGGGCAGGTATGGTCTACTCGCTGTTATAGTCTTTGGTGGTAGCATTTGTATTTTGCTAAACATCCGAACGACGATGTTGATACATTGCCATCGAAATGCCGAATCATGTTTATTATGAGTCCCAGGCCGCAAGGCCCAATTACAGGAATCGTGACATTGCACCCAGACACACCAAGGCGTATGCTTCATTGGCCTCCCCGGTAGCGTATTTTGAGCCAGTGTACTTCTTAAAGACATGCTTTCTTTAACGATGTCTCGGACAGGTGTTGCACGTTCTGGCCTATACGCTGTGTAACGTTGTCTGTGTAGCCTGTGTCCACAGGCAGGTATTCGTCGTTAGACGTGATGACCAAACAGAAACAGCTTAGTATGACATACGCGTCACATCTTGAACTTGTGGATAGTATATCGATGCCGGTGACCTCGCTTCTGACATAGCCTGACAAATACGCGTGCAGTCCCAAGTAGGTGGTAATGTTTTTTGGTCCATCGAGTCGTGCGCGAAACTCCCATGGTATACTGGTTGAGAAGGTCGTGACTGGAGAGGAACTTGCCGGAAACTAAACGCTTCTCGACAAAACAAACCTTCCGTGATCTCGCGGGGAGATTTAAACTCCCTTCTCGTCTCGATACGTGTGCCCGCCAATTCTACATTGTTGGACGCCCCCTGTTCGTGCAGCGTGCGACTCGGAATGGGGGATCGCTTTCTGTGCCTCGACGTCCGGAGCCTGCGAGAGAACCGATTGCTGCGCGGAAGGCCCACCACCTCAAAGATTACGCCGTGAGTGTTTGTCTTTGTCTCCTGGCTAAATCGTACAAAGGTGTGCAGCAAGGGAACGTGCACCAGGTACCAGGTATCGGGTAGATACAAACGAAACGGCAAATATACGTTCAATCAGTGTCTCTTTACGGCCTGTGGTGATATATTTTGGGACACCGTAGATATGCGTATAGGGATCACACAGGGTGCAATACGTGGGCGGCCGGTTTGAAACTACTGCAAGGAAGAGGTTTCACTAACGCTTGATGCTGTACCGCGGAGCAAAAACATATGGTTGCAAGGCTGGATTAGCGTGGTTGCTCGCAGGCCGATTGTCGTTTCAGGTTGCGCTGCTGTTGAATTGAGTTTTACCGGCCACTCCCATCTCCATATATTAATAGTAGGAAAACTGCCAAAATCAGGTATGCCTGATCCATTTGACCCAAAATCAGGTATATACTAAAACCAAGTATAAAACGCACGCCACGAACGGTGTTTTTCAGGACTTTTTGGCTGTGAGAAATAGTCAAACATACTTTTGAATTTGCGCCTGAATTGCAGAATGGTAGCGAATGTGTGACCTCCAAACTCTTGATAAATGTTGTATGTTAATTTCAGTACGGGTATTAATATCTGTCGTACGCTTTCATTGATTTCGTCTCCTACGACGTGATTTTCCGTCTTCTTGTACCAGGTACGTATGTATATACTCGTAGCCACATTGACAGCATACGAACAAAACATCGAGTTCATTTGAGACTGAACTGCTTGCTTTCCCTACCGTGTCAGCAAACAGCAGTACGTAATATATTACAACAGTTTCATTGTACTGTATGCGCGCGTATTATACGTTCTGTAGTCGTTGTGGCGGGTCGTATGTACGTAGTGTGGTGATGTCTTCGTGTCGGGCGTATGGGAGACAGAGTACGTATGGCCTCTGATTGGCTCAAAATTCGCCAAAATCAGTTGAAAGAGAACCAAAGTAGACAAATCCAGGTGTACCTGACCATTTCATGCCGAAATCAGGTACGATGTGAGGCTGGCCAATGAGAGGTGTCCTAGCGTGTGATTTGTACTTGGTTTTAGTGCAGTACCTGTTTTTGGCACGAAAATGACCAGGTGTACCTGATTTTGGCTAAAGCCCTTATAGTATAACAACCACGCACACTGACGTACACGAAATGCGTTTCATAAACAATGAAGTCAGTCGATTTTCCACTCACCGCAGAACGGAACCATAAAGCAACACACGTTGTATCAGAACACGTGAGCGTCAGGTCGCATGGTTCGTATGCGTTGCATATTTGTCTGAGTGTGTTTTCTGTTGGATGTTTGGCGTGTTGTCTTTGCGCAGAACTTCAACCGAGTACTTTTCCACTTTCTGCAAGCATCGCAGTAACAACACACCAAGCTCCGACAGTAAGTACTGTCGAAAGTCCACAGCCAGCATGACACAAAGCAGCGAAGCACGTACTACTTGTTGGAACAGGGCGCGAAAACGCCAACATGAACGTATTATGTCGTCGAGCACCATCTACAAAACCACACGTAACATGGGGACGCACTTCTTGGCGTTAGCAAGACCTCAGTTTGCACACAACAGTGTGGACCGTACATATGTCCGCTGAGTCATCCATGGCGGTTTACTGTAGTTACCATTGCGAGGAAGCTTAGCGAGGGGGATCGCCCTCAACGGAAAGAGCGTCGGGTGAACTGTAGATACATACGGGACGGGGAGTGCACTCCAGGATCATCCAACTTCCATCTCCGTCTTTGATTGTTGTTGCCGATGCTGCTACCGTGCCACGCAATAACAGGGCTGCTGCTCTACAACATGGAATCTTCATGTATTGTAGGCTGGTTTGTTCAAGTTATTATGTGTATGGGAACCCACGCTGCGAAAAATAGCGATGGCTGCAATGTCTGCAGCTACCGTTTGAATTGCGTGCTTTCTCGTCAGCGAATTCCCCAAAGTTTGAGCACACAGCCAACAAGACACAACAAACAAAATATATATATACTCGTATGATATGTTGTACTACATCCCTGTGCTTCGTGGTTTGTTGGAGGTAATGGAGGCAGTTGTACTTGGTCGAAGCCTGCATAGCGAACCAGTCCCGTGACTAACACCAGCAAGAACAACCGCAAAGCTTGCCCTTTTATTCTCTTCATAGGCCTCACGGCGCGGATACCCTTCTGTTCATCACACCCTAGACTGCATGTAATGCTTGCGTCGAGGGTTTACGTACAGGTCCTCGACGGGCACTGAAAATGTTCACAAATTCACAAAATAAATTGGTTGCTGGGTGTACCTATTGCCCCGTCCTCCTTGTCGTGTGACTTTGTGGTACGCAGATCTTAAGGGGATACGTGATCAGCAAGAACTTCCTTTTTCGGCTGCCGGAGAAAGCCAACATTCAGAGCGGCGGCTTCAAGTGTGCCTCACAAGTGAGTAGTTTAGTCGAACGGTTCAAGCCTCAGCCTGGACATTACAAACGCAGCTGTGACTTTTGTTTTGGTTTGGGATGGCGGTGTATGTGACACACGTATCCCCTATAACGAGCGTAGGGTATACGTGAGAGGTTTATGCGGGTTAGACGCCATGATCCTCAACAGGAACACCCCTGGAGAAGATATTAGCGTGCAAAGGTCATTGTTTGCCTGCGTAGGCCTGTTTACTGCCAACGTGTACACGTGCCCTACGAACGTATTCGTATTGTATCCGCTGTAAGGTTTTCATCACCAAAACGTCCAGACCACATACTTACACGTGTTTGAATATCTCCGACGTCTCCTGGCTTGCTGTCCGTCAGTCCCACCGTGCCCTGCGGGCAATGCTCTCTGTGACGACCCTCACATGACTGGTCTCAGCGGGCAGTCACTCGAGTGGTCCGGAGACGATGGAGGGTGGTATTCCCTTATCCGAGGCGAGGAGGTGCAGATAAACGTTCGCTTGACGGCACCCCTGGCAAAGGACTTCCCCAACCGCCAGCTCGTGACTGGCGTGTCAGTGCTCTCTGGAAATGGACACTCCTTCGTCGTCGAAGTCAACGACCCATACAGCGTGGAGACCAGCGGTTGCCCCAACGGCATCCGCCCCTGCCTGGCGGACGGTGCTCTCCGGATTGCTGTCGACGGTAGTGAACCTATCGAGCTGCTCGGGCCCGTTGAGGATGCCCAGCTACACGACGGGCTGACACTGTCGACCTCCAACCTCCCCCTGGAATGTTGGCAGTTCGGCGGCAGCAGCCTGTGGCTCGCCAAGTACGAGGAGATTGTGAGCAGGAGCAGAAGCCTAGAAACGGAGACCTTCGATGAGTGGGTCTTAAAATTCGCGAACAAGAATATGGCGGCGCCGGACTGGTGCGCGAAGTTCATCTCTGAACAAGCTCTGGTCGATGTGCAGTCAACGCACGCGGTGCTCAAGATCACCACGCCCTCCTTAACGGTGCGCATCAATGTCGGCATTAACCACCAGGGCGGGGGCGAACAAGACTGGGATGGGCGTGTCCTCCCGGACTTGGACTTTTGGCAGATGAACATGGGGCTGGAAGGGCTGGACATCGGAGATTCTCTGTCGGGCATCCTCGGCGAGACAGCTCGGCCTGTGCTGGACCAGAGCGGTAACCCGATCATGACCGGCATCGAGGCCATTCGCGGGACGGTCGAGGATTACCGTGTCTCCGGAGCCCTTGGCGTTGACTTCCAGCTCCTCAACAACAAGCAGGGCGTCTGAACGACGTCCTACATACTAGGTAGCAGTATACGTGAGGTGTTCTGTTGCTGGACCGCGCGGGTGCGTCTTAGATCGCCGATGAAATTTGTCACATGGAGCCGAAATTGGCTTCTTGAAACTCATTGAACTGCAGCATATCGTTGTACTGCGTGCTACGCGAAGTAAGAAGCAGGTACACCATAAACGGGTGATATGCTGTGCGACCTATATATGCGTAGAGACCTATGTGCCTGCCCTGCCACCAAACAAGCAACAACGTGCTATAGATACGCGATGCATACTGCAGGCATTGTCTCATCATCGCCTGATGCCCCGCTCTTGTTTCATCCACCCACACGCACAGGTGCTGTTCAACATTGAACCATGACAACACGGGTATCAGCCGTTCCGAAGATCCACCTTTCGTTGCATGATACATGATTCGAGAGCGAATGGCCCTCCGCGTGAAGGATTTCCTGGCGTCTACCCGATAATCTGACATCACTTGTTTCGGCCGAATGGCGCCTACTGCTCAACTTCAACGTACCCGGTCGATATCGTCTTTCCCTTGTCGACAGGAGGGCTATTCTATACACTAGACGTACTATAATTTGATATACCGGGTACATGTTATACAATTCGACGAGAGTTGAGGAGAGAAGAAAGTGCTAAAATATTCTCGCGAAAAAAATGAAAGGCACGTACCGTATTGGGGAGGGGGGAGAAGAGCCTGCTTAGTGACCCCGGATCTGAGTTACGACTAAAGAGGGAGAGAGAATAGAAGGGTGAAGATAGTAAATGGGATGGACGAAAAACAAAAAACGAAAGGCACGTCAAATAACGGCGAGGTGCAATGCCAACACCTTGATATTGGACCACTGGCATCAGCAGAGCTTTCTACTCAGGTTGGTACTAAGGTAGACATGCTATGGTCTTGTTTGGCACGGAGACGTTGTTATACTCCGTATTTGCTTTGTGTTTCAGCCACTACGCATTTCTTTAGATTTATGTACTTCTAGGTGGGTCAAATTGCTCGGAAAAGGGGAGTTTTGCTCGGGCGCATCTGGCTGTGGTTAGTGTATGGCCACTTGATTGGCTGTGAGGTTTATTCGAAAACACACATAAACCCTTTTCACTACGCAGTATATGTATACAAGTACGTGGTTGGGGGTTCCACTGTACTACCCTACGGGTCAACGTATCAATCATTTCAGGGTCAACGGCAGGATTGAGCGGGGACACCAACATGGTAGCGCCTCTTCGTGGCGTACTCGTACCCCCGGAGATTCACGTCGTGTATAAGTTCTTCGTTTGAGACGCATTTGTTGCCTTGTGGATAATGCTTGACTCGTGGAACCGGGGAATGTTGTGAGCATTGGGTGATGCTTGGTTGACGCGGGCATCGTTGAAGCCTGGCGACAAGAGACAACTAGGAGTGTTGGTGTTTAGCTTCAAGGCTAAGCCTTAGAAGCGCAGGGGATTGCGTCACGTATTGCGTACGGGATATAGGCGAAGGGGAACATATACGACAATCAACTCTCAATTCGGAGTTGTGAGTGTTATTTTTCTTGTATGTAGTGTTTCTGGTACTCGGAGGTGTCGGCGTTTGTTTCAAGTTCTTGATGTTTCCCGTGAACGTTTGATTCGCAGTTCGCAGAGCATTCCAACCTCACGAAGGAACTCCACCACGCGTGATTATCGGGGGCATTTGTCTGGTTATATGTAAGACACTGCTCCTTGCAAAAGGTCAAGAAGGAAATAGGATGAACCACGCGATCAACAGGAACGCCAAGCTGCGCATATCAAGAATGTTGAAATGAAGGGCCGGTCGCGTAGGCGTTGGTTTTTGTTTGCAGAGTTACCCCCGGAGGTCCGCATCTTTCCACAGATATCTACTGTTTAAACTCTCAAGTTCTCACGCAACGGAACACGTTAATTAGTTCGCAAGGATGCTCGACGATACCATGCATCGAAGGAAGCAGAGAAGAACAGGGCACCTTGTTTCAAGATGGCAACACTTGTTCTGAACGTTCAGGTTTGGAGCGGCGAGAAAACGTGTGTTCTACCGTGTTTCCTGGCCATGCGTTTGCTCGCAAGCTTGACGTCCATGGCAACAGCGTTAAAACCGGGACAATCTGCAATAGGAAAACTTTGAATCTATATAAAATAATGAACATTTGCCAAAACTATGGGAATTTGACAAAAAGGGGTACACCTCCAAGCATAGTGACAAAAAGGGGGACATTGGTTTTCGACACCGTGTACGCCCATGTACTCTGTCAAATCGACTCGAAATCAAAACCATACGCGTTTGCCAAACTCTCCACGGCATCTCCCAACCATCCACAGTTTCTGTTTCCTGTTTTGTTTCATATTTACGAGTAAGGCTTTTTTTCTTCGATAGGGCACGTTGCTTTCACGCATTTCTACTCAATTTATTCCGCACTATTTACTATTGCGAAACTGCATCTGCCTGACCCCCTAGCCCCCAACTCTAACTCAATCCCCCAACATATTTGTATTGCTCTGCACATTTCAGTGTTGTGTTTTATCATCTGTCCAACCAGTTATCTTTAAACGTCTACAGGTATTGAACTTTAATGTTTTTTCCACATGAAACACGAGTGTTGTTGGCATTTCTGCTGTGTAATTCCGTCATTTCTACCAATCATTCAGCACACCCCTTGCCCGTGCTGATTTTTCACCCGAAGAAGGTAAAACTGCTATCATTACTGTATTCATAATTTCAAACTCTCTTACAAAAATACGTGCGTAGTATGGAGAGTAGACACGGCAAGGGCATGCCAGCGTGATGAACTCGACTATCAGAAAGCAGAGCACACACAAGCTGGTATGCCACACAACCTTTAAAAAACCGCAGACAGCCAGAAACGTATAGGCCAGGGAAGGAAACAACAAGCGAAAAGGAAAAAATAAACAAAATAAAAAATAGTACGCGACGACAACACGCACGCAACCAAGCGCATACGGTAGCGGCTATGCACCGCGACGTCGTAGAGTGATCTCCCACGAAGCTTCCTGTTTACATTGTCTAGCGCATACGATACACCATCAATCGGTGTATGTCTTAAAGGTCTTCGATGCGAATGTGTGCGAAATATATATTTTTTACGGGATCCATGCGCCTGCTGTCAACAACACCTCGTGCCAATGTACTGCAGAACTTTTGAAGTTCTACATCATACGAAGTATATATATGTATATATACATATATATGCATCACACCTCACCCGACAATCGATCACGCAGAACATAAAACTTACGGGGGGACGTACAGTAGATCCATCATACTTGCGTTCTACGATTTTTCCTCTCTCTTTTTGCTTTACGATTCGTGTGAACAGCCAAACGAACCATATTGATCCAAACGCGTTGAACAATCGGTGAACGTTGCCTTTTCGGGTGTGTACACCAGCAGACAACAAAACAAGCGCTCGCAAGACCCAAACCCAAGCACTTACACGCGGTCACGAAACGTTCATAAGCGGGCGTTTCGGATATGTCGCGACTGATGGTCTTTTGGGTAGGGCAAGGGCATCCGATACCTTAGTCTCGCTAGTAATAACCGTGTTAATGATGTGCGTACAGAGTTACGGTGCATCGGACGTCATATACGTTTGGCCAAATTAACTATTTGACCATCAAATTAAGACTGCGTCGGGTTACGCCTCGTATTCATTCAGATACATTATAAGCGCAAGAACCCGGGGAGCTTGTTGTTAGAGACAGGCATCCCGAGGTGGGTCCTGAACTTCAGCAAACGGTGCGCACGCAGATGGGCCATCAGAATACTCCTACCGTTGTCCTCCCCGCCTCTCGGTGCTGCTGCGCCGCCCTTTCACCGAAGGAAAGGGAACCCACGCTTTAACCATGGAGTTTTGCACCCACACGTACGTGTTGCCTTGTTTCCCGTCAGCTACATTACACTGTATCCAAAGTTCGCGTGTTGGCCGAACACTCCAGAATGAAGCGGAAGGCCCTCGGCTCCCAGCGGGCCACCCGTCCCGAGGCGGCCCGATGAGCCTAAAAACGCATAAACGTACCACACGGCGCCTTTGGTCTGAACCAGACGATAAACAAGCAGCCCCTATTCTGCAGTGATCACCAGACTGGGCCATTTGGGCATTTATATTTCTGGAGGGGCTTCGATGGTGCTGTGCCGGAACATATCTGGTTGAGACGCATATATATCTGGAGGCTTTACGTCCCTGTCGGTTTTGCTCTAGTGAGTTGCACAATTGTTCCTATATGATATCCAACACGAGGCTCGAAGAAAGAATCCGTTGTGTGTTGTACCGAAATCCCAACCGTTTCAATGCAAAAAAAGTATAAATAAATAAATAATAACTTGTTTTTCGAAGATATGTCTGAAGTTCACGCTTAAGCCCGACAACAATTACCAGGAGCTAGGTACAACGGACGAAGTAGTTCGAGTTGGTAACATTATAATTGGAGGATTAGTGCAACATACGGATTGTGTCACGTCTGGCACTAATATTTGTGTCACAGAATCAATTGGTTGCTAAGCATGCGACAACCACTCCCGCTGACGTTCCCCCGCACCCCGTTGGACGAAGTGGGTCGGACGGAAAACCGTAAAATTTCGCACCGCATGTGACGGCGAGTAAGCACACAAACTCTTGGCTTCTAATTTTCTCGGATGACGCGTGCTACGATATAGGTATCACTTTCTATCTGAAATGTTTTCTGAACAATTGGGGCTCCTTAGCGCAATCTTGTCAGACGTTTCATTCTTGTGTTGGAATATTGTTCAGAGTGGGCTTACTGTAGGTCATGATATGTTTCGTCGGGTAGCCCTCGCAGTCTCCTCCGAAATTAATTGGTCGGTGTGGTATGGAGCTCCTCAAGCATGAGGCTCATAAAAAAACATTATGCACCTCTATCATCGTAGCGTGCGTCTGAAAAGGTATTCCCCAGGCGGTGCTGCGAGGATTGTTGATGGTGTGAGTAAGAGGACAGCGCCCCCGGGTGTGTACAGCGCAAACGCGCATACCACTCTGCCTTGAAAAATAACCAATGCTATAATTTAGGATCAGGATCAAACCCAGGGTGATTATCATGGTTTAGTCTGCCGGTAAGCGGCCCAGGAAAACAAACAACTAAAGCAATATTTCGTTGTGGGCCACCTTCGTTCCACCTCCGTCGGAGTGTGAAAAGTGGTATGAATGCGACGCTTAGTTCGCCAGTCTCAGATACGCTGTACCCCTGACTTCGTCTGGAATAACTTAAACTGTATAATGAAGGATTCGCAACATGTTGCAATTCACAAGCAGGCCTAAAAACAGTTTTTTTTTTGTGATTACTCTCTCAGCAAATATCGACACGACGTGGGCGCGGGTGTCAGGAATTACGTCTGGAGTTATTTTAGGAGTGCCTTCATCGCCAGCAAACCTCGTGATCCAAGCTCACCCGTGCTGAGATCGCCCCCACATACCGAACGGAGTGCAGTCACAAAACAAACTAAATACAGATAAACTCATCAATCAATGCTAGAAGAGTGTTTCGTTTCCTTTCCAGCCTCCATTGTTGGGGCGAACATGCTCGGCAGATATTTTCCACGTTAGGGTCTGAACTTGCCTCGTCTGCTGTTCGTTACCGGTGTAATACTGGAGGGCGCGGGAGGGGGGTCAGGTCATCTTGGCCGTGTGTAGGTAGCCCACCAGACAAAACAATGGTCCAAAGAGATAGGCACAAGGTATGCCGACGCACGCTACGGTAGAGGTGATCACATAAACTTCAGGTCTGTACCTTCACCCGAAAACCGATTTCGGAGGTAATTAAACGTGCTACCCGATGGCCTTACCTATACAACGAAAAACGTGTCAACCCGAAAATGAAGTTCTGACGATTTGGGGTTAAAAGGAGCTCCGCCATTCCGAGCCCTTTTTTGTAGCACGCGCCTGCCACTATTTACCGAAACCTTGGAGATTGCTTGTTTCATACTCACAGAAAATAACGGTCCGTATACTTCGGTCGAGGATGTAAAACTGCTCCGCCTTGGTATGTACCCTTTGCACATGGGAACAGGGCTTCAACTCCGCTGTTCGGCTTTCACCGACACGAACCCTGGATACAAGGCCTTGACGGTCACAACCCCCTCAACGTGGGTCTGTCGCCTGTACCTAAGAGTCGGCTTTACGAAATGTATCCCGCAGAACGCGTTATATCAGGGTGGGTCCACGAAGATAAGTGTCCGTTCCGAATGGCCGGGATGTTTGACGACAAAACGAGAAATCTTGTATTATTGATTATGTGGGGGTTTGTCCAATAATGTCATATAACGAGCAATTATATAGTCTAATGCCAACATGAAGGTAAGTAACCCCTCCCGGGCTGCGCGACACAAAAGCACGTGCCTTCAATCTTGCCAGCGTTGTTCTCGTGCATGATAACGATATCGGCACTGAATTTAAACACAGGGCACGGTCGACTACTGACAGTGAGTTCTCGCATTCTCATGCCACTCTTGACAATGAAACGTTCGTAATATTGTTGCAACAATTCACTCATGGGCCTCCGTTGGCAACCGACGTACGTATATACGAAGCATAGGGTGGACTTGACATTCTTCAGCACCGGGAGTTATTCCACTGTTGTTATTACTAGTTTTGCCCACCACCTCAGAATACTTTCAAGGGAAGCAATACCACCGCAAATACTTTCAAGGAAAGCAATTCGTAGGGCTCGTGATCGAGATTATGGCGTTCAGTGTTGGGTGCTGTTACTACGTAGACCTCTGCAGCCATGTCGCTCAAATAGCAGTTTTGGTGAACTACAATCCTGGAGTGCCAATTCCCCTCGCCCCGCTTGGCCTGTTCAGAGCTAGAGCAGCATTGCGGAGGCAAGTTATCACAGAAAACTCAGAAGCATGTACTTAACAAACCCCAACAACGCAGGTGACTCCATAAACCTCACCGCCTCGACGACGAGGAAACGCTTACGCCGGTTTATGTAGCCAAACCACAGACACAAGACAACTGATTTGCAAAGTCCACCGGTACGCAGACAGGACTGCGCAGTACGCAGTCAGCAAATATCCCCGAAACCTCCCCCCGACTGATACTCCACGATACGGTTCATTCGTTTTCGTTGTGCTTGCGCGTTCTGAGGACAATCGTTTGGGCTTCTTTAAGCCATGCAGCCTGGTTCTAATCGAGCCCCTTGTGGGGTAGGGACTCCGTGTAGTTCTAGTGGTACAAATAAACAAAAATACAAAAACACGAGTTTTCCCCAAGGGTACGTCAAACAGCGAGCTATTCCCCCCACGACGATATATATATCATTTCCTACCCTGTTCAGCCAATCGTAGACGGGGCAGACGATTAAACGCGGTGAGCCGATCACGTCTAGTGTTTGCTTAATGCAAGGGGATATATCGTACACACCGCCTGAAAGGCTTCTACAGGCTGGATAATTCACAGCACACGAAAATGCCCCGTTTTCATGTCTTCATGTTTTATGGCAGACTCATCAATCGAACCATTCGTTACACGGCCTAATGTTCGGGCTATACATACTCTAAACACCGAGTTCACGCAATATTAGCCATTAGCAGACAATCGATTGGATGTGTAACAGCACTCTGCAAGCTTACCAGCACTAAGGGGATTCTAGTCATTGCACTACCGAATAAACTTCAATTAGCGGATTTGTCTCCCATTCACGTCAGTACGCTATCGACCGCACACGAAACTAAACACCCTGATATTCGAACCAAAATTACAGTACACAACTCTATAAATGCCGCTGGCCTGTGAACGCTAGGCAGGCCAGATACTAGATGTAGGCAACCACGCCCAATCTTGGCACGACGCTGGGGGATGCTCCATACACCTACACCCGAGTAGCCAACGGTCGGTTGTGCAAAAGTGAACATTTTCCTCATTCGTGTCTGTATCCTAACTTTAAGAACCATCAGACTGGGCATCAGTTCACGTTTATGATGCAAGTGACGCGTTCACACGTTTAGGCACCCGTAGCCTAATGCCCTCAGACCGCCGTCGAGTACACGCTAAGCGCGAAGGACCCACCACACGTTTGCTCGGCGTCTCCTTCGCAGGGGAAAGAGCATTCGTTCTCGGGGATTTCGCCGTAGAGGTCGAAGCTGTCGCCGCACCAGCACTGTCAACAAGAACAAACAGAGACGTGTCGTCGCAACGCCGCGGTGCGGGGATCACGGTTAAATTTCTCGAATCACTCAACAATGCTATCTCGAGATCGTTGCCCTTCTAGCTGTTCGACCACATTGTCGAATGAGCCACAAGGTTACCCGTGAATGCGTACAAGAAACCCAATCAGGAGATGTTGCAGGAAAAACGTACCCTAAGAATCGCATTTCCCACTGCTACTGCACCCTGCAGCGTTAAACATGCCGAGTAATTTGAAAAACCAGGTGCACCTGGTGTGCAAGATTGTTGATGGTTAGCGCAGAGAAATCATCTGAACCAAACGATGCAACTTGTACTCTACCTGGTTTTCTGTTGTAAAACAGCCGCAATTGCGGCACAACGGCGAAGCACGCATCGAACGAAATATTGTTTCTCTGGTGACATCAATTCTCGAGGCATCCATCCGTATATTCCCGGCATATTTACCGCGAAACAACCAGAACTCGGAACACAAGTCGTACCACGTTCCAGTCCAGATGGTACGGTATGTTCCTCAGGGTGTGTTGGGGGGTATCTATAATGAAATCCACTTGCGGAGGCGGCTAAACACAAGACAGACATACATGGTATACAAAGTAGGTATGAAACGAATCCAAAACAATACACTATTGTTTCAAAATACACGAACGAGAGTGACAAGAATTTTTGTTGGTCCTCGCGTTTGGCAACTCCGCCAAACAGCAACTTCTTTCCCCTAACCGTGCTCATACATCCTAGTAGAAAATTGTGACATGGCTCAGCAGGGGTGCTGAGGAATGGCCCCAGGAATACACAGGAGTCTAATCACCCCCACAGACCAGCATTTGGTGTACTCGAAGCAGCCATAGTAGTAATGACTGTAGAGAAAGTGCCCAGATGGATTTGACGCCGTGACAACTTCGAGGCAATGCGAAAGCACAACGTCGGTAACAACGCGCGTGTGAGGCACGCACGGTAAAAACGATTTTGTGAAAAGTAAGGCATAACTTCAGTCGTTTTCGAAGGCATTTTCGTATGCTCACCTCAATGGAGTACTGACTTCCGGCGTAGGCGTGTCCGTTTTCGGCGCAGAAGGCAATGCAGACCTTGCCCAAACAACAAACAAACGAACAAAAAAACAAACATACGGAGGTGGCGACGGTGTAGTGGACTGTTAGGTCGAGAGGCAAGGAACGGGACACAAGGTGACGTGTGGCCGAACTTCCTCGTGGATTGTTCTTCCTACAGGGTGAACCGCGTCGACCTCTCGTGGATGGCCGGCATATAAAATAAAACCGCAAATACCTTCAGAAGGCGTACGCCACTGTGTTGATGCCACTGACGCTTCTATCTCTCCTCACTCAAAGAACTGTACTGCTTTTTTATAGTAGACGTCGTCGAAAACCCGACCGTGACACGATGTAACGGTTGCAACAAAATCCTACACATACACAATCCCACGACGTGCGTACATGCCACGGGTATACATTTCAAAAACAATACTTAAGATCTCAGTAGTAGGGTGATGCGTAGCTGTTCAGTCGCGGAGCCCCGCCTCAGTCGAAAAAACAAACGAAACGAAAACAAGTTACACGATCCTTGCAGCATCGCCGCACGCGTCGCAAGCGTGCTCTAATGTAGCTTCCATACGGGAAAGGCTGACCTGATTCGTCATGGCCCCGTTGGTGTACTTTCCCTCCGCGTTCATCGCCCGAACGCGGGCGTCCCCGTAGCAACCGATGTACGCCGGCTCGATGGGGGGCTGTGGTTGTACGAACTCGTAGGCGGTCATCTTGTTCCTTCCGCCGCAGATTTCGCCGCTAGTCGTCCCCGCGCACAAGAAGTCACAGTCCCCCGGCGGCAGACTCTCGCCATTCTGGGTGAGATCGGGGTCTACCGCGCACCAGCACTGTTTCCGGGTCAGCGTTGCGAACGAAAACCGAAGTCATTCAGAGATTGTGGCGGCAATATGTCTTGACGGGAAATTCACGCGAAACATGTGTCCATATGTTTTGGAGGGCAGCCTTGTACAGCGCGTTTGTGTTGTTTACGGGGCAGAGAGATACCAGTAGGTACAAAATGACTCCATCAAACAAAGCATCGACCCTTGCATACTTGGTATTGAGCGAGTGTACCTCCTGGCACGTGTTGTACTGGTACATTCATTTGCGGGTCGTGGAAAACGTTTGGAGTTGTTCCATAACTGGATAAACTGTGTCGTGTGAGATATGGTATCCGAAAGGTGAGTATATTAGGTCCCTCTACCAGGATATATTTTGTCGTCGTCGCCTTCACGTTCGAGCTCAACACTTGAACGCAACGTTGCGGTCGGAACCGGATCGTGTTGGTTAAGAGCCCGCGTTCTATACATGAGAGTATACACTGGCTGGCATCCACACAGTCAAAACACTTGTAACATCGAGAGGGGCCGGTATCCATACATGCGTCACCTGACTCGCACCTTCTCCCCGCGTGAAAACGTAATATATCAGGATGAGAGCCCTCAGACATGCGGTTGTCTAACAGGCCCTAAACCTCATATGTACGTATCTTCAAGTCGGGCATATCATATATCTATACCAGTACAGATCATACCATGTATGCTTTGCAGGGATACCTATGCGTCATTTTGACAGTTTCCCACTGAATATTCTGGGCCTGTTTCCACGGTGGTAGTGTTTAGCCGATACGATGTGGCCATGTTTGCGTTCGTCCGCACTGGTGTACTCCAATCACGTACTATGTGATCCGTATATGCTCCCACGTGATCGAGCGTATCGAGACATGCTGTTCCGGCATGATCGTGTGTCTCCAGACCTGCACGATACATTCGTCCGTCCCAGCACGCTGATACGTGTACATATAGCCTAAGCTTGCGCAGAGAATGGTACGTACGTCTTTGTGTATGTGTTGGAATTATCTCAACATGTTTGAGAACGAACATCACATCATACCTACATACATACACCCCTATCAGCTTCTTACCTCGGAAGCATACTGCGTGCCGAAGTGGGTGTTCGTGCCGTCGTTGCAGAGGTCGAAGCAAATCTGAGAGGGCGATTGGGGTACGACGCGCGGTTAGGCGGATACGCCTTAAGACCAAAACCAAGCAGCTTTAATGGGCGCATTGTTGTTGTTGTTTTCCAGAGACGTTTGTTTACCAGGGGTAGCACAACACGGGCAAACCAACAAACAAACAAACAAATAAATCGACTTAAGAATTACCCAACATAGTTTACCATATGTTTTCGGGGTATAAGCTTACTGTAGACGACGGGATTATTCATCTGGTTGACGTTTCTTTGGCGTTTCTTTGTCGTCTCAACCATGACGTTTTGGGCGAGGTATCGAGTGTATAGAGCTCCGCAAGGGAGAAGAAACAAAACAAAAACAAAATAGGTGAAGCTCTGCCGTCGCACGCGTCTTCCACCGACGAACATAATTTCTGGTATTGTCACGCGTGCTTGCCTTGCAGGGAATATGCGCCCATCTGTTTCATGACGCTCCTCGCTTCAGGAGCTGTATACTCCATGGAAACTCTGACCTTGAGCAAACAAAAGATGAACTGCCAATCCAATGGACATCCCTCATAGTGGCTATATAGATACGTGACAAAAGCCCTTTCTATTTGTCAGAATTACAGTAAGGCTATCGCCATGTTTAGTTCTTCAGCGGAGCAGCTCCGCCACATAAAACCTATTTTGACAAAAACAAGTGCTACAGTAATCCTTCATTACTGACCTAAGAACGCAGGGTGGGGCAGGTGGTCGATATTAGCAACTCGGGAGTTGGCTCAATGCGGTCGAGCGAGACAATTTTCCGAACGTTCGAGACCCGTAGCTGTGCCCCTAATGAAGGCGTCTGTCGCCATATGCGCTGCCGTAGACTCAGTAGCGGTGGCGAGGTTGCGCGTCTGTAGGTGTAAAACTACAATTTGGGGTGAAAATGTTTTAAACTGCATCAGTTGTCTACGAAGTATTAGGTATACTATCTACTATAAAAATGTTCGTCACAATCTGTTACATTGGGGCGCGAAGCGGATCGTAAAGAACAGTGGAGGGGCGGGTATCGACACCCTTTTATCGTCCGGGGGCTACCCGAACGTTGCCTTGTGTAGGCTTCGTTACTTTCGGTATCCGCAGATGTAAACCTTTGATATTTCGATCAATAGGTTGCCTTCAGCCCGTGCTGCCGAAACTTGCCGGCAGCTCTGCCAAACGCTTTGAAGCGCATACGTTAATGCGAACGACGTTCCCAACTCGTGATAACTCATGTTATCTTATAGACGGGGATGGCGTTCGTGGTGAGGGTGAGAGGTCTGCTAGAAACTGCGCCGTCCACGGACCACCACCAACGATGTCCATCGTTCGAACGCATCGAACAAAGTTGTAGACCCGTACTGTAGTAGCCCTGGTCAATACACCGTACCAGAGCGTGAATCGAATACGCCAACGCAAACGAAAACGGAATACCAAACGAAGTGTCAACAAAACAGACACGTCGGATACCTCATCGTACCGGCTCTCACCTCTGCGGACATCTCGTTTTCTACCATTTTGTTCTCCATGATCCTAGACGACTTGCTGTCCGTGAAGCACCCCAACTCCACAGACTCGGTCGCCCTGGGTGTGGGAGGCGGGAAAGTGGGTCCATGGCTTGTCTCGAAAAACGGTGCGGGGGTAGGGGTGAGGGTTGGCTCGGGGGTCGCAGGAAGGGTGACCTCGGGGGTCGGAGCAGGAGTCGGTTCAGGAGTCGGGGCAAGGGTGGGCTGGGGAGTCGGAGCAGGGGTCGGTTCGGCAGTTGGAGCAGGAGTGGGTTCAGGGGTCGGAGAAGGGGTCGGAGCAGGCGTGGCGTCCGTCCTCTGGTAGACACTGATGGAGTTGACGCCGCCGCAGGCCGTCGTGGAGTCGCCGGTGCACAGGGATTGGTAGGTCAGGCCGCACAGGCCGCTGGGCACCGCACTCTCGAACTCCTCCGCAGTTCCGCAGAAGCACTGTCGAGTGTATGCCAAAATTAAGCGTTTTGCAGGAGGGTGCACAGCGAGGGGTGGCATAAACGCGGTGAGCTGAGGGCTTGACTTGCTTGCAGAGAGGTCGGGTTTAGGTCAGCTACGTTCGTCCGCTTAGAGCCACTCGGGAGAGTGATTGCCGTTTTTCTTTCCCGGTAGTCAGCTTGACTGGTTCTTGTTTTCAACACGTACCGCCAAGTCAATGTTTGGTAGGTAATCTGCGATCACAAAATATGTTTGAACATGGGGAAGGGCACCCAACCTACAACGAGTCCACGCCTACATGGAACTGTCTGTACGTGGCCAACTGCAGGTGGGAACAAGAAGGAACTACCGTGTGACGCAATCCGTAAACCCTGTTCAGTCACATCGACGCATGCTACGGTAGAGGTAGCACCATTTAGTTGAAAAGGTTTCTCAATGGTCTTGGGGGCCTTGACCCATTCAGAACTGAAACAAATTTCCTACACTAATTCCAAGTATTTTATTCCCAAATTCGTGGGACCGGTTCTTAAGGGGTCCACCCAAAACCGTCGGTCATTTCTTCTTGTCGAGGCACATTTTTCATTGTATGGTTAGGCCATGGTATGTTTCATTGGGTAGCACTTTTATTGTCCTCCATAATCAATTTTTTACTTACTGTTTGTTTGGAGCTGCTCAAGCAACCACCCTTAGAAGGTTAAATGTGGTGCACCTCGACCGTAGCATACGTCCATCAACGCCTTTCGACAGTAGAGGTTGGGCCGTTTCCCGATCAGGCAGTTGTTAGCGCGTTGCAGAGAACTCTCGATACGATGTCTAACTCGGCTGGCCTGTTCGAAGCACACTTCCCCGTGGAAAGGGGTTTAGACGCCGAATGTGTATGTATGTCGATGCTTAGCTTGGCCAGCCGAGATGGGCTTGCCGGCGGGTGAATCGATTGGTTTTGTCGAATACCTGACACGATAATCTATTTCGATGGAGTAATTGAAAACGAATAGTACTACGGTAGTTATATTGCAGTTTGTGATCATAGAAACTGCGTGGGGGTGGGAGCATCACTCGATACACGGGCTCTATACGATAAAGTCGAACGTTCGAAAATTCAACACTCGTAAACATTGTTCAACATATGCACAACAAATTAAGGCGTACACAAACCGCGTCCGGCCTGGACCTTTGAAACAAAAAGACATTTACCTCGCGTCCATACTCGAGGCCAAAGAAGTCGTACTCGGAGCAGAAGTCAGAGCAGACCTGGCGATGGTCATTTTGAGAGCACAACGGTTTGGCCGAGGGGGGGGGGGGTGGTGGTAATCCGAAACCGTGCAATGCGAGATGAGGGTATGTTAAAACATGTTAAAATGTGATTAAGTATTGTTATCGAGTCAAACCAACTTACATGCACAGCAAAACAACTGAAATAATCCGATGTTGACGTTTTAATGACACCGACGCACCAGGTTTGACGCAAGATGTCAACGTGCATTGCTTCGTGCACCCCTCGTCGATCGGATGGGGTGGTATTGGATAACCGTCCTTTCAGAACCTCTCTATGCTTCGAACACTCTCTCGTGACCCGGACTGCTTACCTTCCCCGTCATGCCGTCCCGACCGACCTCGCCGAGCACGAGGGCATCCGAGTCGAAAAGCCTGTTCCTGCTGTCATCGGCGAAGCACCCAACCAGCTCGGTGCGGGAGGGCACGCTTGAGGAGCACTCGAGGGGAGGGAGGGGGCCCGCGTAGAGAGTCTTGTAATATCCCGTTTCGCCCTGGAGGGGCCAGGTGTACTGGCCGTTTACCGTGGGGCTGTAGTCTTCGTCGCCGGCAAGGTCGGTGTTCACGGTGTCCCAGATGTGGTACTGTCATCGCACAGTCACGCGATTGGGGATGGTGGGAAGGTAGGCATGCGTATAAGTAAGTGGGGACGTTTGTTACATTAAACTGGTATGTACGAGGATCAAGGATGGTCCGTTAGCAGTCGGTACGAAACAGTACGCCTTATGCATCTAGTTCACCCGGACAGCACACGCCATACCGTTGTCCTGTAGTGGAGTATAGCAATAGTACAGGATTTTGAAGGTCAACACGATTAGTCCATCTGGAGATAAAACGAATCATATCGCGGCATGGCGTCCCGAATATATTCTCTCCGTGTCAGGGTATACCTCGTCAGGACCGTTCTCGACCTCCCAGGCCGTGCGCTGCTGCAGTGTCGAGCCTTCGTCGCTGAAACTCTCGACGTCCAGGTCGATCTCGTAGTCGCCAAAGGGGCAACACACGAACAGGTTAAGCTGCACCCTGCGAGACAAAAACAGTAGTAGTACAATCGCGCATCACGATGACGGTGCCACAAGGTTTAGAAAAGGGGCGGCGGTGAGGAGCAAGGATGTTGGAGGTTCCGACGGCTTTTGAGCCGGAAACCGAGCACACCATCTGATACCCGCATACACGTGTGTGGTGTCCGCACTCCGTGGTGTATTTTATGCAGTGTTGTTTAGATAGTCCAGCATTTGAACATGTTCCAAACAGTGACAGCGGCGGGATATATTCCATGCATAAAACACTACACTATACGGCAGTATCGAGAACACGACGATACACAACAAGGGTCGTACAGTAAGCTAAGATCACATTCAAGGTCATATTTAGTTTCTGGAAAAAAAACGCAGCCTTCTATCTGCAAAGCTACGGTTGTCTTAGGAGGCAACGTGAAGCAGGTAAACCAAGGGCGACTCGAAATTTGACCTGGCCACCTGTTGAGAGAAGCGGTTTCTGTTGGAGAAATTATAACATTTCAACGGAGGGATATCACAGCAAGGCAGCAAGCAGTTCACCTTCCGCCGTTGCCCGCCGTGGGAGGGTCATCTTCAGCATCGTCTGTCGAGCCGTCGTACGACACTTCCCACGACGAGCCCTCCGACTCGCCCAGCGCTTCTCCGCAAGCCCCCGTGGTCTGCCTGGGATATTGTACGAATAACGGCAGTCGCAAACACAAAACGAAAAGTATTTCAAGATGTTGCGTTCATAGTATGGTTTTCTCGTTCGTCGTGGGTTGCCTCGTTTCCGTAGTATAGCTGCACGAAATGTGTTTAACTGAGGTACGCATGTCAGGCAATCGTCGTAAAACATCTTACGAGCACTTAAACCCCACAAAGGAACGTGATATATTTTCAATCGTTACCATGTACTTGTTAAGTCACAGCAAAGGCCATACTGTATTCCACACTAAATGGTTTGACAAGGTCTTATCAAATGGTTGGACAAGAGGTCTAATTAAATGGTTGGACAAGGAAGAGGTTGCGGCCAATTCCAAATTCACACCAAATACCGCATCGAGGTTAGCGGTAGTTCGTTCCCTCGCCGACAGCGACATGCTCTTTCTTATACTGGAGGGCTTAGATATATAAGGGGGGGCATATATCCCTGATATGTATGATCGACCTCAGATTGCCGTGTGATAGCCATAACACGTGCATGATATATGGCTGTTTTCCTGGGTTGGACCTGCACTAGGTACAGATCCCTGCACAGGACCTCACAGCGGCAGATCGTTTGTATACACTAACTACTGTCGGGCGTGATCAAGGTTACCCACGCGGCAACTATCCCCAAACCGGTATGAAGCTATCGCATACCTCAAAAACTGGTCGGTATCTAGATGGGCGAGATCTCTTGATCGTGCACATTGTGCACACTGGCCGATGAAACGCCGCTACCTACCAAAGAGCATCTGACTTACCTCCAACGCATGGTGAACTTGGGATGGTCATGGAAGTCGTAGCCTTCCACTTGCAGGTACTGCTCTGTTGCGGTGTCGCCTGAACAGTTTTGTGGGGCAAACGCGATTACACCCATGCATGAGATGAACGGTCATCATGGTTGAATTGAAGAATCAAATGCTCGACCGTGTTGTCGGGTGTTCCCACAGTCACTTTTTCCATTAAAAATGGAGTAGAGATAGTACCGTCGGGCCGCCACCAATGCGGGGGAAAGTAGTAACCAGGTCCGAAGAAGCTTCGCACAAAAACTGGAATGTATATGTTGTTTGTGTATGTGACGGGTCCTGATTACTATGCCCCCCCCCCCGTTATGAAATGTAAACAGATTGATGAGGAAATCATGCAAGAGACATCGAGGCATAGACAACGGCTGTATACCTAGCAACTGGTATTTTTCCTACAGTAGTGTTATTTCCATCCCAAGCACTGTCGTAGTCACCCGTCTTTCTCGTTCGATAATATTTATTGTCCTACCGCAGACCGGAGGGTATAACTTTTGCTGGCTCTGCTCCCTCGTCCCCGCTACAGCGCGTGTCTTGCGTATGTATTTATCGTGAGAAAAAGTTCAGACATTTCGTCCCTTGTCCATTTGCGACGCATGCTAGGGAAGAGATGCACCTGTATGCAGGACATTTTCCGAGAGGGGTCGCTTGAGGGGCTCTATACTAATCGTAAGTCGAAAACTGGTTTTGGAGGAAAATGAAGATGCTACCCGATGAAACATCCCTTAGCCCAAGTATAAAATGAAAAGTTGTGCAACACAAGAAGGACCTTCCGACGATTTTGTCAAGTAGACCAATCATTCAGAGAAACACTCAGCTAAAATAATGATTCGTACCTTGATCGAGTCCCACGTGCCAACGATAACCTCTCTCGGCGGTTAATGCATTGCTCTTGTCTTGGTTTAGCAAATTCACGAAAGTTCGTTTCGATGTGGGATTCGAAGTCAAGGATACACACTACTATTAGCAGGTGTACCATCCGAGGTCTACCACTAGACCACCGGGGCGGTCGGCTTATAAACAGTCTCTAAAAATAGTACCAGTCTGAATTACATGTTACTGTACGACGTGTACGAGACCCATTAATTAATTTGCTTCACAAGAAGAGGATACGTATTATCTAATGCAAACTGTTTCTAGAAAGCTGATATATTTTGACACAAGAGGCACACGATATTCTGGGGTGGAGTGGTTTATATAATACAAGTATATCTTGTAACATACTCTCCAGTTCGCACAGCAGGCACAACTAAACCGGGTTCACCCTTCCTGAGTTACGGCAACATAGTTCAGACGCGAGCATACCACTTTGTTGCAGTAAATGAGATTTGTCGGCACACACTCGGTGTTGTACAGAAAAACAAAACAGAACGCTGCTATGTAACGAGTTGTTGATTGTGTTAGATTCGTTAGTAGTTCCATTCGTCTCGTGAACACAAATCAACAAGTTTATCGAATATCTGGTAAGTGGTAACATAACCTTCATATATATAGTACACAGGCTGGTTCGAGCATACCGCCCAAACTTTATTCCGAAGCCAATGTCCACTACGTTTTTTGAGGATATACCCTGAAATTTGGCATCCGTGTTTTGTGCACCTTATCTAAGCCGTTAACGGATGATTCTTTTTGTTGTTCCACCAGATATTGTCCATTTTCCCGTCAGTTCTGAATCCATCAATATTGTGACAGACCCGCAACGGACGTGGATCTCTGTTACGGCGCCATCGGAGATTTCTTTACGCTGTGCGCCCAGCCCCCACTGTTCCTGGTATTCATTGAAGGCGCGCCCCTCGTCTTTACGCTGGTCTCCTAAGGCTTGCCTAAGGGGAAAATAGTATGTCGACTTGTTATGTTGCGCCGTGATACCAAGAGTGGGGCACCTTATTGTGTTGATCGTCGTGGCTGTGATGCGAGGGTTGGCATCGTAACATATGTTAAGGCCACGGAGGATACATTTCCCATGCCCCAAGCTCCGGGTTTCCGGGGAACTCCACGCGGTAACTTAATCCAGTCCAGGTGAATATTTTTTGGTGTACAGTAGAGAAACCACGCCGTCATTTTGAACGGCGCTGCTTTCGGACGTTCCGCCGGTTCGTGTATTTCCAGAGGGGGGCGGGTTCACTTCATTTTCATGCATGGCCGTAGTCGTATGACCGAGTGGGGGAGGGTGAATTTATCGTGGTGTATAATCCACACACGGCGGTCTGTGACTCTCTTCAACAGCGGACTACTCCTCTCGACTTGGAGTTACTACTTCCGTAATCGCAGTGGGTCGAAATTCCGAAGGCACAAAAATGAGACCAAAATCGACCCCCGACTCAAGCTTTCTTAACAAATAAACCACTTTGCACTGCTGTGTCGATACAGGTAGCTACAGCTCGTGGCAGGCTGGACCACAGTTCTCGCAATGAAGACCTATACTACCGGTGGAGTACATCCTCCGTCAAAGTGCACCGGACAAGGCTAATAGACGACTGACTACTCGGGGCTCTTGATTATTTTGCAACACAATATTTCTGAAATCAAAATATACGAGTATATATTACGCTTTTCAACCTCTATTCCCAAGGGGGGGTATTGTTTTCTGCGATACGCCTTCGGGTACAGTATATACAGCCAGTAGAGGAAACCTACTACTGTGATAAGAAACAGGAACTCTGGTCCAGCCTGAGATCATATAAGAAATAGGGAATCTGGACCAGGCTCGATTTCTCACTCGAGAGAGGGCGCTTTCTGCACTAATTTCAAGATAACGACTCCCGATTTTTTCAGTTTCGTCAAATTATCAGCCTGGCTTTCTTATCACGTAGCCTGTTTCTTGTTAGTTACTGATGGGCGTCCTGTGCCGTATATTTGGTACGTATACATACATAGATAGGATCGCATGTTATGTGTATGTCCATGTGACACGCGCGCCTGCTCGACAATATCAACATATGTTCGCCACACAGTTCCGTCGTGTGGCCGTCTGTGGCTGGTATACTTCAGGTATATTGCAGTATACACTTTCAATCTCTCTGTGGGATGCGGGTATCAGTGTCACGACATGCTACTGCTGTATGTACGAGTATGTTATGCTTTCATGTGCAGTATGATATATATGTGAGTACGATTGTGTATCTGTATAATATCGGGGGATCACAGTAAATAGGACCAAATATTGTTAGTGAAAAAAGTTAGATATCTAGGTTTTAGTGTTTACCGTAGGTCCTGTTTACTATGGTCTCCTGTAATACTGTAGTATAGTATGCGAATGCACCTGTACGTTACAAATTCTTGGCCACCCGTTTCTTGCAATATGGTGTGTGTGTATTCTTCACATTACACAAGTATTATTATTATCTTTGCCATCCGACAATGTGCAGCATGATCTTCAGCGTTGATCACTCATAAAATTCCCCAAAAAAGTAGAAAACCACGGAGACCAAGGAAACCTATGCGTACATTCTAACACCCTTCTATGTCTGCTTCCCGCCAAGATTTATCCACAATACTCCATTTGTTGTCCTTGCTCCCTCCTTCTTCCCAATTATTTCTACCCGTCGACATCTACTGTAGCACACTCAGTGTCCGTGCCGATTATTTATCTTAGAGAGAAACAACCAAATATATATGTGGTCACAACACCACCATTTCACGAGTACAGTGTACGACGGATACTCGTGGCTGTGGCACACGCTTTACCTGGTATACAACAGCAGTATGCCAGGTGCAGACTGCTAATATATACCAGTACTGTATACTGCTGCTGTAGTGCAGCCTAAAATAAAGTGAGCGAAGCCTTGTCTAGGCAAGCCTAAAGTTTGCACGTGCATCACAACACGGATATTACACTACGTTACAAGGTACCAGTACATACCAAGGGTATGATACAGTACGAGTTTACAGAATTGAAAAATATACCCCCCACGCAGCCCTACGTGTGCTTTTCGAATCCGAGCACGACAGCATGGCATTGCGTTGCCTACTCTGCTTTCTGATGGACTATATACAATGTTAATGTTGTGTCTCTGTGTCGTGGTCGTGTGTCGACAGAGCCTTGTATCTCTACGAGACGAATAATCGGCACGACGGGTAGAAATAACAGTAAGACACACACCAGTTCAACAACAAACAGCAGCAGTAGTAGTAGTGCGGCCTCAGCATCGCGTGTTCAGCCGCATGGCGGAAAACAAAACCTTTACATGATGACGTGTATATCATACCACAGGCATTGATTGCACGTACAATAAGATCATACGAACATACCAAACCAACTACCTATCAATATACCAGGTGTGTATCAAATACAATCAACCAATACATGTACTACAGAAAGGGGGGTCACAAGGCGCTATCTAGTGCTCACAGTCGCTCCCTCGGGCGGAGTAGTCGATGGTCTTGATGGGCCACGCCGCGTGAGCCCCGAGGGTGAACAGAGATAGCCCGACCAGGAGCGTTGAACGTGTGGTCGTCCTCATCTTTCTGTGGGTCGAGGTTCGGGCCTGAGACCTGACCGAGCAGATGGTGGATACCCTTGGGTTGTTGTCAGTAAAGGAGGGTGTTGACGTTGGTCTGGGGCTGTCTATGCCTTCGGGAGAGGTATAGGTGGGTGTGGTGTAGTTGCAGCGGGAGAGGAGGGGGCAACCGCTGCTACTGCTGTGTGTGGCAGTTGCTGGACAGGCGTTGAAGTGCACAGTTGCAAGTAGTTTGAGGGTCGCGAGAAAGTTGTGGCCGATATGGGGGGGGAGTGGCAATTGCTGGGTTATGCTATAGGTGTGTGTAACATGTTCATTGATTGGTATCCCGCATCGACAGAGATATAACCTTGAGAGAGGGCGGAATAAAATTACCGCAATTTGCTGATATTGCATTTGAGTGGATTTTGTTTTACCGGAAGTTTCCGTCAAGGTTTTCCCGACCACCAAACACTTAATTATTGTTGTTTCATTCAATTTAACCAGCAGCTGTGAGATCGAGGGTTTCGTCGAAAAGGGGTTCGTCATTATTACGTTGTGGTTTTCCGCTCAATGTTTATATTCTAAAAGTTGTATACGAATAAGTTTATCATAATGGGATTTTGATGTTTCAATAAATAGAAGATGATTAACATGTATGCACTACTATGTATTAATACACGTATAAATATATACTTTAGTATACGACTATATAATGTGGTATTTATATGTATGCATGTATATGTGTTTATATAATATCATACTGGTATACTTTGGGAACAAAAGTGGCATATACAGTATACCTGGTAAGAAAAATGTATGATAAAAAACGGGTATTATACCAAGATTATTCATATATTACATTATTTCTCCCCCCACAAATAGACACACACTTCCTGAATTCTACAGCCTCAGATTGTGTCCCCCTCATACGGGATGTACATCCTACATGAGGACATATAACACCCGTAAGTACGCGCGATCGAAGTATTACACTCAGCTAGCAAATATGAGCTTCGACGGAATCCTCGAGCTCACAGCTGTTGTTTTTTAATTTATTGAATATATGTATGCATGATAGCTGGTATTACAGTACTACAAGAGCAGCACACCCTTAAATAGGTATTGGACTCCCATCGAGGGCATATGTCAGGAAAATTGAAAATTGTGGAGGTACATTTACGTGGTGGGGATCTCTCCGGCTTGATCCCACCAGGACCTCATCCGCTCCAGTAATCCTGACCACGGCTTAGGATTCAGCGGTAAAAAATAATCTTTCAAGAAATTTCGACGTACTGCTCGAATCGCGAGGAATTTCGTGGCCCGCAGTTCGGTGTAATACAAAAAGTGAAACGAAAGCGGCGCAGCCGCGTTTTCGATCCGTTTCTGGCCCGAGTTGGGCCCGGGTCGGTGTCAAACTCCCACGCTCGGCTCCAAATCACAAGCACAGAACCTAAATATACTCTCCCCAAGATCCACCGGCAGCCCACCGGCGTCCAGCCTTTGGTCGCTCCCACACACGCAGAGGCATAGGTACCGCGGTCCTCCGCACACACGAAAATACAAAAACTGAGCAAAGATCGAAATCGCATACTACCGCTTGTAATGAGCTGCTGCTGTGGGCTGTTGACAGAATAAAACTCCGCGGTTCATCGAAAGGTCACGCACTCTATCGGCTATACTTCGGAGTTATAACACATGTAATGTAAAACCTCCCCCCACCCACCCACCCACCCAACCCCCCCTCCCTTCCCCCACCACACTCCGCCGCCTTCTTTTTCGAATATTTAGAGTACTTTTTAGTACCTCGGGACCGAAGAAATTTCCTGGAACCAGAGGTAAGCCCTAAGCACCATTCACTTTGTACAACGTCTGAAAATGATAATATTTCAATATAATATACTGCTGTATACCTGGTATCATATGTATTACGTGTATGTCTACACATATAAATACGTATATACGTATGCATCGTATACGTATATATGTAACAGGTATACGTGTAAGTTCTCTTTAAATCCGTTAGTAGTGGTCCCAAAGCGGAGGACCCAATACACGAAGTATGTGCAGTACTGGTACTGTTGTTGTCTTCACATTAAACTCGTTTCAGTTGCTAATCCCTATATTGATCTAAGTCACGCCCGTGGTCCACAAAAGTGCAGAGCCATCAGAGATCCTAAAGAACACGTACACTTAGCAGGGAAAAGATACACAAGTCCGAAGAGGTACACCTAAAATCCCTACAGCATGTTATGCGTGTCCAAAACTGAACTACACGCCTGCAATCTCCATTCGACTACAGCAGCATCGCCCCCCCCCCCCCCCTCCCACTATTTACCAATGAATTTGCCGACTACAGCGTAACTACTGTCGGAAGTGCTATCTGTACAAAAACACACGGTAGGCGTGGGAACAAGATGGAGCACGCAGCTGCTGTCTGAAGTGCTGCCGGAATGACAGTCCGCGGGCACACAGTGAAAAAGAACAGCCAACCAAAGCCATCACGTCAATTGACAATTGCCCGAATCTATCCTGAACGTCTGTGTTAGGCACAGCATTATAAACATCGACACTGATTAGGAATCGTTCCACATTGAAGGGGTCTTCCACGATCAGGCACACAATGAAGGCACCCGGGGTGTCCGTGCCATCTCTGCCGCGTCTCTCTACAAAACCAGTGACGTCATCCACACCGACCCAACAACAACATTCAGGGAAAAAACGAAGAATTTGTCAACAAAAAAAAAATGTTCGTCCGTTCGTCACGGGTCGATGTCGTCCGTGCTCCGGATCGCTGCTCCTGTGCGCTGCTGTGCTGCTGCGCCGGCGCGCTGCTGTGCTGCTGCCCAGGTGCGCCGCTCCGGTGCCGCTCGGCCAGTCCTAGCACGACCACACTCGACCCGCGCCGTCCGTACACGCTCTCGTTGCTGTCCTTCCCAGTCGGCTCCTCGCTTTCTCTCTCGTTGCACTCAGGGTGCTTGGTCTGGAAAGTAAAAATTCTCGCGCTGAAGGGGTCAACCGGCCCTGAGGCTCCAGCTCGTACTACGTACTTCTAACGAATGCCGTATGATACGTATCTCACGTATTGGACGAATACCCAAGGAAACTTATAAGAAAGTTACAAAATGACACATTGCTTCGGTGAGCCGGTGAGTCGGGACCGCTTTAAATGCAATCTAGATGCAATTTTGTTGACTAATAATAATAGCTTTTTTTTACCTGGTAGTCGGACTTCTTGCTAAGTATACTCAGGAACTCGTGTTAATGGCAGCCTTTCGCCGAGGTGCCGGCGTGTGCCGACTGTTCGGCTTATAAGAAATTCCATGCTTACACGAAAGATCATGATTTTCGCATGTGAATCACGCACCATAGTATAATATTAAGTGTTTGTGTGGCGGGGCCCTTGGCTATCATAATGGCTCAAGTTGGCTGCCCACCAGCTGATTTCGCCAGTCGCCTGACATTGAACGTATGTATATATAATATATATATACATATGAATATATATTATATGTGTGTGTGGTCTTCGCGTATTACCGGTATTTCTACCCAACCAACTACATCTTCAATTTGCTCACTGTCTGTCGTGTGATTGCTAATCCTAAAGAGATACAAAGTATGTATGTGGTCACAGACTGTGAGACAGCAAAACAAACATAAACGTAACCAACCGCAAATTAATGGATCAAGCAAAGTGAAATGCCAACAAACGAACCGGGTACGAGATAACACAACGACACAAAAAACGTCTGCAGACAAGAAAAATAGGAACAGAACGGAAGGACTAAAACAAACATAATAAATACGTACCTGGTATGACGGATTCTCAAATTGTACGACGTACTGGCTCCGAGACACCACCAAATACTACTCCCGACAATAAATCGAAGGGGATTTAACAAAAAGGGGTACACCCCCCTGTATCGTTACAAAAAGGGGGACAGCGGTTTGCGCCGCCGGGTAAGCCCATGTACTCTGTCAAATCGACTCGAAATTGAAATCTGATGCGTTTGCCACACTCACATGGCACCTCCCTACCATCCCCAGCGTTTTTTTTTTTTTTTTTTCCATATGTTGAACGGGTGAACGAGAGCGATGCAAAGGGGGATGTGAGCATATCCCCCTTTTTGTTATGCCTACGCGAGGGTATCCCCCTTTTCATGTACTTAGTTTGGGAATGTCCCCCTTTTTTCGTAACGTCCCCCTTTTTGTAAACATGCAGAGAGGTATCCCCCTTTCTGTATTAAAAAGACCTAGGGTAAGTGACCACTCCATGTTCTGGTTGTTGTGGCACGCCCAACAGACAACGTCTAACGTCGAAAAGACCAACGGCCAACACCTAGGCAAACGTGGCCAGCAGATCAGCATAAATTGGTTGGCGCCCTGTGCCCTGTTGTCCTCAAAAATCACCAACATATATATAAACGAGTATACGTAAATATATACGTAACAAAGGATAGTAGTACTCCTCTGGTACTACTGCTGGCTGCTGTACGTATATATGTAGTCGTGCCGGTACCGCCGTATACGTATCCGCGTATATCAGGTACGTACCATGGCGTAAAGGAGAGGAGATTCTTATTGTACCAGGAAATGAGCTGTTGAGCTGTTCGGTCAGAGTGATGGTTCATATATGACTATGAGTATACCGTTAATGCGCTGGGCCGTTGAATTGGTGTTGACGACCGCCTCTTTAACGATAACCCCGCCGCCGGTGCTTGGTTGTGTCCCCCCTTTTGTTACGATATATGAGGGGTGTCCCCCTTTTTGTCAAATGCCTTAAATCGAATGCCCGAGTCACTCCATCATCACACGCGTATGTATGTATACAGTTAGGAATAGACTGATACACATATATATATTGAAAAATATAAGAGCGACAGCTACAGCAGTAGCTAAAATAAAAGCTGTGAGATCGAGGATTAACTCATCTTTGCAAGCTGCGCGGGATATCATAGGATACTTCGATCGTGCGAACCACGGGGTTTGAGGGGGGGAAATCTAACAGATGTGGAACTCAAAGGAGGTCACATATATATGATATCGTACAATACATCTCAGAGACCCCTGAACACAAGCTATCTATAATAATGCAAATCGTGCCCACAAATTGAAAAACAAATTAATGAACTGTATATACTCGTACCAGTACCATTACGCAACAACACAGATCTCTTGCATACACCTGGATTGCTAGCAGGGTAGGTCTTGCCTGTCGTATATGGCATTGCATTGTCTGCTCTGCTTACTGGACTGAGCGTAGTATATCTGTGTCGTAGTTTTGTGACCACAGAACTGGTACCTTTTTAGGATGATGAATCGGCACGGACACTGGGTGTGCTGGATGTCGACGGGTAGAAAGGAAGGTTTAATGTGAAGAACACACACAGACAGTTTGTTGTTCTGTTGTTGTACGTGGTGCACCACCACAGCAGTACACATATTATCCTGGTATTGAATATCTTGGGAAGAAATACCGGTATGATTTATGGGACCAAAGGCACGCAAACAAATAACGCTTGACCAAGAATACCCCCCCCAATCGCCTCGGGCAGGCCGAAAAGGGAACAAAATGACGTATGTATGAAAAACAAACAAAGATATCGTAAAATATACTTAATCAAGGCATGCAACTGACCTTCATGCTAAACCAACATATCGCTCAGAACCCAGTTACAAGAATCCAAGCACGACATAAATGATACAGAGGGAACAAGATTCCCTATCATCCAAGATCCAAGCGAGGCATAATGTTAATAGTGTGGATGGGGGTAGACGAAATAAAGCAATTAACTACTTGATCTATTAATTGTGCGGATTTATTAAGTTCGCAAAAGGGGAAGAACAATACATACATGCGTACGACATGCTACCGCCGTATAAACTTCTACCGACAAAATGTGGTGCACTGCCCGTTCATTCGTGTGCCTCTTACTACCTTGAAATTCACTATTTAATAGTTCACTGTGAATACTCGTACTCGTAGCTCAAGCCATTCATCAATTAGTTCCATCCATCCCTAAATGTATAGGTACCAGATGGACATTTTCCCGGAACATTTTCACTTTTCACCTCCGGCCGCCGGTCTTTTTTCGCGCTGTCGGCTACGGGGCACGCGGGGGGGGCGCGTGTACGCCACGGCGCAAGTGCGGGTCCCGGCCGAGGCCCGTGGGGCGTGCTCTGGGCCTTCAAAGTCGCAAATTCTGGCAAATAACTCAGGGGAGGCGTTCCGACTTGACACCGCCTCGCAACTAGTATGAAGAACCTGATGTACGACTGTGTTTTTATCCGGCTATAAATTTTGATGGTTCGTTTTTGGCCCCCCGCATGAACGGAACACACACGGTACGCACCACGCTCGAGACAGCGAGGATCACACCGACATTGAACGAGGCATACCTCAAGCGCCGTGCAGCAGTAGTTGATACCAAGTTGCATGCGTCTGCTCTCTCTTGGCTGTGTACAACAGTAGAGCAGTAGTTGTACGAGACGCTTGCAAAATCACATGCGCAT
This sequence comes from Saccharina japonica, assembly GCA_008828725.1. Lineage (NCBI taxonomy): Eukaryota > Phaeophyceae > Laminariales > Laminariaceae > Saccharina > Saccharina japonica. The sequence continues at coordinate 156,769 of MEHQ01004203.1, read as the reverse complement.
TTTATGTAAATTTATATATTTGGTTCCAAGATTTTGAAATCTACGTAGAGTACATGCACAGATCTACGAGTACTGTGTACAACACGAGTATCGTAGGCATATTATATTTGCCCCATTCTATCATTCTATCTAAGTGAACGATAGGCCGATCTACATACGTACGAATACGAGTATTTTGGTGCAGCAGTAGTAGTAAGAAGCTGCAAGGGGTTGTCTCGGTTACGAGGTGCAGTTGGAGAACACTCCGGAGGTTGCCATGAGGCGAGAGAGAAGATGTTGTCCAAGGTGTATACTAGAAACCACCATAAAGAAGAACTGAACGGAAGGGGCTTCACCCCTCCGTCCCAGATGTTACCCTTACCAAAACCCACCCGGGGAAAACCGAATCCCGCCGCATATTCCAGTTACAGAAATCACACGTACGTATTCGCACGATCAGACACATCAGACATGGGTGCGACTTATGACGAACGTACGACCAACGGTTGTGACGAACATAACACACAGTAGCCGCTGTTCAGATTGTTGCCTTTTGTGACGGCTGTGGTGTCCTGTTTGCGTGCGCAGAACCCCGTAGCACACAGCTAGCAGGGGGAATCCAGCAGATCTAATTGTGACAGCTACGAACTACTACTGCTTTGTTCAGTCTTTCTTTGTGTATGCGTGTGTGCATGGTTGATGAAATATGCGATTCCAGCGAAACTTCCCCCTCTGATTTGACGTACCCACGCAGTACAGCGGCGATTGAAAACAACCAAACAGCCAATACCCGTCACGGGTATGGATAACACTTCATACTCGCCGAGAATTTGGGCCCCGGGCACCGGGGTACCCAGGTGTTCGACGGGTACCCTAAGACGAGTACTCGGCTGCTAAACGCGTACCAGGGTACCCGCCCAAAAGGTAGTAAATATTATACCCTCATGTAGGACCGGGGCGGGAGACTCGTCAGGCAACAGCTCTGTCATAACTATATTGTGCATATACTCATCTGTAGAGCGTAGAACAGCCGTGATACCTCGTTGTGTACTATTTATTGTGTGCACACTCTGCTCTCCAGCACAACAACTACTGCAGATATAACTGTGTGTGCTCGGTATACTCAATCGTTGTGTATTGCTTATTGTATGTGCTCTGTGCTATACTGTCGGTACTGTTCTGTATACAGCAGTCACTTCTTATGGTGGACCGGTATTATTGCGTACTCTAGGTCCGCTCTGTGTGTATAGTCTTCGTACTGAACTATTTATACTCTACGTACTCTGTGTGATATGTGCTGCTGTAGTGTGGCCCGGCTGGCGAGATGTCAACCTCACAGGTTGTCTGTGCCCGGCCTCGCCCGGATTATCATGGTGTTTTGCTTCGTTTTTGTTCGCGCTGTGCCGCCTCCTCCTCGACTAGGTTTCGAGGCCGCCACGTGCGTGTTCGCCAGCGCCCAGCGGATGCTTTGGGGAGCCGCTTGCTGTCCACAATCGGTGTACGCAGCAGAGTCAGCTGTATGCCCTTATACCGATCCTGGGATATAATATACCGTTGGGTTGCGTGGATCACACAAGGAGTACCTTTTTCAGGCGCTTTTACAAAACAAATGTTGCAGATCGTGATTTCACTTCTTTTAGGTTAATCACAAAACCTTGTGTACCAGTCTGTTTGGTTTACCGCATATTACTGTAGCTCTTCCAAACTATTTGTGTTTGGGTATGTGCTTCTACGCGTCAAACCGCAAAACAAAAAAAAACGTTTTATATTTAATATTTTCAGGTGCGGGGGTGCAATCTGGGCAAAACAATAAAATAATTAGATTGCATTTGCAATTTTATATTATTTCGTACCATAATTACAGTAGATTCATTATTTTCAGCGTTCGGGCACACGAAATGGCGTCGCGATTCACGAGTTGTTCATGGATCTACTCAACATAGCAAATCACCATTCAACACAAATACTCGTAGTAGTGGGTGCCTGCAGTTAATAAACTATGGGTCAAGAAAGACGAGGCTAATTAGGTTGGCACGAACAAAAGAAAACTTCGGTTTTAAAACAAAGCTCACCAGTGTGGGATCGACTTTAAACCCTACACAAAATAGCGTAGATCGACGTCGGAAACAAAATAAGTCATTGAGCCTGGACAACGAAATTAAGTTTTTATACACTGGTAGCCCACTGTACCTCAGATACAATATCATCTCGTGACATATTTTTCGTTAGCAATAGCGGTCGCTACGCACTACTTTTTACTTTCAACAAGACAGCAGTCTAATATACCACATACATGTTTGCTAAAAAAAGAGAACTATGAAGCATGTGCGATCTCTTTTCGACTTGCGACACCCCCGAGATTTCAAGTGACCAACATCCCGAAGGGGAACCTTGTATACTATATATGTACTATAGACATATATACATATATTTTCCATCCCATTGAGAATCTTCGCCCTTCTTTTCGCCCTCCTTCCTGAGAGAGTCGTAACTCACAGATTTGGGATCACAGAGTAGGATATATTCTCCCTCTCCTCCTCCACCACGTACTTTTCTTGCCTTACATTTTTATCGCGAGAAGACTTCTTCAGCCCTTTCTTCCCTTGTCGACTCGCATCGAATTGGATCTACCCACGCAACGATTACTAGGCTCTCTCAGCAGTTGATTCCGTTTTAAAATTATTTTTTGCTCACAAACTAAACAATCCAACGCACGCGAGATTCGAACCCCGTTAACCAACTCTTAGTAGCATTCGTGGGCACCACTACTACTATTAATACTACTGTAGACCATCGGGGTGACCTATGGGTGTGCTACGGGTGCACACACTTACATGCATAACGGGGTCTATATCTATCTGCACGCTTCCGAGCACCGACTGCATCTATCTCAGGAGGGGTAACCGTTGAATGATAATATTTGCCATCATTGTATTCGACAGATAGATATCGCACGACGCTCGTGGGGGAGGGGATGGATGGTAACCATCCCTTACTCTGGGTATCACTTGACTTAAGTGGTGGCATACCCTCGCCTCTGAGGGCTGAAACTGAGACAAACCGAGTGATGGTCATTGATATGTTTCGGTATAATTTTTGTACGGTTTCACCGATCATTTAAAGCAAGTATTGGATTAGTTGAGGCCTCCTGCCCCGAAGCAAGGGGGCCTCGCCCGGGATAAATCACCCCCGTGCTGAGTGCATACTCAGCGCGGTGGCGATCCTGGCCGTTCAAGACTACAAACGCAGAATCTACTATTAATTACCTGTTAGCTGGGCGGGTGGGATGGTCAGAATTGTTTATCAAAAGCCTCGATGGTTTGGCTTTTGGGCGCCCTGGAAGAGAATGATCTCGTGTGCTACATCATGATGGCCCAGTAGTTGCGGTTTCTACTAGTGGAACAATATCCCTACAATCACGTCGTTCCATTTGTTTGACTCCCGACTTTACTGTATGGAGTATTCTTGTACGATTCCACCGATCATTTAAAGTAAGCATTGGAATAGTTAAGGCCTCCTGCCCCAGTCAATGGTCCTACCCATACTTTCTTGGGCTCTTGAACTATCTGTTGACCATTTGGCTGGGGTCAGATAACTCTACCCTGTCCATTGTCTCACCTAAACGTACCGTACAGCATCTCTACCTCGAAGTGCACGCGGCAACGCATTAGTCAAAGGCTGGGCAGTGGTAAAACGATGACTGCCGCGGAGTCAATGTCCCGCCGCGCCACCCTTGATGGGATAGGCACCATCCACAGACTATACAGATATATGTATATGGGTGCAATACAGATACATACATAATATTACGGGGGGCCATAGCTATCAGGACCCATCACGTCCACAAAAAAATTTACATTCCAACATTTTTACGGAGCTCACTTGGTCCTGATTACTATGTGCGCCAGTGTGCGCCCATAATAAGTATTATTCCGTCGTATTACATCAATGTACTGCTGCTGTACTTTTTATTTTTAAATTGAATGTATATTTATTTTATTATTACTCTTCATACTGTAGCTAGTACAGGGAGAAGGGGGGAGGAGGGCCTGCTACGTAACTACGGATCTGTGATACGACTAGAGGAAGGAGGGAGGAAAGAAGGGCGAAGGGAAAAAGGATGAGATATACCTTCGTCGTGTTCAAAGCAGACAGGGTGGGATATTTAATCTCTACTAGTGTTGGTACGATAACCACACAAAAAAATGGATGGATACACGATAAAGAAAACGATAATTGTCGTTACCAAACCGAAACACGAACATGTCGACAAACGAGAAAGATAACTGTATCGGAGGCGAAAACCGGCGCACACAGCCCACAACCCGTCTGTCATCTTGGCGATTTGTCATTTTCCGTCATGAAAGGGATGGAAATGAGTGCCAGGATTTAGTTATTTGGGATTTTGTAGGCAGATCGTTGCGAAGCGTCTTAAGGTGTGCGGCGTATCGACATTTTCACGAAGAAGTGGGACATAGTTTCGATTAATGAGTCGCTTATTTTGATTTGATTTGAAGACGCAAGCACATCTCGCCCTTTCAGATTTGATTCGTGAGGAGTCGGAAACGCATTAAAAAGAAAACCAGACGAAATAAAGAGAGAAATAAATTCATCGAAGAAGGTATAAAAACAGTTCTACTTCGAAAAAATATATACGAGTTTGTAAAAACAAACCCAAGAAATTCAGAAGAAACGTGAACCTTCTTAGGCAAGATAGGGGCGAGGGGTGGCGAACACAACAATCTAATGCTCACTGATACGACATGTTAAGATGTTTACCCCCTTCGCTTGCGAACATTGTCCGCCACCCACTGCACTTTCGTTGGTTTTCGAGCGCATAAACATGATAATCTTTATCATTGAGCCCTTTATCGGTACCACCGAAAACAGGGATCACAGGCAGTACGAGTGAGTGTAGGTTCGTACTCGTACTATAGTCAATAGTACTGGTATCATATAATACCGTATGTGAACTTCGTATGCATATATACGGCGTACGCACGTATATATGTATACGTTTTTTTTTGTTTATCCTCCGGCGGATGGGTAAAAATAAAGCTTACGCCCTCCACACTTCCACGTCTCACTGCGTGTCGTGTGTCAATTCACTCCATGTCCCCTCGGAAGTATCAACCCTTGCTGCTTACTACTCCGGAGACCTGAGCATGTTGACCCGACCTGCCATATGTGTTCCTGCTCTTCGAGGGGATATGATGAGTACAATATGTTGCGTTTAGATTCGTGTCTGAATCTTGAGGTCCCCATTAGAGCCACCGCGACACATCTCGCCTGCATTGTACGATACACGATAGGTACGTTGAGCGTTGAACGTTGAGTTGTTTTGTTTTTCTTCTTTACCGCTTGCCGCGAAAATAATATGCTGTATATCTCGTACTCGTACGTACTGCTGAGAGGTGTGATTCCCACAGCAGTATTCCACGAAGCTCTAGAGGGGTTCTAGAGTACCACAGGTCACAGGTGAACATGATTCCTGCCTTGCGGGATCAGTGTGTGCGTAGTAATACCCCTGGCGGGGTCATTGAACGAAGGTAGCAAACCCCACGAGGTGTCAAGAACCTGTCAATTCGATATCCGCCTGACAGTGAGCTATGTACACAGTAGCAGTGTTCAATGTCTTCACAATTATGTTTTCACGCCCATTTTGTACAAGAGGGGGGTACCGGCCACCTGTGACACTAATACGGCAGCTACGGAGAAGGAGTAGCTGCGATCGGACCCCCCCCCCCCCCCCGGCGTTGTAGGGATGCGAGGGTCTATGGTCATACGACTACGGCCATGCATGAAAATGAAGTACCCCCCCCCCCCCCCCCGTTCCGCGTGACCCGGTGGTACGGTGTGTTTACGTTTTGAGACCGAGATACAAGGGACCCAAGCACAACAACAACGTAAACAAATGCAAGAAGAGCGTTATATTGCTTTCGTCTTGTCTACTGTACAGCTGCGGCATTCCACAAAAAGTGGTTGTCAAGTAGCATGTTGTATTATATATGCCCCAATAAAAGAAGGAAGATGCTCCCGCTATCATGTCGTAGATCTACTCCTCTTATAGATCGTCAGATAGCTCTGATAGATACCCCCTACCCCCAGCAACGCGGGCTTCGTCTTGTTCTGGCCTGTGCTACGGTGAGGTTCACCTTTTTCGAACGCTTCCCCCCCTTCTCAAGTGCCAAGCGGAACATAAATATAGGAAGGGCACGAACTAATACTTGGGGTTATTTTGAGCAGTAAACGGTTCCTACAGCGAGCAATCGTCTAGGAGAGCCAGTAACTATTTACGGCAATATCTCAGACCAAAGTGATTTCAGATAAACGAGGTTGATGAATTGGTGCAGCGTAACTTGCAACAGCCAAGAGAGAGGTTGTGCGTGCAGGAAGAAAACCGTATCGTTCCGTCTAAGGCGAGTTACCATCGGCGGTGGATGCTGCTGTGCGCGCAAATTACCCCTTTTGTGTTTGGGTAACTCTAAGAAACAAAGAACACGACGAAAACCTGGACCGACCCTGAATATGTACGGCAAACTCGAGAAAAAATAAATTGTTTGAAAAACAACGAACATAAGTTGGTGACGCTGTCGCATTTCGGGCGAGTGGTCTAGACACAGTTCCTCTGCTTCTTTCAGCCTTGGCAACCGCCACTTTCAGAGGAATGATGCATACATCGTCAGGGATTCGGTGCCAACTCGTTCCGTGTAAGGCGAGTTATCACCGGCCGCGCATGATGCCGCGTGCGCAAAACACCACTTACTTGTAATTTGAACGAATCGAAGAACTAAACAAAACTAAAAACGAAGAAAAGCCGTTCCAGGCCCGATCCCCACAAAATAGTTTTCCCGGCGGCAAATAGGAGCTGAGAGTAGGCTGAGAGGCCAGGAAAGTGTCAAGGATGGCCTCCGATGTGGGGAAGGCAGTTGTATGAATGTTTGTATACATGTACTAAAAGTGATATACTGGATATTTATGAAAACGAAATCCTCGATCTATCAGCTATTGTTTTAAATTACACCGGTATACCTAGTTCGTTTTGGGCGCTAAGCCGTTATTTCCCTATCTTCGGGGTACGGAGTGAGGCTGCTGATACGAGATTACGAGTGACCAGCCTATCAAGAGCATCGGGTTTCCAACCGAAAGTGTCACGGTAAAAACGGTGGAAGAAGTACTTGCGAGGTTAAACGGTGCCCGTTCTCGCCTTCCGCTGTCTCCTGTGTGTCTACTCATTGTTTCGCCGCACATACAGCAATGTAAAATGTCTATGTGACGGGGTATCGGCATTGCAGCACACCACTCCTACTTTAAGTATTATTATTTTTTTTCCCACCGACAAAGTATTGTATCATACATGCATGTTCCATCTCAGCTTAAACAAACTATCTTTTAATATCGCAGTAGTAGTAGCACAACATTCATACATCCATTCTCGTTTCTTGAATGACTATGAATATCGGGTTATTGGAAGTTCATGTAATTCCGAGGATGTTAACATAAACAAACATATTGTGTACCGTATAGTTGATACTACCAAACACGGCACGACAAGAGTAGATAGGTACTACACTACTGCCTATCCCCAGGTAGAAAGAGGTTATCACATTTCGTCCTGTACGACATGTCCTCTTGAAGCCACTGCCAACCTTCAAGGTCCTGTTCGAGCTGTTGTCTTCGTTGGAAACACGATCCGCCAACTAGGGCGCTCGAGAACAAGCTGCCACCATGCATTCGTTCACCTAACTAAACGGAACCGCAGCGTGTTCGCTGTATCTTCAATGCATGCTACTCCCTGCCGTTTCTGTCCTACTGTGTTAGGGACATGTCGCAATGTTGTCCGATGGGTACTTTCCCGACGAACTATGCCTAGTGCCAAGAGGGAAAATGCTTGTTTCACCAAGCTACCTGTTACTGCGACAGCAGTATGTTCAGAATATGCTGCCCAGGGTCCAGGGCTCGAAGCAAGGGTGTTTACATAAATAAATGCAAACGAGAGTGGATGGATGCCGGGGCTACAGCACACGTGCTGGGTTGTGGAAACCGCTCTTACGGGGTGGGCTAATGTAGTAAATAGGATCTACCGTACACACAAACACCTATATGTTCACGCATTTTGACTCACAATGTTTGGTCCTATTTAATAGGTCCCCCCCGTGACAGCAAGAACCGAACCCTCAAAACTACACAACTTGACCATTCTTCTTCAGAAGGGCATGGGTCTCCACCATCCCCTTTCGAGGTGGCATGCACATAATTTCCTGCTGCGCCAAGATACGTTACTTTTTCTTGTTGTATACGAGCATGTAAAACATATATATATACAAGGCTTTCCTTTGGAGTGGTTTTAAGATGGGAGTTGATTCATGCACGAATACATTTTGCTTGGGGTTGGGTTTGGTCTAGTCCGCCAAAAATTACAGTTGTATGGGGGATTACAGTAGTGTGGCTACAATGAGTTTCAATTCTACAGTACATTAATCAAACGCTAGCCTATACAGCAGACCGTCCAAATGCGGGCGACGCAAGAGAAGTACACAGTACCTCAGCAGTAGTAGCAGAGCAGCAACAAACAATACAAAGCGGCAGCCTATACTGCTGTGGTGGTCCATGGACGAGTCGACAATGTGTACCACCAGCTTTTTCATCAGATCGGAAGAAAACAAAACACTTTGCCCTCGTACATAGAGGCGGTTGTACGTATTGTATGAGACTCGTACCCTGTGGAACGTACTTCGTACGGGTACGTAGGACTTGTTTACTTTATATTATTTTACAGAGAATTTCCAGTGGACTTCCCGATTTCCTGTAAAACAATTAAAAAGGCGTGCGTATTGCGCAGATAGAAAGTCCAAAAACAAAGTCTTCACCGGGCAAGTAACTACTGTACGCTACAGCACTACGAGGCTGACGGTCTATGATCTGCACAGCAGCAGCAACACAGCAGTATGAACGCATACGAGCACGCAATACAGTCGTTCTGTCCCGGCAGCCACACTCCTTCCGTCCAAGGTACCGTCGCAGAGGTCGATTTAGTACTGCTTGCTGTGCTGCAGTACAGCAGTACATCATGAGCTCTGCCTGGTCTGTATGATGGTGTCTCTCTCCACGCTCACAAAATGCCGGTTATACAGCAGTACACTACCGACCCTCTCATAAGAAAGTGCCCTACAAGAAACTCAGCCTAAACATTACGGGGAAATAAGAAAGTCGACAGCTATTATACTGAAGTTAGTGTGGGACACACCCCTTTCTCAAATTAGAAAAGTCAGCCTAAGCCCGATTTCTGGTTTCTTATGAGCGGGCCGGTTCTGTACATCATGAGCTCTTCTATCTGGTAGTATCTATGCTCTTCCTACCCCTGCTTTGTCTCAGTCATATATCAGGTCCGCCGTTATAGGTAGGCGCTCCCCCCTCCCCACTAGAGTAAGTGCCTTGTATTTCAATTGCCTGACGTGTGCAGCTGTTTATAGCTCGTCGAATGACTCATGCAGAAATGCGCCTTGAAACAACCGTGAAGAGCGAGTCACGCAATCAGAATACAGTACTGTATGGACACAATCAAACATGTTGTGAGCGTATAAACGGCGAACCTCTACGTTCCTGGGGCTCGTCGCTCGATTGTCTTGGCTGTAGTATGAGAGATCTCTATTTATGTCTCACCCATCAAAATAAATGTCAAAACAATGGCAACAAACCCAACAAGGGGAGTAATCGCACTTCAAAGCCCTGCAGTAGGCGTAGTGTGTGAGCTACGGACGCGCGTTACGATAGAGGTATACCGTTATTTGGCTGGAACGTTTTCGGAAGGACGGAGCTCCTTACCTTAACCCCAAATCGTCGGAATATGTGTCATTCTTATTCTTGTCGTGCAGAATGCTTCACCTTGGCCGGGAGGATTGGTCATCAATTGGCCCTTTTTATTTTCGTCGAAGATCAGGTTTCGGGCGAAGTATAGAGCTCCGCAAGAGACCATCCACAGGAAACTCATGGTGCACCTCTACCGTAGCATGCGTCCTGTATGCAGGTACACCTCTACGAAAAACGATGCTTGCTGCGAAAGAGGCGCAGGCAGACAAGAGCTCAGGCACAGAAGAGGAGGACACTCTGTGCAAGAGCTCTTTAGGTTTCTGGATTTTGTTTTTTCTTTGGAATGCTTGTGATCGACAAACAAACGTGGAAGCTACTGTAATTGCTTCACACTGTTAAGGATGGCAAGGATATTTACCACAACAGTAGTTGAGGTAGCATTTCACAGTCGAAACGTTTTCGACAGGCGGAGACCTTCAAGTGAGAAACTACTCAATATATCATACCTGGTATGCCTTAGGCTCACGTTTGCTTCATTCGAGGAGTACCGCCAATCCGAAAGATGTTGCCTCCTACCAGCGCACGCCGCGCGGAAGATAATTTCACGCTAGCGTGTTCTACACGTGCTACTTACTTGTTACGGTTAGACCAGCTTTTGGGCGGGTCGACCGTAGTATGTGTGAGCAATGCCCACGGTGGGGATGGCGGCTTGTCGTCTGAGCTACACTCACATGAGAACCGATACATGCTATAATAGAAGTGAGGGTGGTCACTTGAGGAGCTCTGAACCTTCCCCCAAAAACAGGTTGTGGAAATTGTGGAGGAAAATACAAGTGCTAAATACCCGATGATCAGTGTCATGGAGTACTGTAGGTATGCACTGAAGAATATCGCACCGCGGCGAGAATGAAAGTCCGACGGTTTTGGGTTAAGGAGGCCCGATTATTCATAAAAACAAGTTGACAATAAACGGTACAGTATCTCTATCGTAGCACGCGTCATATATGCTCAACATTTCACCTTGAAGCAGAACTTCGAAGGTGTTTCCTGGTGCAACCCGACCAATATTGTATGCGCTGTATGCGCTAGTCTTAGAGCAAGTAAAGTAGTACATAATAATCATCCTACCACCCGGTGTGACAGAACGTATTCCTTCAGAAGGGAAAAAAAACTAACTGCAACAACCCCTACCCCTACGATTGTGGTAGGTCACGGTTCTGACTGATTCGTCGCGCGGTGAGCCTTCCGACAGAAACTATTCGTTGACGACGTTTCGTCATTAGATCGCACCAGCCAAACTACTTCAGGTGGACTGTTCGAAACAGGCTTGCTGTCAACACCGTGGTTTGGTCCCGGGCCGCGTTCCTCTTAAATTCCGTCAACACGACCTTCTTGCCGGTGTTGATCACAGCAGTGTACCAAAAACAAGCGACCTCGAGAGCCGCTTCCATCAACCACAGCTACATTCGTTAACGCTTTACGTACGAATGGGTATTTTGTCATGTTGTATATATCGCGTCTGCACACCATGTAGCCAAAAGAACGAAGGCGTTTGGGGAGCAACCCATTTTGACGGATCAACGGGGAAAAGCCAACAAAAATGTTTGCCCCCCCTGTCTATCAAACACGCAAGCCATATATGTACTACTGTACGTTTACATCTCCAGAGTAGCAATAACATAATTAGAGCAAATACAGTCCAGACAAATGCGACGCATCCTACGATAGGAATGCACCATGCTTTTGTTTGAGGTGGTTAGGTCAGGAGCTCTATGCCATTCCCAAACAATGGTTTTGGAGGAAACCAAAAGCGCTACCTGATGAACAATCCCCTATAGCCTAAAGAAGACAACCAAACAAATGGAATTCAGACGACTATGGGTTAAAGAGGTCCGTCGTTCAGAAACGGTTTGGCCTGAAAGCGGTGTACCTCTATCGTAGCACGCGTCATGCAGTCGTATCAGCCGCGCCAAGTCAAGAACGTAGTAAACGCGGCCGATGGAGGCTTGACAAGCGAAGTGCGTCGCGTTGTGCCATCTTAAACCAAAGCGCAAACTGTTCCCGTAATCGACATCAGGTTAGTAGTTAGTACCTTGACATACGCTACGAAGCCAATGATACGAACAATGAAAACACAAGCGGGGTCCCCACAGGTAAGTAATTCAACGACCGTTTGCCCAAGCACAAAAACAATACAGCAGTCCCATGCACATGACGTGCGACATGTTGGTATGATATGATGTCACTGACTGTACCGCTGGTCCCTCGATGTAGCTACACACGCTACAGTCGAAACCACCCCCGGAGTTGGCTCTCGCCCTGCGTGCTATCGGCTACCGTGTGTCACGTCCCAGAGTGTTGTGCATATCTAACGCCTACCGCTGCCGCTGACGACTACAGCAACGCCTTGTCCGAAATGGTGCTGCCTGCTACTGCTGTTGATCTCACATGAACATCGTGTCCAAAGTACACGGTTGCCTACCGCCAACCTCCAACAATTCTGCAGGGCAAGGTGAGCCCAAGAACCACGACTAGATGTCTATGTCTCGTACACCTGAGGTACGAGCTATATGTATTACGCGTATCAGCGCAATACGATCGTAAACCATGCAAAATATATTTTTGTGATATATATTAGCGCACGTACGTATCAGATACATCCGTTATATATCATATAATATGTATGAGCTTCAGCTCTGACCAAGGGGACCGCATATCAAAGGGGAAAACATGATACACGAACGAAGCCCAAAACAAAGTAATAAAACACGCAAGAGAATGCGATGTACCGCAAGCACAGGGATTCACAACACAAAAAATAAAACCACCCAAAGCGAGCTATAAATACGAACGCGCGTTTGTTTTGTTTGCTTTAGTGGATCCTCCATTTTTAATCCAATCTATTACCTCTCTTTCGTTAACTCGTCTATGGGGTCGCATTACTGGCGCGCCTCCCCCCTCCCCCCTACCGTGCGCGCTTTTGTTCAAATCGCGAGAAAAGTTCAGCATTTTTGTCTCTCGTAGACTTGCGGCGAAGTGTGCGTGTACACGATAGGAGCTTTCTCCAGTCAAACTTTGCGCATGAAATATAGGGCGAAACACATGTATAACAGAGAGCAAAAACAATTCGTCTGTAGCAACCACACCCAACTGGCAGAAAGGGGCAAGGGGGGGAAGGGGGTGAAGGGGGCATGTTCGAACGACGAACAAGCTCGGCCAGCTCAACGCTAGCTACTTAAGACCATTGGACGGCTCGCATCATGACTATTGTGACCAAAACACAGAAGCCAGTCTCTCGGGCAAGACCCCCCACATGGTCATACGACTACAGTTCGCATGACAGACATGCGTACACCCCCCCTCCCCATCTCTCCTCTCCGCTCCCCCTCCTCCGAGCACAGGAGTCAGTCATATATATCACCGAACAAAAGACGCAATGGATAGTAATAACCACCGAGCTGTCGTACTATCCGCATGGCGTCCGTGTCCCTCTCGCTAAGGGCCTAGCAAACCGGATACTGCTGTCGTGTGACACGTTGATCAACGGACCAGCCGCTTCCCATTAAAAACAACTACAACTTCGTGGGCGACTCGGTAACGCTTACGGCATCCTACTGCTTCACTGCAGCATCTTGTCGTACACCCGACCGAACGGCCCATCCACGCGGTAGCTTTCCACCGGGGCGTGCAGGGCTCCAAGCCCGGTAGTCACAGGCAGACCCTCGTCGTCGAGCACGAACCGGGCGGTGTCGCCCAGCAACCCCGCCACCATCTCGGAATAGTGGAGCCCGTCGAACCCGAGATCGGTCTGCCAGAACTCCAGCTCAGGAACGAGAACGGTCCCGTCGGGTCCGGTCTCTAGGTCCTGGTAGTTGACACCGACGTTGACCCTGATGGTGGCAACCTCCGTCTCGACGCGAACGGTCATGTGGTTCGAAGACGCCGAGAAGAGCCCCGCGGGTCCATCTTCTTCTAGGCGCTTGGCGCACCATGTCGGGGCCGCCAGGGTTTCGCCTCCGAGCACCCACTCGCTGAAGCTAAGTGCAGGCGTTTGAGTCCTCAGTGACCGGCGGCCGGCCGTCATTTCCTCAAACTGAGACGCCCAGATACGGTCCCCGCCGAACGAACGGCACTCGGGCATGAGGTTGGCGGCGGAGACGACCACACCGCCCGGAAGGTGGACGCTGTCGCCAGGGCTTTGCATTGTGTCGGATAATTCTCCGTCGACAAGGATGCGAACGCCCCCCTCTGCTAAGCAAGGCCCCGACCACTCTTCGGGGCAGCCGTCGGTCTCCGTGCTGTAGGGGTTCTTGACCTCGATCACCAGGGAGTGACCGTCCCCGGTGAGAAAGCTGACAGCGGACACGAGCTGCCTGTCCGGGAACTCCTCTTTCATAGGGGCGCTGAGGCGCAAGTTGAGCTGGAAGTCTGGCCCGTCGGAGAGAAGACAGTACCATCCATTGTCCTCCCCGGCCCAGTCGATTTTCTGGCCCAGCAGACCAACCATGTGAGGGTCGCCTTTCACCTGTTTGTGTGTTTGTGACGACGGTTAACCCAAGCGAAAACCCCATGGGAGTCGGGGGGAGGAGAGTCGTAGGGAGTGCGATTCAAAGCGGACACGAGATTTTCGAACAATATGGACATCGTGGGGGCCTCTCAGCACACCCCGAATGCGACAGCCTTAACAAAATTCCCTAGTCGTTCGGACTAACCGCATATAGCAACCACGCTTGGGTACCATAATGTGCTCTACCAGGGGCCCTCACGCACTGTTGTATCATACTATTAACTGTTGTACCTGCTGTCAGCGTTGGGGCCTGGACCAATGTTTCAGGTGAGCGCACCTAGAAGCAAGATGGGGTCATGCCTCTCACCATATACCTTGCCCTAACACCACACAAACACAAAGCTGGGGCAGTCATCCACTCGTGAAACTTACCTTCGGCTTCGAGGGAGTAAACGCTCCGCCAGGGCAAATTTGAGCGGTACCCGTGACTTTGGCGAAGGCGATTTTGTTCGCATCTGTGCGCGAGAGTATGCTCCGGGGTATATCGAACTTAACGGTGGCTTTGCCGTTTATGAATTCAACACCCGGGACAGTCTGTGTATGGATGGTCGGGCCTGGGTTGCCCTGCGGATCAGCCTCAAGCAAATCCACAGTCAAGTCCCCCGTCAAATTAGTGTTGGCACAACCTTCGATTTTCACGTTTAAGGTCACACTGATGACTGCCTGGTTGTTTTGTTGAAGATAGCGATCTGCGGGGTGCACAAGAACGCCAGAAGAGGGAAGCCGGCGCTGGTCGTCTGCATGGCCGACAGAGGACCCGAGGTCTGGATGCCCGGCTGCTCGGTGACCTCCCACGGCGACATGGCCCAACGCGTCGGTGGAGTCTTGAGTGAGGTGATCAATGTGTAGACTGTCGACGCGAAATTGTACCTGCGCGAGTGTAGCACGTATATACGGGGAAGGCGTCTAAGGGTCAAAATGAGGCGAACGTAGCGACAACCGCTGCTACGGATTCAAGGATGCGCTGGACAAGCACCTAACATTATCATGTACCTTGTTGGGTGTGTATACAGTAGTCGGAGGATGAATACCCGAAGACGCCTGCACTTAGCTAATGGCGTGCGACCAAGTGCCCGTTCTGAGAGGGGATCAAGGCACTTTGCGTTGAACGTCGAAGCACTAGATGGTTGGTTCAAATAACCCCGTTATATATATTGATGTGTAGGGGGCAATACGAATCATTGCGCTGGATAGTAAGCTAAACTCCTATGAAAGGGGGAGAGTCCTTGACGTACAGCGTGGTCGTGTAAAGTCTATGTAGCAACTAGCACATACAGTTGGTATTATGGTGATGTGCTTGAAGCTGGTCAAGGATAGCAGCTCGATATCCAACAGGGAACATAGCGACGGCACTTATCCCAAGCGACTTACCCAACCAAAATGTCACCACCGCCTCGGTCAAAGATCAGGTAACAACACAGAATCACAGGGAGAAAACTGAAGTTAACCTGTGTCTTCCTTTTATTAATAGGTCTGCTTATTGTTCGCCGTCCATTGTAACAACCCAGTGAACCCTACGGTCCTCCCTCTGGCTGAGACCAAGTGGCGGAACAATGGTGCAAATTCTACCGTTATGAAGAGTAACTCAACATTCCTCCTCCAAACGACAACACAAGCCAAACGTCACCACCTGTATACCTGGCCAAAGGTCGCCTGACCACATAGAAGCACCAAGAGAACCCGGAGGCTAGACCACATGTTCCTTCGAGGTATGGCTGTCGTCTGCTGTCGATCCTACCGTGCGGGAGGCGGGAATAAACAGGGTGTGTGTTGAAACATTGTCAGAGTTGTATACAGTAAGTATCACGCTTAGCGTTCGAGAGAGCCGGGTGACAAGCCATCACCTTCGGCCTGCCGTCGGTCGCCAAGTGGATAACGGTATTACACATTAGACGTGATTTATGGCTGATGCCATCTTGCTCACATCCAGACTCGATTCTGCGCTAAGCTTTCGTCAAAATAATCGTGAAAGCGCGAGTTGCCTACATCCCACGAGCGGAAGTCGACGAAAGGTGATGGCAACATTATGCCCAATGCGGGGTAGCGACGAAGGAATGTACAGGGCGGCAGAAGCATTGGAACGTGTGACTACGAACGACACCTACACAAGGCGTTGGAGAATAAGGCGTCTGCGGGATTGCGCTGGGGTAGGAGAGCGACGATAAAACGACACCATGTGCCATACTACTGTACCTCGCTGAAGAAAGTCAGACATTGCCTTACAATCGCGTGTTCCACAATACTTACGTATGATAGCAGTTGCGTGCGAGTTTTCATGCACTCGCACGTGCGCGCACACTGCATGCGAGCTAGTATTGCAAGCTGACCGCACTTGTTGTGTACATCCAGTTGGATGCAAATTGCCATTCCATTGCAGTCAACCTGCATGCACTTGCTCACAACGAAGTGCATGCGCCTGCTTGCAATCCGAATCTTGAACAAACTCCATGCGTTTTTGCACGCACTCGCAAGCAAGTGCATGCGAGAGCGTGTGCGCTTGTGGCTTGCATGAAAGTGCATGCAAGTGTGTACAAGTTGGCTTCCCGTTGGCCGCACGTGGACTAAATAAAGATTGCACATATATCAGTTGGCCTTGTGCGCCTTTCGTGAGGCAAATTGATATCGTAGACCCTTTTAGCCGACAGCCGAAACGTTCAACTGTGGCAACGATTTGTGCTTTATTGTTTTGTTTTTTCTCTGCACGAGTTTAGTGGCACGCACCCGACGGACCCCACTCCAACCACCCTGACACAGAACCCTAACCCTGACTCTGGCCCTAGCCCCAAAGCTGGACGGCTACTTGGTTGCTGTGCTCCCAAAGACTCTAGGTTGCTGTATATGAAAATATTAGAATGTTGCTGCGGTTGGAAAGACTCCATGCGGGTGTGTTTAGAAATACTCTAGGTGGGTCTAGGCTCGTAGATACTCGATATCGCTGCGCCTGGAATGGCTCTAGTTCCCGTAACGATCCAGGTTCCTGTATTTACAACTGGAAATACTCTACATCGCTGTGCTTGAAACACTGTAGGTTGCTGTGCTCAGAAATACCCCCAATTCGTTGTGTTTGGAAATACTTCAAGTCGCCGTGCTCGCTCAATTTGAATTACTCTAGATTTTCAGCTTGGAAATACTCTACGTAGTAGGTAGGTCGTAGTTTTTGGAGTGTGCAGGAGTAAGAAACAATAAATCTGGCCCATGTTTTGATTTCTTATTTTAGAATGGGTGCGATATACACTAATTTTAGTATAATCACTATTATTATCGGTTTTTTTTTCTTTTTAATCTCAGCCTGCCTTTCTTATTGCTCGTTTTCTTAAATACAGCACCATCAGCAGTACTGCACCAGAATCAACATACAGTGCAGGGCTAACAAACACGAAAACTGGCCCATATTTTGATTTCTTAATTAAGAAAGGGTGCGTTATAGACTAATTTCAGTATACCGAATCCAGAATTTCTCATGTTCTTGTTAATCTCAGCCTACCCTTCTCAGTGCTCGTTTTCTTATTTAGTATCCTGTTCTGCGGTCTACCAGGCGTTTTTTATCTTTAATATCTCTACCGGGTAATTTGATGGTGTTTCGCGTGATATGTCCTGGTGTGTATATTCTCCTCGCATATAGCGGATTGTTGCTGTGTCCCCTATCCCC
The DNA here is from genome assembly GCA_008828725.1 of Saccharina japonica. NCBI lineage: Eukaryota > Phaeophyceae > Laminariales > Laminariaceae > Saccharina > Saccharina japonica. Next base: position 138,764 of record MEHQ01004203.1, on the reverse strand, counting down.
CTGAGAGACGTTCCGCCATTTTTTTTTATTTTATATCGTTATCGTTATCGTTATCGAAATACCGGACGTTTTTTCGGTTCTATAATTATTTTTTCAATCGAACGATAATATCGCAAGTTTCGGTACGATAGCCAACACTAAACAGGATACGTACGGCGCAATTCACCCACACACGTATATTTTGTAATATCCCAGAGCAGTATTATTACGGCAGTGTATTGGAGACGCTACTCCGAGCTGGTGCCTGTGCGATTAAAAGCCCTCGTAGCACTGCTGCAGGATGTATCCAGCGTACTGAGAGCAAGCAGTTGCCTGCGGTGCCGTCTATCTTAAGCTTTATTCACTGGATGTTGCCGAGTGCCTCTCGTACATCGTTCGAGCAGCATGCTCATCCAGCGTGCTGTGGCTCGTGCCCTTCTCTTACCAAAAAAGGCGGCAGGACCGCTTGGCAAACAAAGTGCAACGTACCTTGCTGGCTCGCTGAACTAAAAGGCGACGGACCACCTGGATCCCCATCACGGAATCGAAAAAGTACCTGAAAAAAACAATTACTTGACTTTATAGTGCGTGCCCTCGATCCTGACAACTATCTTTGTTGGGGCACCCTCCCCCCCGTATATCACAGACTAGCCGTGTCTGGCAAAAGGGGGGCACAAACCACAGCTCGAACGATGTACGAGGGGCACTCCGGCACGTCTAGTAATTTAGGCTTGTGATAGAAAGCACCCCAGGCAACTGCTTGCTCTCAGTACGCCGTATATATCCAGCAGCAAGCAGTGCTACGAGGGTTTTTACTCACACAGGCGCCAGCTCAAAGTAGCGTCTCCACTACACTGCTGTGTAATGGTGTGCCTTTAGGTATGAGAAATAGAACAACCGTTGGATATGATCTTGCCACCTTATATCGTATCTACTATGAATGGTATACGTAGGATCTGTATCCTAACGGATACTATAGGCGTATTCTAAGGTAAAGGCGTATACAGAGCGGAACACCTATCTATGACCTGACTATTAATAGACGCAAGTTGGTTGTGGTACCCGCAATGAAGTAAGTAGTGCTACGTCAGTCGCTATTTTGGATATCGTACCGAAACTTTCGATATTATCGTTCAATTTAAAAAACAAATAACGACCGGAATAAAGTTCGGTATTTCGATAACGATAACGATAAAAAAATAAAGGGCCGAACCCTTCTCAGGGGGATAGGGGACACAGTAACAAACCGCAATATGCGATAATACTGATGTATTCTGCCATTCATTACGAAAGTATTGGGTTGGAATGAGGCCTCCAGCCGTTGCTGTAGACTCTCACCCCTGATCATCACCCTCCTGCGAGCATCGTCCTAGATGCCCGATGGAGGGTAACAACCTGGATGCCAAAGACATAAATACATGCTATTTCGGGGAATGATCCTGGTTGAGTATAGTATACTCAAGTTGGGTGGGTGGGATGGTCCGCTTTTATACTCCACATCTTTCCACTTCGTAGTAGAGTTCCCGAGGCCTTTCTCCAAGCCCACGTAGCAAAAGTTCGATACTATTACTAATAGACGATAAGTGAGAATACTGAACCCACGCCGTGATAAGAAATACTGTAAGGCGAGTACTCGGGGGGGGGGAGGGAAGACACATACATTCATTTGCTTACGGCATGTTCAGTAGACTGGAATGTATAAGCGTTATTATATGGTTACAAACACTAAATAAACGCTGGAGGGTCCCCAAATACAAACGATGACCCCCCTCTGTACTTGGTACGCCGAAAAAAGTTGATACGTAATGTGGCCTCGGAGATATAATGTTTAACACCCCCTCCGTAGTTTATACGTATATTTTAGTCGTAGAGTTTACTTTCCAGCTCCACTGGCAAGAGTTTCACGCGCAGCTGCCGTCTGGCGCACCAGGGGCTACACAGCAAGGAGGTTTGCCTTGTATTTCTCCCCAGAGACAGGTTGTGGATGCGTTGTTGGCGTTCCTCGCACACAAGCAGGGTACCATACGACAGTCAGTCCCGGTGTTTCTTGGTGATCATGGGGTGGGTTTTGTTTTAGGCTTTCATTTGCCGTCTGGCAATGCGCATGACTTGTTCCTGCAATGCGCATGGCTTGCTCCAATCCTTTCATATTATCCACACACTAATGGGAAACTATACTAGTCGTACCCGTAGAGTCCAATGCCTTGAAACACGAAGAAAGAAGGTGCCATTTACCATCACGAAGCAGGGCTGAATAGTTGACAATTCTCGCATGCACTTTTATTCACGCTTTGCTCACACCTGAAAGGGCAGAAGACGAAGACCCGGGAGGTATCTCTGGCTTTCTCCTGCGAGCTGACCGGGCGACGCGCTCGACACTGCTCCTGATATTGCTGCAGTTGTCCAGGCTTCTATACGGTGAGCCTCAGACTATATGTACTCCTGGGAGAACGTGAACGTGGAAAGCCTGGGCCAGAAATAGAAGCGTGTTGTGGATCTTTGATACTTCCGCCAAGACGGGAGATCCCAAGGTAGCAGAGCTCGAGAGAGAACTATGATAGGAGAGCTCAAGAGGTAATGACTGAGGGGTGCGGTGTACCAAGATACGGTAGGCAACATCATCAAGATCATGCCGTTTTCGCGCAAATTATGCAAACACATCTCCGAGTTTGTACAGCAGTATTTTGCAGTCCCCCCCGTGTATGACGTATACACACATGTAAAGGTCGCAAATGAAGAAGAAGCAGATGACCACTTATGAGCACATACACGCGTAATAGCTCGCATCCTGAGCACTGTTAACCCAAGGAAATATTCTCGGGCTCAAGCCATCCTATTTTGTTACTGTGCATCCCTAAACCCCTTTGATGCGGGTACTGTACAGGTACTACTGCTGTAAAACGTTTTTTTCACGAAGAAGGGAACAGAGTTTGGGTGAATTCATCACTCAGTTAATTTGTATTCGAAAGGTACAACACGTACTACGTACATGTCACCCGTTCGGAGTGGATATATTTGTGAAACGTCGGGTAGGAGTCGGGAGAGGCATTCATACTCGGTATCTACGCCTGTCAATTATTCAGGTATGTGTGTATATATATATGTTTGATTGGTAGTTTTACGTGAGTGAATGGTATGATTGAAATAAGAGCTGCACTAAAGTAAACATACACTATTAATACTATATACCCAAGATAGAAGACTGTGATATGACTGGGTGAGACACAGAGTATCCCCTTGCAGGTTTGTCTATTAAGCATCCTTGGTGTTACTCACTTTCCGTAGAGTCAAGCGTAGAAGAGAAGCAGCTTTTATTAATCCCCGAGCCAGATGACATCTGTCTCGGTGGGCTTCAAGTATGGCCCACAGATATTATAAATACCCCGAATACCGAATACGAATGCCATCCAAGTTATACGAAAACGGACCAATTACCTATGCAGAGGTAATTACCGGCCTTCCTAGCCCATACCATTACACTAGCCCACCCTGATGAGCCGTATATGCAGAAATATGGGAAAAACGGGGAAATCCCAGTTCCCCGAATTAGAACATGAGTCGAAGATGCGGCTCCTCAAAACCCCTCCCACACCTCTAAGTTGCTAGCCTAAGAAGCCGGAAATACTCCCGCAAAGAAAGGTAATCAAACGTAAACGCAGGTGCTGTGAACGAAGCCAATGTCAGAGACCTCCCATGAGCCGCCAACAAGGCGAGGGGCGGGACGATCATTACAAGACCGCAAGGTATGCAGAGCTCTACAGAGAGGACGACCATGGTAAGAGCGCTGAAGCAGTAATGATTGATGGGCGCGTTGTACCACTATATTATTCTATTATTATCACAAGACGGTAGACAGATATGTAGCAGGTACAATATTTGGGTGAACGGTGGTAGTGCGTATTCTATTGAGTACACGGAGGGGAGGAGAATTGGTTGCAGGAGATTGGTGGTATTCGACAAATTGGGTCAGCTTTTTCATTCTGAATGAATAATGCCCTGCGCATTGTCGGAAGGCAAATAATATAATAATACGGTAGACACCAACGTCACGCCGTCTTCACGCAAATCATGGAAACTCATCTCCAAGTTATGTACAGCAGCAGCAGCAGTATTACGCCGGTTCCCCTGCTGTGTACGACGTATACACAGGTAAAGGTCGCAAGTGAAGAACTATTGATAAGTAGAAGACCGCGTGTTAACACCAGTGATGGAGATTGCCCCGGCAACAGTGCCGATCAATTCTTGAAAAAGATTGCCCCCAAAAAGGCAATCTTGATATTTTCGGCAATGTTGGCGAAAAGAGGCAATCTTGATCTCGATCTTCAATCTTGATCTGTATCTCGCCAAATTAAGCAGGTTTAATGCTTTATTTTCGTTCGTATACCTATTTACGTGGCTCCATTTGTTTTTTCAATGTACGACTACTTCGAGTATTTGGCACCCGCATTTTTGTCGTACATATGTACCAGCTGATTGGTACACTACAGCAGTATCATACACACACACCTATGATTAATGATCAGAAACAGGACAAGCTGGACCAGGCTCGATTTCTTATTCGATAATGGGATAATTTCTACACTTATTTAATACATTCCCGGCCCGTTCAGAAGAAAGTATTTCAGAATAAAGTCAGCGCGAAAAAATGAAAAAAATGATAAAAAGCTCTCAGCCTATACTCGTAGTCAGAGCCTAAGAATGAATATAGTTCACAACAAAAAGAATTGTTGTGCACTAATAATACCTGGTAATACTTACTGTAAAAAGACATCGTGACTAGAGTACAGGGCACCTAATAAGAAGCAGGATAATCATAAAAACACGCTAAGAGCTGAAAAAAATAAGAAATTCGGGAGTCGTTATCTTGAAAATGGTGTGGAAAGCACCCCCTATCGAATAACAAATCCAGCCTGGACCAGACTTCTTGTTTCTCATTAGGTGTCCTGTACTGTATTAATGGTACTTTACTGTAGGAAAAACGTCTAGTTGGGGATCGAAACTAGAAAGTGCAACATGAGGAAGTGAGTTTTCGCGCGCACCCAGAATAAGACAACCAGCCTGAGCCCGATTTAAGGTTTCTTGTGAGAGGGCCAGTACTGTATAACGGGGCATTTGCATTAGGTGTTGCGCTGTTGCGCTTGCGCAACATTTGGTCAAAATAACCGTTTTGCGCAACAGTCGCCGCAAGGCTGGTTGCGCGCAGCGCAACACGCGTATCTGGGGGCGCAACACTTTTCGCGGCAGTTGAAAGTTTTTGTCGCGTTTATTTCTGGCCGGAGGCGAGAAACTTTTTTGGGGTCTTTTTTCCTCATAATAATTAGCCGTAATTGAACACCTTTTAGGCCCTTTGTCCTATTCGCCATACAGTAGTCGAAATAAAAAATTGGGCACCTTTTGCTATTATTCGCCGTAGGCTCTTATTCTTTTTGAGGCACTTTTTTCGATTCGCCGTACGAGGCCAAAAAAAAAAAAAGACTTTTTACCTAGTTTTGAGGCGTATATTTGCGCATAGATCGCTGCGCGCAAGACACCTTGCGTCGCATGTTGCGCGCAGCGCAACAGACGCCGATCCACTGATATATAAATGTCCTGCTGTACAACGACTAATTTTCTTATTTTATTTTTAATCCGAACCTGCTTTTCTTATTGCGCGTTGTGTTCTGATGTGCCCTGTGCTGTACCCCAAGAAACTTCGTTTTTTATACTGGCTTACCACTTCCCATACATAAAACACAACAAGCAAAATCGTTACAGCAAGGAGGCATCTATCTACACATATATATATCTGGTGTCGAAGCACTGGGCGCAAAGCTCAGACTATCAGCCGCCTCGAGAGACCTTTGAATGCTCAACATGCCCGAGGTAGACCGTAGATGTGTGCCGGCGTGCGGTATACCTGGTGTACATGCCTGCATAACAGAAAGGGTTTTTTTTCAAAAAGGGGGATACCCCCCATATATCGTGACAAAAGGGGGGACACTACGAAGCACCGGCGGCGAGGTTCTCGTTCGAGAGGTGGTCGTCAACACCAATCCAACGGCCCAGCGCATCAACGGTATACTCATAGTCATATATTGACCATCACTTCACTGTGACCGAGCAGCTTAACAGCTCACTGCGTGCTACCATAAGACTCTCCTCTCTTCTACGCCATGGTACGTACCTGATATATGCGTATACGTATACGGCGGTACCGGGACTACTATATATACGTGTAGTTCGCGCGATGGAAGTATCCCACTCAGTTTGCAAAGACGAGTTTCGATAAAATCCTCGATCTCTCAGCTGTGTGTGTTTTTTTTTTCTAATATACGTACAGCACGTACAGCAGCAAGCAGTACCAAAGCAGTAGTACTACTATCCTGTGGTACGTACATATTTATATACGTATACTCGTATATATGTTGGTGATTTTTGGGGGCCACGGGGCACAGGGCGCCAACCAATGTAATGCATTGATTCGCAGGGCCACACCTTGAAACCACGATTGATTCTGAACCAGATGTGCGTGTCACAGGACCTGCTGTCATATATGGTATACAGACAGTACTCGCGGAATCATTTGTGATATATACGTACATCACGTATGCGGATATGCTGACCACGTTTGCCTGGGTATGGGCCGTTGATCTTTTTGGCGTTACGTAGACGTCGTCTGTTGGGCGTGCCACAACAACCAGAACATGGAGTGGTCACTTACCCGTGGTATTTTCGACACAGAAAGGGGGATATTTCTCCGCAACGTGACAAAAGGGGGGACGTTACGGAAAAAGGGGGACTTTTCCAAACTTAGTAGACGGAAGGGGGGAAACCCTAGGGCAGGCAAAACAAAAAGGGGGATATGCTCACACCCCCTCTTTTGATCGCTCTCGTTCACCAGCTTAACATATGAAAAAAAAAACGCTGTGGGTGGTAGCGAGATGCCATGTGAGTGTGGCAAACACCTCAGGTTTTAATTTCAAGTCGATTTGATAGAGTACATGGGCGTGCCCGGCGGCGAAAACCGATGTCCCCCTTTTTGTCACGATATAGGGGGGGTGTCCCCCGATTTTTCAAATGCCCTAAAAGAAACACCTAACCTGAGAGAGCCGCAAACCCTTAACACTATTTTAGCATACAGATAGGCTAATACGTACCAGTAGGATTTAGTGAGCACTCGCCGCTGAGCACGATTTCTTGTTCCAAAATTCTTAACGTCCTTCCCAACGTGAGCCTTATTTTCTTAGCAGGATGTTTCTTATTCGTGAGCCCTATTTTCTTAGCAGGTTGTTTCTTGTTCGGCGGCCAAGGTTTGCCTTTGGCTGATGTGTGTGCTTGTCAGTTGGTTTGTGTGGGGTGTAGAGCGCGAGGGTGCGTTTTATAAGGGTTTCCAGTGATATGACAAGGCGTTATTTTGGCGAGATCCAAAAGATCGAGATAGTAAGATTGAATCAATCGATCTTCGATTCTCGATCTAGATCGGAAGATCGGCTGCGAAAACCACCAATCCAATATTGAGATTTTCCAAAAGATCGCGATTTTTTCAGGGCAATTCAATTCCGATCTCCATCACTGTGGTTAACACACATATAATACATCCGCACGTAGTAGCTCACAATATGAGCACTGTGCTGTTAACCCAAGGAAACATCCTTGGGCTCAAGTCATCGTATATTTTGTATGTTCATTCCTAAACCCCTTTCCCGCGGGTACCGCACAGGGTACAGGTATCATACCGTACAACGATAGAAGGGAGGGAACCACATTTTGATGCATTCATCACTCGGTTATTTGTTTTTAAAAGCACGCACAATAATAGTCACACGTCACCCTTTCCGAGTGGATCCATATCTGTGAACGTCGGTTAGGAGCCGGTAAAGGCGTTCGTAAGGGGGACTGCATTATTGTTGGTATACGTTTGTCAAGTATTCAGGTAATATGTATTATTTATTGATATTACGGTCATTCTTATCGGAGCCATACATTCCCAAAAAAACAATTTTGTTTTTGCGCAACTTTTCCGGTTTTTTTTTTTCCATTTAATGGAACGCGATGCCGTCCAAACATTTTGCCCTCTGGAGAATTTCCAATAAAATAATATTTTTCCCCATATTTCCGCTTTTTCCTTCATTTTGTCGGAAAACAAATATTGTAAATTATGGAATAAAGCTGCTCGATAAGAATGGCAATTAATATATAGATATAGGTACATGTGAATCGTACGACTGAAATAAGAGCTCCAAATTGTCAGATGGCAAAAGGAATCAAACCCTCACATACTCACTCGTGAATTTGTTTCTCGTCTCCTGCCTTTCTTTCTCTTTTCTTTTTCCTTTGGATCAATTCCATTTTTTCTTGGTTGACGTGCACGATGTGCAACGGCAGATATTCTGTATATCGTACGAGCTGCGTTGTACTTTGTATCTTCTTGTGTATTAAGTTTTCCTCTGACGTATTCTTCCACTCCTCCAGCGTTTTTTTCGGAGCCTTTGCCCTGTGACCACGGCCTATTTTTTTCGCGATCAGTCAGTTAATAATGCGAAAACAACGACAAATATGGCACATCAGAGCAAACGAAACTATCGACTACGCCTGTCGAACGACATACGAAACGTGTTTCGACGAAAACGAGTTTTTTTTTCTGATTTACTGCGTTAAAACAGCGGCAGTCTCTGATCGCGAGGAATATTCCAGGAAAATATTTTTCTCAACCATCTCGGGATACCGACCCTCAACGAGCAGCCCGGATGCCCGGACAAGATTATACGGGTAATTTCGTGTTGCGTATGTATCGTATGTACGTTTCTTTTCATTTTACCGGTGTGTCCCAAAATATAAGGAACACTTGGTTTCAATATAATTCAAAAACACCTCCTTATATATTGGGGCATAAGGGTACGCGACTCGGACACGAATGTGTGTACGTATATAGTCAGTGTTGGGCACCGGAGTCCTTTTGGGGTCCGGTCGGTTATCTCATAACCGACCGGAGATGGTCTCCGGTTAACCGGTTATTTGGACTAAATAACCGAGACCGAAACCGCGAAGTTTCCGGTCGGTTATTTGGTCGGTTATTTCACGTAAATGGCTATTTTGCGCCACGTTCGCACCCCCAAGGGGAAAAAAAAGTTTTTTTTTCCGATGCTCGTTTGTCGGCACATCAGCAAATCAAAGTATCCGTAATGCACGCATTACAAAGAAACGCACGACACACACCACGTGAAAGTTGACGACAAAGCGGAACTTGTCGTTGAGTCGTCCGGCATGAGTCATTGGCGTACAGCTAACAGGCGAGCAGGCGGAGCATGACTACAAAAAAACGGATGTAACGACGCTCAGGTCGGCGAGCGGAGCCTACTTCTTGGTCACAAAACAAAATGGACTAGGGCTTCCAAAACCACTTGACACTCAACACGCAGAAAGAAGCAAAACTGCTCTCGCGGTTCAGTTCTTCTCCGAGTTAGAAAAAAAAACCATCCTCGATCTCAACTCTCAACGCAGTACAATAGGGAAAACAATGCGTAATGCCTAGGAGAACGGACTGACTGCTCGTGTTGGTTCATTGACTCATATATTATTGATCGTATTATTGATGACTGATGATCCGTTAGCTTTGATGACCCACCAGATTGCTGATGTGCTGCTGTGATGCTGCGATGGCTACATGGCTACCGGTGTGCGCTGTGCTTGTGTGCTGACATATAGGGGTTTCCATACAGATACAGAGGCGTTTTATGGGGTAGGGGATCGGGGACACAATAACCGACCGGAAATAACCGGTCCGGTTATGTCCGGTCGGTTATTTGAAACAACCGAATAACCGATTTCGAAATGTCCGGTTTTCGGTTACGATAACCGGATCGCGGTTTCCGGTTAAATAACCGTAGTTCGGTCCCGGTGCCCAACACTGTATATAGTATACAAGGTTCCCCTCCGGGACGTGCCTAGGGGAGTGGCGCAAGGACAAATCGAGAATCTACTATTAATACAACATGCGATATTGTATCATACGCATGTAATATTGTATACTGGTATTACATAAATACGACGTTATGAAATATCTGCGTATAATAATAGTACAAATATCATTTTAAAAACTGCACCTGCATTTTTGGGGATAAAACATGCTCGGAAATATGATGGAACCATTACTACTATTGACTCGATCGTTCTCAGAGATTTTTGTTAATGACCTCGCCAAACATTTTATCATATTTGTCAATAGTTTATTGTTGTGGCGCTCAAGGTATGGAAGGTCTATGACACACAGCACACACCGCACACGCACGCACACGTGACACATGGGACACAGCAGGGCTCGTACAGCAGTAGTGGTGGGATAGTATTTGCAGAAGAAGTAGAAAAGGATGCATCGAAGAAGGGGCTGAAACTCTCGACCACACCACCTGCCTACTACGTAAGAAATCCACTTGGTTTGTGTTTGCTGTTTGTCTTATACCGGTATATGTGAGGTCTGGGTTATCGTGTGCCCGCACTCTGAAAATAATTACAGTAATTAACTCTATTTCTGGTACGAAATAATAAAATTGGAAATGCGATCTACAGTAATTGTTTTTTGTTTTGCCCAGATTTCACCCCCGCACCTGAAAATAAATAATTAAACATCAAAAAATGATTTGCCCAAATACCGGTACAGTATTATTTGTCGCGGCTTGCACCATATGCACGACAGGCCGCACATACACCATGCATGCACAGGCAGGCAGCAGGCAGCAGCGCAAAAGAGAGAGAGAGGTGTGGTGGCGATTGCTGATGACGGATGCAAGCCGCCGATGAAGCAACCACTAATAGCCACAGCAGTAAACGGCGGACCCGCCACAGTAATGTCTGCTGCTTGTGCTTCTAGGCGGGGCTGTGACCTCGTTTGTTTTTGCTGCATATTGTCTGATGTCTTGTAGATTTCTGAAGTGAGCTTCAGGAAAGAAACACAAAAAATATATGTACTCGTACGTATGAACAGTTGAGGTACGTACTCCTATCTGATCAAAGCGACTATTACATTTCAGGCCAAAGTGAGAGTGGGTCAGTCACATATATCAGCACAACAGAAAGGTAGATGGTGGATTACGGACCGCTTGCTCCGATAAACACAGCTAGCCACAGCAGTACAGCGCAGATGGGTGTATCACCCAGGCACGGTGTTACCTGCTGCTGGTGCTTATGCAGAGTAGTAACGTTGTGCTCTCTGCATGTTCTGTTTCTACCTGTCTGTGGTATACCGATATGTCTGCGCTCTCCTGTGTGTGCGCATGACCAGCTCGTGAAATCAGGGCAAACAACAGGACATCACGTATTATTTACTGGCACTTACGTACAAAAAAAAGCCTCACGCAGAGAAACCAGGGAAATCGGCTTATCCACTCCCGCGGGAAAAAAAACTTCGAGCGCCCGCCACGCGAGCCACAGAGCTCGGATCGAGCCCAAACCTCGACCAATGTGTCCGGCCGGGCCTCCCGTGTCGGGGTACTTAGCGTTTTGCCGAAAAGCGCTCGCGCGGAGAGAAAAGTTGCGAAAAGTGCGAAAATTTCACAAACATAACTATACATACAAGGCTCCCCTTCGGGGAGTGGGGTGTTCCCCGCGGGGTGACGCAAGCTCGCACGTCCCCGGAAAACCGCCCTATCGCCATCCAGCTGTAATTGTAGAAAGGGGGGTAAACGAATAATCACCTTCAGCGATTATCGAGTAAAACGGTTTTTGCTAACGTACGCATATTTAAATATTAATTAATTGGCGTTATACCACATAAAAAAACATGTTATTTTTATCCGAACCGGAGGTCAATTTTTCTTGAGTTCGCAAACTGTCTATTCTCATAGTTTGGAAACAATATCACGATCGGCGAAATGTCAGTTGTTTTTCGGACATGTTTTGTTCGGTAGATATGGCGGTGTGTACCACAGCGAGCAGTATGTCGTTCTCGTATACGAACAGCAAACGGCAGAAAAAATACAATCGCATTTCGTCCAGCAAATACAGTACCTAGTATACAGTAGCAGCAAGGAGTACAGCAAGCAGTACAAAGCAGTAGCAGCGGGCAGTGTAGCAAGTAGCAGCACACAAGCGGAGCTACTAATTGAGTATCTACGTACCTACAGCAAGCAGCAGCACCACCAACTACTGCTGGACACGGCAGTTAACGTTCAGCAGTAGTAGCAGCACACTTGCTTTCATTCAGCGCACACAAAGCGGTACAGCTACGAGTAGCAGCTGAGGCTACTTAAATACTCTACTCGTCGTGTAAAGCGTACATTTCCCGCCGTCCAAGGAAAAAACACAAGGTTCTGTGGTGTATTCGTACATCATATAAAAATGCATATTGTGGTATGCCAGAGCGGGGCCGGTATATAGCGGACGAAAACAAATAGCAGTACGTATCTTGGGGCAGATGGGTACGTACTGAGTAGTTGCAAGAGGTGTTCCACTATGAAAAATATCCTATCCGGTCGCCGGCATCTATGCGTAGCCCTTGTATCATAGCGGCCTAACAAAGTAGGGAAAACAAGTGGGGGCAGCACAGCAGTAGTCCCCATCCACAGACATGACAGGACTCAACCGCGTACCAACCCACCCACAGAGCATCCACCCACCCACCCACCCACCCAACAACCCACCCACACATCACGTGCTTTAACAGTACAGCAATACAAGTAGTGCGTACTACTGTAGGTGAGGAGCATAGTGCTGCTGTATTGACTGGCGGGCAAAGGGAATACATACGTAGAAAACAAACCAGGGACAGTGCAGACACGACAGCACTCAACCACGTACGAACCCACCCACCAAACACCCACCCACCCACCCACCAACTCACCCACACACCATGTGCTGCAGCATACAGCAGTACGTAAGTGGGGATCAAACTTTCAATCGATCGCACAACAACAGAAGTAAGAGTACTCACAAGCCGCAAGCAGCGGAAAGAAGCAGCAGCACTCTGCAGTAGTTGTACCCACTTTGAGTATCATATTGCGGCTGCTAGCTGTTGTTTCATGCCTGGTACGTATGATATATCGTACTCGAGGACGTACTGCAGAACATACCTTTTACCTGGTATACAGTATACGTTGATACGTCTCACGTGTACATCCAACCAAACGACCGTCTGGATATTGACACATACACCAAACCATTCTTACATTTGCGGACAAATTATAACAGACTCCATGAGGTGAGCTCGTTCTTTTTGTTCAAGCGCGATCATTATGTTCAGCAGCACCACGATGCCCCACCTAACAGACCATACCGCCGCAATACAGCAGAGCGAGAGCAAGAAGCAGCACCACTCGGTAGCATAACACCACTACGAGCATGGCACTGCTGCTGCTGTGGTTGTATCTGTTGCAGAGGACGCATGATACGGACCAGGTATACCTGGTACCTGCGACGTACTACTGTACACTTGCCAATATGCTCGGAAATATTACGAACGTTTGGATCTGAAAACAAATACGAAACGTTTCATATATTTTCGGACAAATTGGTACGGAAAAAAACTCGGTGCGGTGAGACCGCTCGTTTCGTAGGACGCACACCTGATGCAGCAGCATGCTCGTGCCCCCCTGTCACAACCATACGACTGTACAACGTCAGGGATGCTGTCGCGTCGCTGTGTTGCTGCATGCGTGCAGATAGATGTTCGATGCCGCTCGATGTGCACGTCGGTGTGCCCTCCTTTGTCGTCGTGTTGATGCCGACGCGGCAAAATCACCTTTCAAAATCTGCCGCCGAGACCGGGTTTCACTTGCCCTGCTCGGCTCGCCGAGTGGGACGGGGTACCCCGTAAAACCGACTCTATTTTTTCGGCTTCGCGAGCGCCCCGCGCGGGCCACGGGCCCCGGGCGAGGGCGAGGCCCGGGGGGCGCGCTTCCCGGTCGATCCCCCGGCCGCCGACCCGAGCGGCGGCGAGATCGGCCGCGAGGGCGAGCGCGAAAACGCGCCGCCGGGCAAAAAATCACAATTATACTTTGTTACATACAAGGCTCCCCTTCGGGGAGTGGGGTGTTCCCCGCGGGGTGACGCAAGCTCGCACGTCCACGGAAAAACCGACCTATCGCCATCCACTGTAATTGTAGAAAGAGGGGTAAACGAATAATCACCTTTAGCGATTATCGTATAGTAAAACGGTTTTTGCTAACGTACGCATTTTTAAATTTATAATAGATAGCGTTATACCACATAAAAAAACATGTTTTTTTTCACGAACCGCGATGTCAAATTTTCTTGAGTTCGCGGAAACTTGTCATTCTCATAGTTTGTGAAACAATATCACGATCGGCGAAACTGTCAAGTTGTTTTTCGTGACATTTTTGTCCGGTAGATATGGGGTGTGTACCACAGCGAGCAGTATGTCGTTCTCGTATACGAACAGCAAACGCAGAAAAAATAAATCGCATTTCGTCCAGAAATACAGTACCTAGTATACAGAGCAGCAAGGAGTACAGCAAGCAGTCAAAGCAGTAGCAGCGGGCAGTGTAGCAAGTACAGCAACACAAGCGGAGCTACTAATGTAGTATCTACGTACCTACAGCAAGCAGCAGCACCACCAACTACTCTGCGACACGGCAGTAACGTTCAGCAGTAGAGCAGCACACTTCTGCTTATTCAGCGCACAGCAAAGCGGTACAGCTACGAGTAGCAGCTGAGGCTACTTAAATACTACTACTCGTCGTGGTAAGCGTACATTCCCGCCGTCCAAGCGAAATAAACACAAGGCTCTTGTGGTGTATTCGTACATCATATAAAAATGCATCATTGTGGTATGCCAGAGCGGGGCCGGTATATAGCGGACGAAACAAATAGCAGTACGTATGTTGGGGCAATGGGTACGTACTATAGGTGCAAGAGGTTGTTCCACTATGAAAAATATCCTATCCGGTCGCCGGCATCTATGCGTAGCCCTTGTATCATAGCGGCCTAGACAAAGTAGGGAAAAAAGTGGGGGCAGCACAGCAGTAGTCCCCATCCACAGACTGACAGGACTCAACCGCGTACCAACCCACCCACAGAGCATCCACCCACCCACACATCACGTGCTTTAACAGTACAGCAATACAGTAGTCGTACTACTGTAGGTGGGGATAGTGCTGTGTATTGACTGGCGGGCAAAGGAATATACGTAGAAAACAAACCAGGGACAGGCAGACACGACAGCACTCAACCACGTACGAACCCACCCACCAAACACCCACCCACCCACCCACCAACTCACCCACACACCATGTGCTGCAGCATTACAGCAGTACGTAAGTGGGGATCAAACTTTCGATCGATCGCACAACAACAGAAGTAAGAGTACTCACAAGCCGCAAGCAGCGGAAAGAAGCAGCAGCACTCTGCAGTAGTTGTACCCACTTTGAGTATCATATTGCGGCTGCTAGCTGTTGTTTCATGCCTGGTACGTATGATATATCGTACTCGAGGACGTACTGCAGAACATACCTTTTACCTGGTATACAGTATACGTTGATACGTCTCACGTGTACATACCAACCAAACGACCGTCTGGATATTGACACATACACCAAAAACAAACAACTCTTACATTTCCAGACAAATTATAACAGACTCCATGAGGTGAGCTCGTTATTTTTTTCCAAGCGCGATCATTATGTTCAGCAGCACCACGATGCCCCACCTAACAGACCATACCGCCGCAATACAGCAGAGCGAAAGCAAGAAGCAGCACCACTCGGTAGCATAACACCACTACGAGCATGGCACTGCTGCTGCTGTGGTTGTATCTGTTGCAGAGGACGCATGATACGGACCAGGTATACCTGGTACCTGCGACGTACTACTGTACACTTGCCAATATGCTCGGAAATATTACGAACGTTTGGATCTGAAAATAAATACGAAACGTTTCATATATTTTCGGACAAATTGGTACGGAAAAAAACTCGGTGCGGTGAGACCGCTCGTATCGTAGTAGGGGCACACCTGATGCAGCAGCATGCTCGTGGCCCCCTGTCATAACCATACGACTGCACAACGTCAGGGATGATGTCGCGTCGCTGCTGTTGCTGCATGCGTGCAGATAGATGTTCGATGCCGCTCGATGTGCACGTCGGTGTGCCCGCCTTTGTTCGTCGTGTTGATGCCGACGCGGCAAAATCACCTTTCAAATCTGCCGCCGAGACCGGGTTTCACGTTGCCCTGCTCAGCTCGACCGAGTGGGACGGGGTACCCCGTAAAACCGACTCTATTTTTTCGGCTTCGCGAGCGCCCCGCGCGGGCCACGGGCCCCGGGCGAGGGCGAGGCCCGGGGGGCGCGCTCCCCGGTCGATCCCCCGGCCGCCGACCCGAGCGACGGCGAGATCGGCCGCGAGGGCCGAGCGCGAAAACGCGCCGCCGGGCAAAAAAATCACAATTATACTTTGTTATATATAGGTACATCACCTCATCACATACTCCAATCACCCAAGCGGCCGTTGCTGTGGTCCGTTTTCGCCACCCCCCCCCCTCTGAAGTTCAAACAATGAGAGGAGGACCACGAAAAGCTTCAAGAGCAAAACGCGAGAGAAACAGCTGAGGCTAGGGCTTCATATATTCCTCATCCTAATCTGGGCCGCGTACGCACGTACAGCAGTGGTAGGCACACACACGACGAACATAAGATTCGACACCACTGCAGTCTGGAAAAAAAAACTCTGATGACATCAAGGTATCGAAACACTTCCGCATGTTTTGTGTTCGGATCTGTAAACTTATAGGACAAGGGCTCCGCATGGCTGCCGGCGACAGTTCGATATGACGGGAAAATATCTGGACTAAAGAGCATACGACGTATAAACACCTCGTAGGTACGTTTAGAAATACATAATATTTACTGGTATATAATATAAACATGCGTAACTACTGCATGCATCAGATGCATGCGTGTTACGCGTTACACGTTCGTTCGTGTTCGCATATTGACAAGACACTTATTTTACTATATTTTTTATTTGAATTACCCCCACAAGGGTATACAAGGATCCGAGTGCCTGACACCCCATTACCCCCAGAGCTCAGAATGCAAAACCAACCGGACCGTTGTGATCCCAGGAAACAATCAGTCTACATTATTTGTTTATACCCCTCCTTCTTCCTCCTCTGCCTGGTCGGTGGAAACTCGACATGCTCCGTCCCGGCATTGTAGAGATGTGAGGGTCTATGGTTATACGACTACGGCCATGCATGAAAATGAAGTACACCCTCCCCGACCAAAGAAAACAAAATAGGGGGGGTCTCTAAAACCAAGTGAAAAAAAAGAAACGAAAAACGAGAAAAAAATGGGTTTCGCTCATTTCGTCCTGTGATCACAGCGCTCCGGTTTGTTTTTTATTCTGACATTCCTAGGAGTGTGGTGCTGCTTTATCTTTTTGCCGCATACCCTTGTTACCCCATGTATAATTATTTGCCCTCTTTTCCTCTCTCCCTCCTATAGGCGTAATCAGACCCGGGGTCACAAAGTAGGTTCTTCTCCCTCCTCCCTACTACGGTTCTGGCCTTGCACGTTTAGCGCGAGAAGTCTTCAGCCCGTTATGGTCTCGTCGACTCGCATCAAATTGCGCCTGCCCACGCTACTAGGCGCTCTCAGCAGTTCATTCCGTTTTCATTTATGTTTGCAAATAAACTCAAAAGTCCGACCCACGTGAGGATTGATTGAACCCCAGAAACAACTCTTAGTAGCAATCGAGGGTACCACTAGACCGTCGGGGCGACCACTTTCTTGATGATATTCGATTACTACTAAATAATATACCAAACGACCCCTACCTGGAGGAAAAAACCTCCATGTATTGTGGAAACCCCTGTCCTATCTATCGTACGTACTACAGAGGGCTGCACTTGAGAAAAACCCGTAATTCTGTAGGTACTGTCGATAGATATTATATTAATCAAAGAAGCAAAACAACAATTCACCGGCCGTGTGTTTTTTCCAATGATGCCCAGTCTGGCAGTTAACCACGAACATTGCTAAGTTAAGGTTGATGTCGAGGGTTCGAGTGTTGGTAGCCATGGAGATATATATTTTTCAATAATAATGTAGCGCGGAATTCGACAAGGCAAGACAAGTGCTCAAATCTTCACGCGATGAAATTGCAAGGAAGGAGAAGAGCCTACTTTGCAATACCTCGGATCTCAGTTTCGACTACGTAAATAGGGAGAGAGAAAAGAAGGGCGAAGATAATGTATGGGATGGAGAAAAGAAGACGAAAAACAAATGAGTAGAACGAGCGTTCGCTTTCTCTTTTTTTTTTCTCGCATGTGTGGTTTCTATACAATATCATTTTCGGCAAGGATCCGACACAGCCATAAGACAAATATCAAAACATCCCACACACTCAGAAAAACAAAGTCTAGGCGAGGTGTTGACAACATTGTTCCGTACTATTGTAGGTGGGTGGGTGGGTGGGTGTATGGGCGGGTTGGTTCGTGTGTTGTACTCGTAGTTTTGTTTTCTACTGCGTATGAGCTGGGAATTCATCTACTGTGCTGTATGTACTGCTGTACTGCTCGGGTACATGGTGAGGGTGGGTTACTCGGTGGGTCGGTGTGGGTGCGTGGTATGAGTGGGTGCGTGGGTGGGTCGGGTGGTTGGTCGGTAGGTGTGGGTGACTGATTTCGTCCCGGTTGCTGGTGGTCCTGTTTTGTTTTCCTCTTTGTTTGTCGGCTACAAGGGCTCCGCATCGATGCTGACATTAACTATAGATTTTTCTACTAGTATACCGCCCCAATCTGGCGTAGCTCGGCGCACCACTAGTTGTTATTGTGCCTTTGTAATCCGACAGCACTGTATGCATGAGTTTCAACATTGAGCACTCAGAAACATTCCCTCCATGAAAGAAGAAAGCCACGGATAGAAAAAAGAGCTCTGTGCACAACGCCTACTAACTATTGTCTGTGCCTACTTCGGGCTTGATCGTTATCTACTGCATTTGCTGTCCTTACTCATTTCTTCCCATCACGTATTCATATTTTCTATTTTCACTTCAAAATCATAAGTGTCATCCAAGATCTATCACCACGCCACCAGTGTGGATCTGTCATTCTTCCTCCCCTGCCCCTTCTTGCGTCCTGGCGGTCCCTAAGCTGGAGCCTAAATCACCACACTCTCATCGACATGGGGACCTGTGCGGTTACCGAGGTAATTTGGAGGAGGCGTTCCTTCACCACCCCTTTCTCTGCCATGGAGCTGCGTCCCTCTCTGCCCCCACGACGACGCTAGCTGTCAGCTGGTCGATATAATCGCTGCCTCGTACCCCGAGGGGGCAAACGCTTTCCGCCGCTGAAGTGGCATGTTTACGGGTTCGTTCGCCGAACGGCACATGTCCAAGACGAGCGAAGTGTTGATGCTTGCGCGCCTCAGAGCTACAGTTACATGATCCAACGTGATAAGCAATGCCTCCTCGCAGGTGTACCTGCGTTTGTGGATCTGGATGGGTGACGTGCAGTACATTGAACTTGTCCCTATGCTCCCGTTTCGGAGCGTCTTGAAAACTTCCTCTCCTGATGACGATGTCCACCCGCAGTTAATTTCCGCGGTGAGCGATTTGCCGCTTTCCACTCGGGCAGTGGGGATTTCTGATGCGCTTGAACATGCGGGAGATCGCGTGGAGAAGTGGTTAGTGCTGATCCACTTGAGCCCTAGCTCATGGAAAGATGCGTGCGTGCCGGGTGTCGGCGTTTGCCGCATTGCAGCAGAGGCACCTCACTGCCACGCGCTCCTGATTCCCTAAAACGCGTATTCCCATGCCCACGATCTCTGCTCTGGGTATGACCCGGAGCGAGTCTGTTCGCCTCGCCCGAAGGCATGCAGCGCCCCCTGCCCCTTGTAGGCTCCTACGACGATCCGTGGCGAAGGCCTTTGTGCCGCACCCCTTCAGCGGGTGGTCTGGTCCCAGCGAGCGCGCCGTCTCCGGCAGCTGTTCCAGCCAGGCCGTGTGGGCAGCATGCCTTCTCTGATTGACTGGAGTTTTAGGTTTTCCGGGAGTTCCTGGTGGCGGTATGGTGCGCAGCCAGCATGTCGGCCTCTGGGGTCCTTGGCAACTGCCCCCCCTCTGCACCTGCATACAGTAGTATATATGAATATGTAAAGTTTAGACATATGTATGCACCTAGTGGCAGGTACTGCAGCACCTGGTATTATGTATGTACAAGGGCTTCGCACGAGTGCCGACATTCATCGGCACCCATGCTTCGGGCATAGGGCACAGAGGGAACTCGGATTTTCGCTTGGACGTTGATGGTACGCCAGGTCCAAACTAAATACCTATAAGGCATGCCTGGTTGACGTGTACAGGCCTGGTGCTTGTGCATGATATCAAAACAGACGCAGTGCATGGGATACATACAATATCCACATGACAAAGAGTTTAACACACTAGGCACGTAGTAGTATTGCCAAGGGTTCAAGCCCGGGTACCCTCGATTGCTGCTAAAGTTGATTCGTGAGTTCGGGCCAGGCAAATTGATAAAACAAAAAAGAAAAATAATTCACGTGCTGAGAGCGCCTAGTAGCGAAGGTAGGCGCAATTCAATGCAAGTTGGCGAGGGAAAGGAAGGGTTGAAGCCTTCCCTCGAATAAAATTCAAGGCACCACTCGTAGTGGGGAGGAGAGAGAAGCGCCTACTTTGATACCCGGGATTTGAGTTACGACTAGGGAAGAGAGCTAGAGCAAGGGCGAACATAATGAATACCTGATCAACAATAATAGATAATTACCTTGGACTGGTGTAGTTAAGAAGCACAAGGGTGGTTGGAGACCGGGGTCGAACAGCCGGTGCTTGATTTCGATTTCTCAGATCTCCTCAAGGTCGAGATCGGGTTTGGGTTGGGTTGACCTCTTCTCCGTTACGCATCTAAAACATAGGTTAACCGGAGGTCGTGATTCTTCGGCCAAATAACGCCTTTTTACCTCACAATCGTCGAGTTATCTTCCTATCTTGACGTGTAGAAACAATCCATCGCCATCATGTTCAAAGACACGACCAACACGGGGGGGGGGCTTGGAAACCAAAACATCGAAATATTTGCACTGGGTTCTACCTCGCTCCTGGATCTACTGAGGATGAGTGGCTTGTTGGTTCTTCAGGTGTCTAACATCAACTACTCCATTGACGACTCAAAACCCTGGTGCTGTGCCACAGTAGTACTCACGCTTAACTCGAGGAACAGCCCCATATTCAAAGAGAACCTGGTGTGTGAGCCGTATAAGGAATGTTTGTATACTACGGTATCATTTCATCGAAGTGTTCTTTATATATATGATCATAGTGGTACGTACGCAAACCCATAGTGCGTAGTTCCTCAAGAGGGGGGGGGGTGTACTCATGTCGTGCGTGGCCGTAGTCGTATGACCATAGACCCTCGCATCCCTACAATACAGGGACGGAGCACGGTGGGTTTTCACCAACCAGGCAGACATTGGGGGGGGGGGCAGTACCTGCAGGACACTCCTCTAGGATTGGTTGGTATCTATCACCCTTACAATATATGTATATGTGAGACAACTCCCGTTTTATTCAAAATGATGTAGACAACAGGGTCTCGATTACCAGAGGTTGTCCGGACAATAGACGTCGGAGCGTTTCAAACACAGCAAATGGAGTTAGAGACGACGACAAACAGTCTATTGAGACAAGGACCTACTAATAGACAATAGGAAGTACAGCTGTCCACCAGGTTTTGCGATGGGTGTGAAATATATTACCAACAAAAGTTCGGGCCTTAGACCGCCGCATCAACTGTACGAATCCCTGGGTGTGGTCTCTTTTACCATAGCACAAGGAGAACATGGTGCCCGCTTGCGATTACCACCCGCAACGCCCCGAGCCAGCATGATGCGGCAGCAAGCAGTACAGCACCCGATGCTACTTACAACAGCGCCCGAATGCGCCCCAATAGCGACCACGAGTAGGTCTTGACGGTGGTGTCGAATCAAAAACACGACAGATGCTTCATGACGGCGGCGGGACATTGACTCCGCGGCAGTCATCGATATACTACTGCCCAGCCTTTCACGAAGGCTTTTCCGCGTACACTCCGCAGTAGAGGTGTTGTACTGTAAGTTTGGGTGATACAATGGACAGTAAATAGTTATCCAACCCCAGCCAAATAGTCAACGGATAGTTCAAGAGTCCAACAAAGTATGGGCAGGACCACTGGCTGGGGCAGGAGGCCTCAACTGATCCAATACTTACTTTAAATGATCGTTGAAAGCGTACAAGAATACTACAGTAAAATTGGGAGTCAACCAAATGGAACCACGTGATCGTAGGGATGTGGTTCCACTAGTAGAAACCGAAACTACTGGGTCATGATGTAGCACACGAGATCATTCTCTTCCAAGATGACCAAAAAGCCAAACCATAGAGGCTTTTTATAAACAATTCTGACCATCCCACCCTCCCAGCTAACAGATAATTAACAGTAGTTTATGCGTTTTTCGTCTTTAACGGTCGGGATCGCCACCGCGCTGAGTATGCACTCAGCACGAGGGTGATTTATCCCGGGCGAGCCCCCCCTGCTTCGGGGCAGGAGGCCTCAACTAATACAATACGTACTTTAAATGATCGTTGAAAGCGTACAAGAATACTACAGTACAGCACCCGATGATAATCACAACAGCGCCCCAAAGCGCCCCAATTCTTAAGAACTGAGCCACCTCCCTCAACTCGAACATCTTGAATCTCACGGAAAACACACCCCCCGTGGGAAATACAGCTTTTTCTCGACCCCCGTTGAACCCGTAAATGGGTCCAACGCGAGCGTTTACTCGCTGAAGAATGGGTCTTCGCCTCAGCCATGTGTGGAGACCCGAGCGGGTGAATAGGCACGCAATTCCCTCCGGTATTCCCGGAAAAAGCGAGGCGGGTCGGATAGGGTGGGGATACCCAGCTTCTGGTTGGCGGCAACGAGGACTCCCGCGTGTTTGTCGCGCGGTTGGTGTAACGGATTTGTGTCATGTCAAGCCTCCCGTCTTATGCCAATCAATCACGATCAATGGAAGGCACGTGAAATCAGGTTTGGGTGCTTTTTTGTCCCCGGTTCGAGAGTACACTCTCTGGAAAAAGTGCCTCCCATGTGTACTATCAAGGATACAGAGTGATAGCAGTATCGGTCGAGTACAGGTTCACGAGGGACACGAGGTGGTGGTTACCAACGCAAGTCATGATGCGGACAAAATCAGGGTAGGGACGTTTGGTGGTCGCGGTTTAGCGCTAAGAGACGGGACGTTTCTTCCATTGCTGAGAAAATTGACACGGTATAGCGGCGGTACGATATTGTTCAGCTCGATGGCTTCGCCCGAAACGTGACTTCGGGGTAGTAGGCGTTTCGCGCAACCCAGCCAACGTTTACATGATCTACTGCACGTCCAAAAAACAAACAGTCAATAAGGACGCGTGATACGACAGATGTATCACGTTCTGGCTCAAATAGTTCATGAATCATCCAAACTCGTCGGGCTTTCAAGCTAAACCTTGCAATACCATTCATCGTATAGTTAGGACATGGTGTGGTTCATCGGGTACCACTTTTAGTTTCCTGCACAATATGTTTTCGGGGTGGAGGTTTATAGATCCACAAATGACCACCCGCCCTCAGGTAAAACCGGGTACACCTCTAGCGTAGCATGCGCCTAATGGCAACAGTATAGTTATAGTATTACGGTAGTTGCTCACTTGAGGAGCTCAACCGGTCCCAGGGACAATCCCAGTGACAAAATACTTGCCTTAGAAGGCAAACACTAATTGCAACCCCTTCCTACTACCGTGGCATGAGCCTTCTCCTGACACCTCTCAGCGATGCAAGCACGAACGCATTCCAATATGTCACACAAGGGCGCTGCCTCCCCCGTTTCAAAGGGTGACAATAGAGGTGGGCACGATCAACCACTATAGGTCTACAATTCTAGAGTCGCCGTCGCCATCGACGGGCAGTGCAATCACGCAGAAAGCAGGTGTCTGGACGTCGGATGAAACAACCCAGACGGGTTCGCTAGCCACCCGCCGTTCCGCCTATGACCCGTGACTTCAACCATAGATGTAGCAACTTCCGACTGAGGAGCTAAACATACAGCATATGGTTGGAAGGTCATGACGTTGCTGATCTCGATTTCTGTTTCTGTTTTTTGTTGTCAGATTTGAGGCGGAATAGGGAGCTTCTTAAGTGAGGAGGAGCCTCAGACAAACAGTCGGTGCACCCATATATCCCCTTTTGAGCCATGCGTCGTGTGCGCTGAAATTAACGTTTGCTCTGCGAGAGAGCACACGCCATGACAGAAGTGCATGCACCGGTTTTTGTCGGAACTCTTGGCTTGAAGCGAAATATTCTCCATCTAAACACTGCCATCGAGGAGCCAAAATATGCAATACGATGGCATAAACACACAACGAATGCCGCATGGAGTTCCAACGTTCCGTGCTTTCTTATTGGGTACTTCTTCGACCGAGGAGGGCCGGCAGTCGGAAACGGTTTGGCCGAAATCCCCTATACCTGTACTGCTGCAGCACGGGTCACCGGGGGCGGGGGGTGTACTTATGTCGCGTCTACGGCCGTAGTCGTATGACCATAAACCCTCGCATCCCTACAATGTCGGGATGGAGCACGTTGGGTTTTCACGAAACAAGCGGACATTGCTTGCACCAAAACCCGTTGCCGGTGACACACCAAGTGTCTCAGGTGTATAATATATTTCCCGAGAAAACCGCCGTACGGCCTGTCGATACTCACGCCTATGGGTGTTTCATATGATCACAGGCGCGAGAAAGCCTTGCTGGGGATGGCGCAAAGCAACTTCAGGCGGTGCAGACGGAAGGCGCGTGCAGGTGGGAATTCAACCAAAGCGGTCCCGAACGGGGTAATCGTAGTACTTACTTTTACACCCCTTTGTTGGCCAGACGCCTCGATTATGCTGTTGAATCCCGTACAATGTATGCAGCTGACGAATCGTGTACGCCGCCTTCACATATTTTCTTGCTTGAGGCGTATCATGCGCTCGATGTCTCGTGTGTTTGTAGTATTTATATTGGCTCGTTTGGTGAGGTATTCTTCGACTCCAGTGGTTTCAGAGCCTGTCTTGCTACCACGGATTAGCTTTTCGGCGAGGAGTTGCTGTGCGTACAACAACACTGGATGTCCCACTTGGGACTGAGGTTGCGAGGCGGGTGTTTCAAGAAGTTGGTATTTGTTGACAAGGTTCAATCGGCAATCGATCCGACCGGCCAATATTTGTGCAGGATTGTTTGAAGCCGGTTTGGTGGCGCAGCATGGTAAGATCGGTCTGGCTCGATCCTATTCAACTGC
This sequence comes from Saccharina japonica, assembly GCA_008828725.1. Taxonomy (NCBI): domain Eukaryota; class Phaeophyceae; order Laminariales; family Laminariaceae; genus Saccharina; species Saccharina japonica. Next base: position 113,489 of record MEHQ01004203.1, on the reverse strand, counting down.
ATGACGACCGTATGCCCCTATGGATCGGTGTACGAACCGTAGCATGTAAGCATGCCCTAAACGTCTGTCACACTTGCTTGCTCTCAATATTTTATCAAGTGTTTGGCTTATTTCGTTCGCCCCCACGCGGGTATTCGTAGCTCTTGTTGGCCTTTAATTCGACTCGCCACCCACCCCGTCGTATCAGAAGGGATGCGTGATCAATGGTAAAATTACCAAGGCAAGAAACGAACGAGTACCTCCCGCCCCCCTTGGAGGCGATCATGCGTATTCTATTGGGTATTACCTCATTTCGTATCGCTATACATTGCAGAAATGTGCTCCGGGAGGGGGGGGGCGGTCATTTCAGCACATTGACAGCATAGACGTTTTCCGTCTGAGCTCGACGTCGACGAAGAAGCATTCGGACTCGGACACATGCAACTATGTTGCTGAAAATGCCGAAGAGGCGTGTGTGTGTGATGGAAGAGGCCGTAGTGCAGCACGCGTCTAGTTGTGCCTTGAGGAGTACCAACGGTAGGCGACAAGCTGTTGTAAAGAACAATAGCATCACACAACATATAGCCGCATGATGAACACACGAGAAAACAACCAGTCAATGAGATGTGGAGTTTATGTGCAAAAAAAAAGCAATCGTGTATGGGTTGTGCTTTGGTTGTGTCCGTTTTATTTTACTTGTGTAGGATATCCACGTACCAAAATGGTGTCGGCAGTCGATTGGTCGGTTTTACCCTCGAAACTGTCGGTATTGGTATATATGTACTGTAGCACAGGTGGCGGACAGAGCACTCAGCCACAACATCCCAATAGTGAACCGGCGCCTCTCCATCAAAAGCTTTGGCGAACAGAGACGGTGCTATAAAAGCAGCAACAGTAATAGTATAAACGCATAACCCGTTCAGGTCTATTGTGTGCGTAGTGGTTAGTGTGCTGCCGTACGAGACGACTGCCATTTGATACTGGCCGAATGCTTCCTCACACACATTCTTCACAACCGGCCACCTGAGCGAGTGGCTTTATACATCACACCACATTTGGCTTATTAACGCACCTGGTTCATATGATAAACGGGATGTAACTACTGTAAAGCAATCCCAAGAACTGGATAGGCTCAGCGGTGTTTTTTTGTCGCACCTAGCCCCTCGGCCGATGGTGGGGTCGGTGTTTTTCATGGGCACAATGCGATGCGAGTCGACGAGGGAAGAAACAGCTGAAGTCTTTTCGCGATAAAAATACAAGGCAAGAACCGTAGTGGGGGGGGCGAGGAGAGGAGCCTACTTTGTGACCCCGAATCTGAGTTACGACTAGAGAGGAGAGAGAGAGGAAGGGCGAAGATACTACAGTAGTAACCATCTGAGAACGGTACTTTTTTTTTGTGGGTTCTGCCGATGGCTGTACTGAAAGAACCAAGGCGACAATTCACTCGCCGGTTGTGTCCAACAATGCCCTGAGTGAAAATGAAAATTCGCGTTCGCGTCGATTTTTATATTTTTCAGTTTTGCTTTAGTTATAGCCTTGAAATGCTATTTTTGGTAAGGATTGCAAATGGCCAATTTTCAATATATTTAATTTCGGCTGGCTCAGGAAACCATATTATAGACCCGATATTGAAAATGTGTTCCCGGAGGATTGTGGTGATTAGCTATACGATCATCATACAAGTTGTATTGTAGTAAAATATCCATTTTTGATGGCGCTGAAAATTTTTCCGTTTTGGGGTTAATTCCTTACTGTCAGTAAGGAAAAAAACCGAAAACGGAAAAATTTTCAGCGCCATCAAAAATGGATATTTTACTACAATACAACTTGTATGATGATCGTATAGCTAATCACCACAATCTTCCGGGAACACATTTTCAATATCGGGTCTATAATATGGTTTCCTGAGCCAGCCGAAATTAAATATATTGAAAATTGGCCATTTGCAATCCTTACCAAAAATAGCCTTTCAAGGCTATAACTAAAGCAAAACTGAAAAATATAAAAATCGACGCGAACGCGAATTTTCATTTTCACTCAGGGCATTGTTGGACACAACCGGCGTGTGAATTGTCGCCTCGGTTCTTTCAGTACAGCCATCGGCAGAACCCACAAAAAAAAAGTACCGTTCTCAGATGGTTACTACTGTAAATGGGATGGAAAACAAAACAAAAATAAAATGGGCCACGCCGCGTGGGCGCCGAGAGGTTGAACAACCAAGCTCCGCCGACAAGGAGAGCGTGGAGCGTAAGTACACCATATATCTGTCTTCAGATTTATGAAGGCCGAGATTGGGGAGGCAGTGGACGCCTTTAGGCTTTGATTGATATGTACTGTGCATGCAGTAGAGGTTGTTGCTCGCTCAGCCCAACACCTTCCCCGGCCAGCAGGTGGCCACGAAGAGTTTGCTCAGATTTGTAGACTTGGGTAGGGAACGGTGTAGTAATCAGTAGCGTGGATCTGCTTCTTCCTGTGCCTCCAAGCGGTGTGTGTGGTGTGTGTGGTACTTTAGTATACATAAGCAGTACTGTGTGGTACGATGATGAGAAAGGTGGTTTATGATACGAGGACTGCTTGTTGTGTTTTCCTCGTGGGAGATACCCATATTGTTTTATACATACATGGTGTATGCTGCATGGTAAAAGGAACCCACACCACATAACTGGTACCAGGTATCTCTCTAGGATGAAGAATCGGTGCAGATACTGGGTGTCCTCGTGTCGACGGGTAGAAAGGGCGGTTTACCGGTAATGTGAACACACGCCGCATATCTCACATAGCGCGGAGAGGTCCAACGAGTCCCCGTGACAACTACTTAGGGTGGATTTTTAGGGATGTAGGGTGGGGGGGGGAACATTTTTGTTTCTCCGAGGTGTATTCCTGGATACTTCCTGGATTGTTCCTAGAGTATTCTAGCTTCCTTTTTTCTCCAGCTTGCCCGCGGGACTGTTAGCCGGGGCTAGTCGGCCGCTCCAGCTGCTGATTGGGCAGGAGCAGCTTGCCTCGCATCCGCGCTGAGCAGCGCCGCCAGCTGCGGTCTAGCTGGCTAGTTGCCTAGCTGGCTGTAGGGTTTACCCTCTCTCTTCGACGCAGGCAGCATGGTGCGTTGTTGGAGATATTTGCAGCCAGCTCTCGTCACCCGTAATAGAAACAGTAAACAGCACAATCAAGATACCTGGTCCGCCACAGGTACCACAGCACAGGTACAGGTACAGTACTCGTAGGTATAATCGCTACGAGGTACGTACGTACTATTAATAGTACCTGGTGGTACCAGTACGCAACAGCAGTGCAAGTAGCTGCACAAGTAGCTGCATCGTAGGCTAGCACGGGTATATAGCTGCTGGTTACCCCTGACTGCATAGGCTGTGTGTCTCTTCTGTTCGAGGCAGGCGTGGCCGGGATGGTTTATCGGATACTGTAAGTTTTCACCATCCATAACAGAGCAGCAGCAGCAGTCGAAAGCTGCAGCAGCCAGGTAGGCAGCACAGTTAGTAGTGCTGTGGAGCACACTACGAGACCATGGTCCAGGTATCTGGTATACGGTTAGATTCAACATCGCCGTGCGAGTAGCACGATGATGCCCTTCCCACGCAGCAGTCGAGAGCTGCAGTAGCCAGGTAGGCAGCACAGTTGTTAGTGCTGGAGCACGAGACCAGGTACCTGGTACACGGTTAGATTCAACATCGCCGTGCGAGTAGCACGATGATGCCCTTCTCACACACGTGAATTCGAAACAATACGTAACGGCAGGTCGCGCCCTGTGGCCGACGTGTGTATCGACGGGGGCACGTTTTACATATACCTGGTACGCATATCATACGTATATATATCTGGTAAGGTCCTGTGCACTATAGAGGTGTTACCCGACGAGTACCCGTCTTGAACGGGTGCCCGTTAACTTTCAGTTTAAAAAAAACCCGGGTACTCGCGAGTATTTCCGGCCATTTTGGGCAGGTACCCGTGTACCCGTTTAACGGCGGGTACCCGTTTAGCACACGGGTACTCTCGTCTAACAGCGAGTACCCGAATGCCCGGGGTCAAAATACTCGGTGAGTATGAAGCGCTACCCGTACCCGGCACGGGTATTAGAAAGCCGGGTAATACTCGCGAGCACCCGGGTAATTGGCCACTCGTCGGCGATGCGTAAACCAAAAGTATTTTCCTTACTCTTACGTGTTTTCCGGTCCACAAACCGAGTGTCGTCGTGTTTCGTTTACATTTTTTGTCCGGGGTATCGGCATATCTGCCCAACAGTTGTGTTTTCCAGTCCCCCCGTACCATTACCAAGTTTGTAAAGGATTCCTACACACGCTCGGCTGCTCGTGCAGTGTTTGGGCACTCGTCCGCGGTGCGTAGAGCAAAATAATTTTCCTTACCCTTACGTATTTTCCAGTCCACAAACCGAGTCTCGTCGTGTTTTGTTTCCTTTTATTGTGCCGTGTATCGATATATCTGCCCAACAGTTGTGTTTTCCAGTCCCCCCGTACCATTACCAAACTTGTAAAAGCTTCCTACACACGCTCGGCTGCTCGTGCAGCGTTTGGGCACCGTCGGCGGTGCGTAAACCAAAACTATTTTCCTTACCCTTACGTGTTTTCCGGTCCACGAACCGAGTCTCGTCGTGTTTTGTTTCCATTATTTGTCCCGGGTATCGGCATATCTGCTCATCAGTTGTGTTTTCCAGTCCCCCCGTACCATTACCTAGCTTGTAAAAGCTTCCTACACACGCTCGGCTGCTTGTGCAGCGTTTGGGCACTCGTCGGCGGTACGTAAACCAAAAGTATTTTCCTTACCCTTACGTGTTTTCCAGTCCTCAAACCGAGTGTCGTCGTGTTTCGTTTTTTTTATGTCCCGTGTATCGGTATATCTGCCCAACAGTTGTGTTTTCCAGTCCCCCCGCATCATTACCTAGCTTGTAAAAGCTTCCTACACACGCTCGGCTGCTCGTGCAGCGTTTGGTGACTCGTCGGCGGTGCGTAAACCAAAAGTTTTTCCCTTGCCCTTACGTGTTTTCCGGTCCACAAACCGAGTCTCGTCGTGTTTTGTTTGCATTTTTTGTCCCGGGTATCGGTATATCTGCCCAACAGTTGTGTTTTCCGGCCCCCCCGCACCATTACCTAGCTTGTAAAAGCTTCCTACACACGCTCGGCTGCTCGTGCAGCGTTTGGGCACTCGTCGGCGGTGCGTAAACCAAAAGTATTTTCCTCACCCTTACGTGTTTTCCGGTCCACAAACCGAGTCTCGTCGTGTTTTGTTTCTGCTTTTTGTGCCGTGTATCGGTATATCTGCCCAACAGTTGTGTTTTCCAGTCCCCCCGTACCATTACCTAGCTTGTAAAAGTTTCCTACACACGCTCGGCTGCTCGTGCAGTGTTTGGCGACTCGTCGGCGGTGCGTAAACCAAAAGTATTTTCCTTACCCTTACGAGTTTTCCAGTCCACAAACCGAGTCTCGTCGTGTTTTGTTTCTGTTTTTTGTCCCGTGTATCGATATATCTGCCCAACAGTTGTGTTTTCCAGTCCCCCCGTACCATTACCAAGCTTGTAAAAGCTTCCTACACACGCTCGGCTGCTCGTGCAGCGTTTGGGCACTCGTCGGCGGTGCGTAAACCAAAAGTATTTTCCTTACCCTTACGTGTTTTCCAGTCCTCAAACCGAGTGTCGTCGTGTTTCTTTTTTTTGTTTTGTCCCGTGTATCGGTATATCTGCCCAACAGTTGTGTTCTACGGCCCCCCCGCACCATTACCAAGCTTGTAAAAGCTTCCTACACACGCTCGGCTGCTCGTGCAGCGTTTGGGCACTCGTCGGCGGTGCGTAAACCAAAAGTATATTCCTTGCCCTTACGTGTTTTCCAGTCCTCAAACCGAGTGTCGTCGTGTTTCGTTTCTGCTTTTTGTCCCGTGTATCGGTATATCTGCCCAACAGTTGTGTTTTCCGGCCCCCCCGCACCATCACCTAGCTTGTAAAAGCTTCCTACACACGCTCGGCTGCTCGTGCAGCGTTTGGGCACTCGTCGGCGGTGCGTAGAGAAAACGTATTTTCCTTACCCTTACGTATTTTCCAGTCCTCAAACCGGGTGTCGTCGTGTTTAGTTTTTTTTTATGTCCCGTGTATCGATATATCTGCCCAACAGTTGTGTTTTCCGGCCCCCCCGCACCATTACCTAGCTTGTAAAAGCTTCCTACACACGCTCGGCTGCTCGTGCAGCGTTTGGGCACTCGTCGGCGGTGCGTAAACCAAAAGTATTTTCCTTACCCTTACGTATTTTCCAGTCCTCAAACCGGGTGTCGTCGTGTTTAGTTTTTTTTTTATGTCCCGTGTATCGATATATCTGCCCAACAGTTGTGTTTTCCGGCCCCCCCGCACCATTACCTAGCTTGTAAAAGCTTCCTACACACGCTCGGCTGCTCGTGCAGCGTTTGGGCACTCGTCGGCGGTGCGTAGAGAAAACGTATTTTCCTTACCCTTACGTATTTTCCAGTCCTCAAACCGGGTGTCGTCGTGTTTAGTTTTTTTTTATGTCCCGTGTATCGATATATCTGCCCAACAGTTGTGTTTTCCGGCCCCCCCGCACCATTACCTAGCTTGTAAAAGCTTCCTACACACGCTCGGCTGCTCGTGCAGCGTTTGGGCACTCGTCGGCGGTGCGTAGAGAAAACGTATTTTCCTTACCCTTACGTATTTTCCAGTCCTCAAACCGGGTGTCGTCGTGTTTAGTTTTTTTTTATGTCCCGTGTATCGATATATCTGCCCAACAGTTGTGTTTTCCGGCCCCCCCGCACCATTACCTAGCTTGTAAAAGCTTCCTACACACGCTCGGCTGCTCGTGCAGCGTTTGGGCACTCGTCGGCGGTGCGTAGAGAAAACGTATTTTCCTTACCCTTACGTATTTTCCAGTCCTCAAACCGGGTGTCGTCGTGTTTAGTTTTTTTTTATGTCCCGTGTATCGATATATCTGCCCAACAGTTGTGTTTTCCGGCCCCCCCGCACCATCACCTAGCTTGTAAAAGCTTCCTACACACGCTCGGCTGCTCGTGCAGCGTTTGGGCACTCGTCGGCGGTGCGTAGAGAAAACGTATTTTCCTTACCCTTACGTATTTTCCAGTCCTCAAACCGGGTGTCGTCGTGTTTAGTTTTTTTTTATGTCCCGTGTATCGATATATCTGCCCAACAGTTGTGTTTTCCGGCCCCCCCGCACCATCACCTAGCTTGTAAAAGCTTCCTACACACGCTCGGCTGCTCGTGCAGCGTTTGGGCACTCGTCGGCGGTGCGTAGAGAAAACGTATTTTCCTTACCCTTACGTATTTTCCAGTCCTCAAACCGGGTGTCGTCGTGTTTAGTTTTTTTTTATGTCCCGTGTATCGATATATCTGCCCAACAGTTGTGTTTTCCGGCCCCCCCGCACCATCACCTAGCTTGTAAAAGCTTCCTACACACGCTCGGCTGCTCGTGCAGCGTTTGGGCACTCGTCGGCGGTGCGTAGAGAAAACGTATTTTCCTTACCCTTACGTATTTTCCAGTCCTCAAACCGGGTGTCGTCGTGTTTAGTTTTTTTTTATGTCCCGTGTATCGATATATCTGCCCAACAGTTGTGTTTTCCGGCCCCCCCGCACCATTACCTAGCTTGTAAAAGCTTCCTACACACGCTCGGCTGCTCGTGCAGCGTTTGGGCACTCGTCGGCGGTGCGTAGAGAAAACGTATTTTCCTTACCCTTACGTATTTTCCAGTCCTCAAACCGGGTGTCGTCGTGTTTAGTTTTTTTTTATGTCCCGTGTATCGATATATCTGCCCAACAGTTGTGTTTTCCGGCCCCCCCGCACCATTACCTAGCTTGTAAAAGCTTCCTACACACGCTCGGCTGCTCGTGCAGCGTTTGGGCACTCGTCGGCGGTGCGTAGAGAAAAAGTATTTTCCTTACCCTTACGTATTTTCCAGTCCTCAAACCGGGTGTCGTCGTGTTTAGTTTTTTTTTATGTCCCGTGTATCGATATATCTGCCCAACAGTTGTGTTTTCCGGCCCCCCCGCACCATTACCTAGCTTGTAAAAGCTTCCTACACACGCTCGGCTGCTCGTGCAGCGTTTGGGCACTCGTCGGCGGTGCGTAGAGAAAACGTATTTTCCTTACCCTTACGTATTTTCCAGTCCTCAAACCGGGTGTCGTCGTGTTTAGTTTTTTTTTATGTCCCGTGTATCGATATATCTGCCCAACAGTTGTGTTTTCCGGCCCCCCCGCACCATTACCTAGCTTGTAAAAGCTTCCTACACACGCTCGGCTGCTCGTGCAGCGTTTGGGCACTCGTCGGCGGTGCGTAGAGAAAACGTATTTTCCTTACCCTTACGTATTTTCCAGTCCTCAAACCGGGTGTCGTCGTGTTTAGTTTTTTTTTATGTCCCGTGTATCGATATATCTGCCCAACAGTTGTGTTTTCCGGCCCCCCCGCACCATTACCTAGCTTGTAAAAGCTTCCTACACACGCTCGGCTGCTCGTGCAGCGTTTGGGCACTCGTCGGCGGTGCGTAGAGAAAACGTATTTTCCTTACCCTTACGTATTTTCCAGTCCTCAAACCGGGTGTCGTCGTGTTTAGTTTTTTTTTATGTCCCGTGTATCGATATATCTGCCCAACAGTTGTGTTTTCCGGCCCCCCCGCACCATTACCTAGCTTGTAAAAGCTTCCTACACACGCTCGGCTGCTCGTGCAGCGTTTGGGCACTCGTCGGCGGTGCGTAAACCAAAAGTATTTTCCTTACCCTTACGAGTTTTCCGGTCCACAAACCGAGTCTCGTCGTGTTTTGTTTCTGCTTTTTGTCCCGTGTATCGGTATATCTGCCCAACAGTTGTGTTTTCCGGCCCCCCCGCACCATTACCTAGCTTGTAAAAGCTTCCTACACACGCTCGGCTGCTCGTTCAGCGTTTGGGCACTCGTCGGCGATGCGTAAACCAAAAGTATTTTGCTTAGTCTTACGAGTTTTCCGGTCCACAAACCGAGTCTCGTCGTGTTTTGTTTCCATTTCTTGTCCCGGGTATCGGCATATCTGCCCAACAGTTGTGTTCTACGCCCCCCCCGCACCATTACCAAGCTTGTAAAAGCTTCCTACACACGCTCGGCTGCTCGTGCAGCGTTTGGGCACTCGTCGGCGGTGCGTAGAGAAAACGTATTATCCTTACCCTTACGTATTTTCCAGTCCTCAAACCGGGTGTCGTCGTGTTTTTTTTTTTTTTATGTCCCGTGTATCGATATATCTGCCCAACAGTTGTGTTTTCCGGCCCCCCCGCACCATCACCTAGCTTGTAAAAGCTTCCTACACACGCTCGGCTGCTTGTGCAGCGTTTGGGCACTCGTCCGCGGTGCGTAAACCAAAAGTATTTTCCTTACCCTTACGAGTTTTCCGGTCCACAAACCGAGTCTCGTCGTGTTTTGTTTCTGCTTTTTGTCCCGTGTATCGGTATATCTGCCCAACAGTTGTGTTCTACGGCCCCCCCGCACCATTACCTAGCTTGTAAAAGCTTCCTACACACGCTCGGCTGCTCGTGCAGCGTTTGGGCACTCGTCGGCGGTGCGTAGAGAAAACGTATTTTCCTTACCCTTACGTGTTTTCCAGTCCTCAAACCGAGTGTCGTCGTGTTTCGTTTTTTTTTTTTGTCCCGTGTATCGGTATATCTGCCCAACAGTTGTGTTCTACGCCCCCCCCGCACCATTACCTAGCTTGTAAAAGCTTCCTACACACGCTCGGCTGCTCGTGCAGCGTTTGGGCACTCGTCGGCGGTGCGTAGACAAAACGTATTTTCCTTACCCTTACGAGTTTTCCGGTCCACAAACCGAGTCTCGTCGTGTTTTCTTTTCTGCCTTTTGTCCCGTGTATCGGTATATCTGCCCAACAGTTGTGTTTTCCAGCCACCCCGTACCATTACCAAGCTTGTAAAATATTCCTACACACGCTCGGCTGCTCGTGCAGTGTTTGGGCACTTGTCCGCGGTGCGTAGAGCAAAATAATTTTCCTTACCCTTACGTATTTTCCAGTCCTCAAACCGAGTCTCGTCGTGTTTTGTTTCCTTTTTTTGTCCCGTGTATCGGTATATCTGCCCACCAGTTGTGTTTTCTGCCCCCCCCGCACCAATACCAAGCTTGTAAAAGCTTCCTGCACACTGTCTGCTGCTTGTGCAGCGTTTGGGCACTCGACGGCGGTGCGTAAACCAAAAGTATTTCCCGTACCCTTACGCGTTTCCCGGTCGACGAACCGAGTCTCGTGGTGTTTTTTTTTTTTTTTCGTCCCGAGTATCGGTATATCTGCCCAACAGTTGTGTTTTCCAGCCCCCCCGCACCATTACCAAGCTTGTAAAAGCTTCCTACCCACTCTCGGCTGCTGGTGCAGCGTTTGGGCATTCGACTGCGGTGCGTAAACGAACAGCATTTTCCTCAGCCTTACGTGTTTCCCGGTCCACAAACTGAGTCTCGCCGTGTTTCGTTCTTTGTTTTTGCCCCGGGTATTCGTATATCTGCCCATCAGTTGTGTTTTCCAGCCCCCCCGCACCATTACCGAGCTTGTTAAAGCTTCTTATCCACGCTCGGCCGCTTGCGCAGCGTTTGGGCAGGCAACGGCGGTGCGTAAACCAACAACATTTTCCTTACCGTTGGGTGTTATCCGGTCGACAAACCGAGTCGCGTCGTATTTGTATGGCTTCCCAACAGTTGTGTTTGTTAGGTTCCTCAACCAAAATCAGCATAGTGGTATGGTGAAGTATAACTCATGTTAATCAATGTTTTGTGTCGTTTAATACCTAAGTAGCACCCCCCCCCCCCTCGCCCCGGCCCTCGCTCCGCATCCCCCTGACAGATTCCGCACCACTCGAAGCCAACACCCACCACTCGAGGCCAACACCCCCCGCTCCCGCCCCCGCTCTGCCGTCCCCCTGACTGGTTTTCGATCACTCAAAGGCATCTGCTGCCATAGCGTGGTGTAGACAACTCGTGTCCGTCTCCTGTTTCCGTCTCCAATTCACCCATCATTAAACGGTTTACCGCTTGGACGACCACACATTACAAAAAAACAACGTCTACCTTGCCGAATTGATCATGGTATCGGAACAAAGGTTTGTCGCACCAGCGGCGCCCGGTCCAAAAAAGGTCCCTTTGGCAAACCTGTAAGTCGTCTTTTGGGTGGCTGTCAACCTCCTGGACCATGTCGTTCAACGACCGGCGGTTAATTTCCTCATTTTCGAATTCGTTCACGAGGGTTACCGTGAACGTGAACCGGTCAAACCCCATAGTATTGAGCATGCCCAGGTACTTTTTGTTTTTGCATGTTTCTGCTCATTCGCGTTGAGATTAACTCCATTCAGCTGTGAGCACTTGTCGAGGCCACCATACTTGAGGCGGCAATTGAGTCCGTGATTAGAGTCGTGCAAGGGATCGGGACCGAAGTATGGTCCTTCGACAGAGCCGTTGTACGGGTGCGGAACGCGAGTCGTTTCCTGGGAACGATCCTGTGGTGGCGTAATGTTGAACGATATGCCAAATCCGTCCACTTTGCCCTCCATGTCCGCGCTTGACCCCGGGTTTCCGCCCGCGAGCCAGATCTGAATGGCTTTTGGACGGTACACGGCCGCTCCAAAGGGTGCCCCTGAGCGCAAAGCTTGCACTGAATAACAGAGGAAAGCAATCAGTTGAGGGGGTGCTGTTTAAGGAATGGTCTCTATTGTACACAAACATTCGCCTGCATTCAGGCGGATTGATGAACGACGTAACGTGCGGCGTATTAAATTGAAGCGGCTGATGTGGGTGCCTCCCTACATGACTTTCGCCGATGCGACATAAACATATACGACGGTGCACGTATACGACAGTGCGCGGGGGGGGGGGGGTTGGGGTTGGATTGCAATCAACGAAAGAGGGCATGACGCCGGCATAAACAATGGTTGAAGATAAACACCCCATATTTTGTCCACGAACGCCGTTTCCACCATCTAAAGGAGTGTTACATATTTGTCGCCATACCGATCGCCGTGAACAGAGGGAGGCGATGTCTTAGATAGTGTTATATGTGAAGGGCCTATGGGTGGCTGTAGCGCCCAAAATATGTCCATACCGACCACACAGATATAATACAAAAGCAAAAAAAAACAAAAACAATAGCCTGGCGTTCCCGTAGGAAGAGCGTATTTCTGAACGATCCGGTTCCTACTACATGGCATGTATCGTTATCGTCGAGATTCGGTTCAATTAACTGCGTATAACCAATATCACGTGATATTTATGCCCAAGGTCGCTCCTGTATTTGGATTGAACAAAGTAATTTAGAGGTAACGCCGCAATTTTGCGCGTTTACCGCACAAAAGGGGCAACGTGAAATTCGTTTTTAAAATACAGACTCTTTTCTTGGCACGCGTGCTCTACGAGCCGTCCACAACCCGCCAACGATGTTAAGTTTTTTACGGGGAATATTTGGGATCCCCTAAGGCCAACCTATAGGCAAATAAACAATAATGGTCAAATATCTGGTGAAAAAATAAACAACAAAACGCACCATTCGGTATCCATTTGGTCTGGAGCTCAAAGTACTCATGTGGAAAAATCGGGTTTCACTGCCGAAACACGGAGTTCCGTTTCGACGCTGTATAAAGGCAGTTAATCTAGCTTGAACCAGCCGGTGGCTTGAATACATTATGACGTGAGCAGGCAGGCATAGACCTCCAGCCAATAAATATGTAACCTAAAATTATAATTTGACAACATGCAGCACAAAATTACCGCGAAAAATTGACAAAGCCAGTGTCGATACAGGGTTTGAACTTACCTGCTACATTTTTCCTCCTATCGTCGACCGGGTCCAGCCTCGTCGCGATGAAGTCTTCCTTTGCCTGAAACAACGAGGTATACACACAAGAATCAGATAAATGAACAGGACACGACCGGTGAAAACAGTGCTTTCATTTTGTTTTCGACTCCTTTCAAGCGTGCGACGCAACGCAAGAGTTGGCGATAATGCAGACGGGGGTGCAGTGGAGGGATGCATACATATATTACACGACCCGGTTTAAGTAAATCGGTCCAATGTCAGCCACGAATGACAAATGCATCAGCTCCTCGAATGTCACTATCTTGTATCATAATGACCGCCATGAACAGTGGAAGAGGGTGGCATATCCGCTTGATTTTAAAAGGACCTATGACTCACGCAACCGCCGAAAATGTGTCCCGACCAATCACTGGCCTTAAAAGTGGTCAATAATAATGAGCCGCGCGAGCGCGAAGCGCGAGCCTTTTTTTTCATTGATTTTTCAAGTGAAAAAAAGGCTCTTCCTATCGGGTCGCATGAGATACTCCAGGGCATGTTTGTACACATTTCCACGTGAGTATTCGAAGGACTGGCAGCGTAGGACCCATATTAAGTAATCCTTGACGCACAAAATCGGAATCTATAGGCGATGCCGGAGTTTTTCACGTTTACCGCACAAAGTTCAAAATGTCCACATCCTTTCGAGGAGAGACCGTGAACTTTTGAACGGGTGTTATGTAAGCCCTGCCAAACCGTTGACGAATGGCCTTTTTTTTTTTTTTTTTTTCATTTCGGCCGAAATTTGTGACTCGAGAGACCCACCCCCCCCCTTAAATTACCAAAAACTGCAATGCCTTGCGAAACAAACACACACAACCCTCCCCACGCGAACGAGTAGGCAGGGGGACCCAGAGAACACGTGTGGCAAACTTCAGGGCCTACCTCCCACAAACGGCGTGGACGATGAACCCTTAAGCAATTTGGGGCGGTAAGCTCGAACCAGCCTGTAGCACAAAATTGGACACATCGACGCGCTCTATAACATGTGGTTGAGTGTAAATAACAACAAAGGACAAATTGGACGATGTAGTCGGGCCCGGCCATCACTAAACACGCACATGACAAAATGTTCACCCACCTTGGCGTAATCCACCATAGCGTCCACCGAACTGACATCTTGGAAGGTCTTGGCTCGGGGTAGTTGTTTGTAGAACGCGGGGAGCGCCGGGACCTCGCCGCTGGTGGACCCCACCGCTGTTGCGAGCAGGGCTTTCGAAAAATCTCGACAAGCCGTCAACAAGATTAGATCGTTTGCCTCATATACACCGCCGCGTGCACCATCGGCGCTGCTGTGGGAGGGCGTCACCTCGGCTGACGCCGTCTACCGCCAGTGCTGGTCGTGCTGAGCCGGGGATCATGTCCGCGAGGTTGCTGAAACGTTGATTCCTTTCGGTTCCCATCGTACCGCCGGTCCTGCCAGGGCTCCCGACTTGCTGCTGGTGCTCCTCCTGCTGCTGTTGTGGGAGGTCGTTGCTGCGGCTGACACCGTTTACCACCGCTGCTGGCCGTGACGAGCCGGGGATAGTAGCTGCAAGGTTACTGAAACGTTGACTCCTCTCGGCTTCCATCGTACCGCCGGTCCTGCCAAAGATTCCGACCTGTTGCTGCTGCTGCTCCTGCTCCTCAGATATTTGATGCTGCTGCTGCTGCTGGAGGTCACCGCTGCGGCTGACGCCATCCTCCTGCTGCTGCTGTTGTGGGAGGTCGTTGCTGCGGCTGACACTGTTTACCACCGCTGCTGGCCGTGACGAGCCGGGGATAGTAGCTGCAAGGTTACTGAAACGTTGACTCCTCTCGGCTTCCATCGTACCGCCGGTCCTGCCAAAGATTCCGACCTGTTGTTGCTGCTGCTCCTGCTCCTCAGATATTTGCTGCTGCTGCTGCTGGAGGTCACCGCTGCGGCTGACGCCATCCTCCTCCTGCTGCTGTTGTGGGAGGTCGCTGCTGCGGTTGACACCGTTTACCACCGCTGCTGGCCGTGACAAGCCGGGGATAGTATCTGCAAGGTTACTGAAAAGTTGAGTCCTCTCGGCTTCCATCGTACCGCCGGTCCTGCCAAAGATCCCGGCCTGTTGTTGCTGCTGCTGCTGCTGCTGCTGGAGGTCTTCGCTGCGGCGGACACCATCTACCACCGCTGCTGGCCGTGACGAGCCGGGGATCATGGTCGCGAGGTTGTAGGCACGTTAAGCCCTAACCCCTCCCACCTAGTGTTTGTAAACAATCATAAAGAGTTTCGTTTCGTTATTGGCTGTTGCGGGACTGGGTGATAACATTATAGCGCTGGGTGTACTTTTTTTGAGGGCATAAGGCTAACGCTAGCGGTAAAATTATTCCTCGACATAACACCGGCCTGTGTTGCGACGGCTACAGACGGTGCATATGTGTGTTCGTGTGTGTCGTATTTACTGTCGACCTAGGACGTAGGAATTTACATGTATTATACGTAATCTCAGCAGGGTAGGACAAAGATGATTCAAACGCACACTTGCTCCCTCTTTCGAAAACAACCGCGCAGCCATGGTGTTCAACAGGAGATACATACTCGTACAGTTGTTCACCTTTCCATCTACTGGCAGAACTTAATAATCAAGCACGCGTGGTGGAACCTCATCCTCTTACACAGCAGTATACAGCAGTACGAGTGCTACGAGTAAATACAGTGGGGACGCCTGATGGATGCTCCCACTTTTCAACTTGCGACACCCCCGGGATCAAGTCAACGACACCCCTTAGGGGAACCTTGCACACCCCGGATCAGCTCACCGCAGCTCGAGCTAGCTCTTTAAAGAGCTAGCTCACCGACGAGCTACGTGAGCTACATGAACTGCACATGTTTTCCTTGGCTTGAGCTGTAGGCGATAGCTCATCTGCGCATGTTTTCAAAGCTTGAGCTATAGACAATAGCTCATCTACAACCATTTGCCCAGGGTGAGCTATAGGAGCTACCTGAGCTAGCTCATCTGCCCCCGAGATGAGCTATAGGAGCTACATGAGCTACACATGTAGTTCATCCGCACTTGTTTCGGAGGATTGAGCTATAGGCGATAGCTCATCTGCACACGTTTTCAAAGCTTGAGCATATAGGCGATAGCTCATCTGCAGATGTTTTCAAATCTTGAGCTATAGATAATACTCGTATTCATAGCCCATCTATCTGCACATGTTTTCAAAGCTTGAACTCTAAACGAGAGCACAATTTTGTTTTTTACCAGCACTACTACGACCGCACCGCCGGTCCTCACGATTGTCCCAGAGCTTCTGCTGCTGCCGATGCGCTGTAAAACCTACTGTTGCTGCTACTCCTGCCACCGTGAGCGCTGCTGCTGCTGTGCCGAGGAGCTATAAAAAAATAGATAGCCAAAGCTTCGACGCTCGTGTGCCGCCGGGTAGCATGGGTAGCTGCTGTGCTTTTGCAGTTGCCAGCCACGAGCCGGTGCTAAACTCTCTTGCAGCAGCGGGTAGAGCACCCCGCAAGGTCCTGCTAGAGAGCAAGAGGCCCCATAAATAGGGGCGACACTCTGAAGTGTCCCCTGCTCTCCGGCCCGATGTCCATGGTGAGATAATTTTCTTCGGTATTGAAGTTTCCTAAACTACCCCCGAAAGATTCAGCCTAAGTCGTTGTCAGGATTACTGGGTCCAACCCTGGAGGTAAAACGTTTTCCCGGAATTTTCCGGGCATATTTTCAGTTTTACAGCTATACTCTAATCCTACTGTATATAGAGGATGCGTATGGTACAGCACACACGGTATTAAAAAGCAGTGTAAAATGGACAAACAATCTGAACGGAACGTTCCGGGAAATTTAGTTTCAGCCAGGGTGGGACCTCTCCACTCCATGTGATATATTGTTTGTGTGTATGGCTTCGTTGCACCATGCATCAGCAGCAGCACCAGCAGCACCAACCACAACAATAACAGCACAGCAGGCCTCGCAAACCTGCTGCTCTCTACCCACATCACTGCTCGGGGGCAGGACATTCTGAAGCAATCCAAAGCCGACACCGCACTCGAGTGGAGATTGCAATCCGAACAGCTCCTCATCACCTCCCCCTTCTGACCGCGTCGAAGATTCGGCGAGAGCGACGAGCATCTACCTGTCCACCGAAAAAGGGGGTCAAGAGCCTGCGAGGCATCCCCTCCCGAGCCTCGGCCTTCCGAAATCCGAAGATGGTACTCGTAGCCTCCTCGCGCTCAAGGCTTATCCTAGGAGGGGCTGTTTCGTTGCTCAGCCTGGGAGTCCGTGCAGGCTGGCCCATCAAGACCGTGGATCTTACCAACAGCGGAGACTACTGTGAGCAAAATCGTTATTCGGCAGCAGCAGTCGATTGTACAGGCATCGTCCCTGCGCGCCTATAAAATAGCACTTGGTAGATCGTTTGGCGAGAGACGTCACCTGTACGTCCTCCAGACGTTAGGCTTCAGGTTTGACATACAGTAGTGATAGATCTCAGAGGCCTTCTGGTTAAGCTGCGGCCGCAGGCGTCCTCTCTTCTCCCGCTCGAAACTTGCCTTACGTGCAGGATACTGTAGCACTGTAGGATCCATCGCGCATAGCGTGCAGCATTGAATTCCCACTTTTCGTCGATTCTGATCGAGATTTTGAGAACTCGAGCACTCGCACGTTTGGCTACGAAATTGTCGTGCATCGTGCCTTTTTTTTGGTCCGTCCTTTTTTGTTTCTGTCCCAGTACTACCTTCGCCCTTCATACATATCACTCCCTCGTTCGACGTATATACGAGTAGGCGTACGTAGGTCAGGTCCGAGGTCACACAGCAGGCTCTCTTGCCCCCTTTCAACTACGGTTGGTGTCTTGCGCTTTGTTTCTCGCGAGAAGACTTCTGGATCAGCCCTTTCTTCCCTCGTCGACTCGCATCGAAGGCAACTAGCTCGTAGGCGGAAATGCAACAACAACACCAACCAGCCGATCGATGCCGAAATTCGAAATCCAGCACAGGCAGTCGCCAGCAGCCAGCAGCAAAGATATCGGTCGACGGGGGTCTAGATTGACCCCGGTCAAAGTATATTTGAGACCAAACATACTAGTTTAAGTATGGGAACGTCGTTGACGGCTGCCCGTCAAGGGGAATGAGTTGAGTATCGTCAAACTATCTTTGTTTGACCCGTCAACGCCTCTTAATATACTGGTTATAGTGTAGAAATTTCCTTGACGGCGGTTTAGCGGTCAAGAGTAAAAAGTTTGTTCCGTCAACCTGTATTTGTTTGACGCGTCAACGTCTCTTAATGTACTGGTTTTAGCGTGGAAATGTATTTGACGGCTGCCCGCCAATGGGCAAGAAGAGTGAGTGCCGTCAATTATCGCATCCTGTTTGACCGGCAAGGAGTGTGACGGTCTAGCCGTTAGACTGCTTGTCTATACTTTGTCGAGGACAGCAGTCCACCGCGAGGCGGGTAATTTTGTTACCAAAACGGGTAAACGATGTGCGTACCAGATACTATTCAGGCGGTTCGCATATATATGGTGTAGAGTAC
This sequence comes from Saccharina japonica, assembly GCA_008828725.1. Classification (NCBI taxonomy): domain Eukaryota; class Phaeophyceae; order Laminariales; family Laminariaceae; genus Saccharina; species Saccharina japonica. Next base: position 95,179 of record MEHQ01004203.1, on the reverse strand, counting down.
CGGTGTGTGTAGATCGTGCCTGTCGCATTGCGTTGTATGTGTGTGTTCTTCACATTAAACCTTCCTATCTACCCGTCGACATCCAGCATACCCAGTGTCCGTGCCGATTCTTCATCCTAAAAAGGTACCAGTTCTGTGTGTGGTCACAAAACTACGACACAGAGATACTACGCTCAGTGCAGTAATATAAGCAGAGCAGACAATGCAATGCCATATTCGACAGGCAAGACCTATCCTGTTAACAATCCAGGTGCATGAAAGAGAGAAGAAAAGCAACAAAAAAAAAAAGAGAAATAGTGAAAAGAAAAACAATAAAAAAAAATAAACATACCAGGTAATAAAGCAAATCAACGAACAATCTGCTTTTTTTTTGCTGCATTCGTTTACACCGTAATCTATCTGTCTGTGTCGTGTTTTTGTTCCACCACAAAACTGGTACGAATCTCTCTAGGACGAAGAGTCGGCACGGGCACCGGGTGTGCTGGATGTCGACGGGTAAAAAATAACGGGTTTTAGAAAAATGAAGAACAGGCGCTCTGTACGAGTATCTCTCTAGGATGAAGAATCGGTACGGACACTGGGTGTGGTGGTGGATGTCGACGGGTAGAAAGGACGGTTCATTGTGAGACACGATGCCCTATTTATGTACAGGTATCAGGCTCGCAATATAATTAGAGTGGGGCATGACCCTCGATGTTTGGAGGGTCATACTTCATAGCCATGCACTGTCCTCGCACAAAAGGAAGTTGAAAAATAGGTATCTTATCTTTACAGTATGTCGGTCGCCCCGGTAGAGTAGTGGTCAGCTTCAAAGGCGACTATCATTGGTACCCGGGTTCAAATCCCACCGTGGTGAGAGGTTTTGACTTTATTTCAAGAAATAAAACGAAACCAATTGCTGAGAGCGCCTTCGTGGCGTGGGGAGGCGGAATCCGACGCAAGTCGACGAGGATAGAAAGTGCTGAACCTTCTCGCGATAAAAAGGTAAGGAAAACACCGTAGTGGGGGAGGAGGGAGAAGAGCCCACTTTGTGACCCCGGATCTGAGTTACGACCAGGAAGGAGAGAGAAAGGAAGGGCGAAGATAATGAATGGGATGGACAAAACAGTACATTATAAATTCGAATGCGTATCAAAAGCCGTTTAATTCCGCCCAGTTTCTGCTGCTGCTGTTGCTGCTTTTTCTATTGCGAGTACACCTAATAAGAAACAGGAAATATGGCCCAGGCTGAGTTTCTTATTTGAGAGAGGGTGCTTTCCACACTAATTTCAACATAACGACTCCCGTTTTTCTTATTTCCCTCTAAATCTTTCTTATTAATATGTTTCCTATTAGGTGTCCTGTACCGTATTTGCTTTATGTTCCCATTTATTTTAGTTATACGTAGTCCGGTCTTCTTTCTCCTGCACCCGCCCCCCCTCCCCAATACAGTCGTCACTCAGGTCCGGGGTAGCATATCAGGTACCTTTCCCCCCTGCCCACTACGGTGCGTGCCTTGCTCGTTTCATCGCGAGAGCAATTCAGCTATTTTTTATCTCGCCGACTCGCGTCGAATTACGCCTACCCGCTCTACTATAAGGCGCTCTCAGCAGTTGATTCCTTTGGGTATACATACGTGTGCATACAACCGTTCAAATTCGAGACAGGATCGAATTTCGAGTCGAGATCCAGCGTGTCCACCGACTCTACAAGTTAAAAAATACCACTCTCACCGAAACTATTCTAGACACATATCGGTTTCATTTTACCGTTACTATATGCTACACCCCTTTCGGAGGCGCTTTGGGTTACTCTGTAGAAGGAACAGCATGTTATCAGAGGTATCCGCAGGCTTCGGAGAGTGCACTCACTGCCGTGAAGGAGTGCTCACTGCAGTACAGTAGTACTATCTGCAGGACAGTACATGGAGTGCTCATTGGGTAGAGTAAGCCTTGCTGTGCTCATACTTCGGCAAACGGCACAACACGAACCAGCGCAGTACATCACCGCAGCACCCATATAGCACCACAATATCAACAAACCCAAACCAGCATCACAAACACGGCAACGTCACCAATCTCTGAACCCCTCAATACCCAACACGTCACTATTTCACACCATATATTGATGTTAGCCCCCGTGCTGTAGCTCATTTGTGAGGACAGGGTCGGTGAACGCGTGAACCGTGCAGCGCAGTCAACACTTACCACGAGTACGTGCTGGCACAGAGCTTAACGTCGAGCACTGCAGCCTGTGATGGATACCTGTAGACTATTGCAGTGTAGCTGCATACCCCCCCCCCCCCCCCCCGAGCCCTGCAGTGAGCGTCTCGCCAGAGGCCCCTGGAAATTGATTGTGGCCTTTTTCTTGTTCGCGTGTGTTCGTGTGTGCCCGATGTAACCGTTCAGGTGACAGTTCCAAGGAACAGTACCTGCAGGTGGAAGCCCATGATTTCCACGACCACCCCAAGCTCACCATGCGCTGGAGGTGAGGCATGTTGTCTGTTAGGCGACTTTTCTTTGCTAATGTACAGTAGTATGGGTTTCGGTGAGGGGGGAATGAGTCCGCGACTACTTCCTGCGGTAGAGGTGCATCATGTTTTTTGCCTTCTTAGGGTGGTCACTTGAGGAGCTCTATACTAATAGTAAGTACAAAACTGATTTTAGAGGAAAATGAAAGTTCTACATACCCGATGAACAATCCCCTGGCATAACGATACAACGAAATCACTTGCACCAACAAAAAATGGACTTTCGACGATTTTAGGTGAAGCGGCACGCGTCGTTGGTCAAAATGAACCTATCCATGCACGACCTCAAAACTCGTGTCACGGTAGAGGTAGTGTGGGCGCACCAACCCTGTCAAGGGCCTCGGATGGTCGCCGCGTTTGACTAAATCAACCCGAACGTACGTGCAGGCAAATCACCGGGCCATGTGGGAAAACGATCGAGGACTCCGCACTCCTTTCTTGGGAAGCGCACTACGATGGCTCGGGAACCCATGCTGGAGACGACCCTCCTACCGCGGGCGATGCCGGAAGGTAAGACCCTTGCCAACGTCCACCCGTACATATTTGGTAGTCGGAATACTGTACCGGTACCGGCCATGCCAGTAGTACAGTAGTACCGATCATAACCGCTCTGCGTCTCACTCGATTGGTTGGTCAATGTAGCGACTGGGCGAAATATATGTTTTCATACACAGTAATAATTTATACTCCGTGCACTGAGGCGGGAAGGCCGTTTTACGTATTCACTACAGTAGTATACTGTCGTCGCTTTCCTCCGGAAACACTGTTGCCATTTCCGGCATTCGGCTTGTTCTCTGAAAGAAATAGCAGGCCCCATACAAATGATGTCCATTGGGTCAGATTGCCCCTTAGGGTCGCTACATGGTCACTACTGATTAAGAACAACCATGGAAATGCAGCCAACCTCTGGCTTACGCGCATACCTCGTTCGCTCATACATTGGTCGATTTATTGTAAGCGCGTTGGCACGGAATGGTCCCAATCTCCGGCGGTTTTATGCCCGTTGGTCATTGGTGTCGGTCGCCGTTAGAGGTATCACGCGCAGCACAAATGATGGCTGTCTTCCTAAGCCTCTTTCAACTCTGCTGGTAATAGTTCTGTGTTGCATTAACCCGCGACGCTTGAACACTTCCGCCCTGCGTTTTCTATTTCGTCTCGTCGTCACCTCGCTTGCACTGGTATTGTGCAGGGTGCAGCTGAACCTGTACGTGTGCGCCCCGTTCGGCGACTACGAGCTTGACATGGACATCGACAGTTACAGCGGTCCGAGCTCGACGCTGCAGCAGCGCACCTCGTGGCTGATCAAGAACGGCCCTGACCAGGTAACATATCCCCACAAAAATAAACGTACATACACAACCATGATTTCCTTGAACAGACGGGGAGAATAAACATTATTAATTAGTGGCTTCGTAACGAGATGCAGGGGCAGAGCTTTGTTTCACCATAGACGTATTTGAAGGTGGGCATCGCTAAATATTCACCCATCCGAATCTCTTGAGGGTATTCACCTGAGATACGTGCTTAGAGGTTGTGCATTCTTCAATCTTTCGATCCTCGGAGATCGTGTATGTCTCCAGCCTCTAATGTCATGCCGCGCGGTCTCGCAGCTTCGAGCAGGACCGGTCTGGGGGATCATGCCATAGGCACATGGCAAGCCTACCCACTATCACGTGGGAGGTGAACACGATTAATATAACGATTTTTGTAAGAATACAAAACCTAACGGTTGGATGTTTGAAGATCTCGCTACAACCCAATCTCCGTTTAAACCTTGTGGCGCAGTTTCTCATTTCGCCTGTAAGGTAATGAAGTTGGACGTCGGCCTATTATTGCACAGACAACTTGTAACGTGTTGCAGGTGCACTACGGTGAACGATTTCCAATCGTAATGCAACTGTGCAAGATATTATCGGGCTTCCGTTTAACCAAGGGTTCCAATACCACCGCTCATATGAATGTTCGTCAAGTCTATCCCCTCGAAGAAGATGAGCCATAATCCTCATCAACACTTGTAGGGTCATCATCCAACCTCCCTTTGACCTTCGCCCACGCGTGCCGCTCTACATGCCCAATCGTGTACATATTCGATGACAGCACCACATCTGGGACACCGTCAACACCGACCTCGCCAGCGACGGAGACTACAGCCCCACGGCACCAGGCGAATACACCTGGCCCTTCCAAGGCGCCACGGACTACTACACCGCCATTATCGCGGCCCCCCTGCCTCCCCTAGAGTGTGCTTCCAGCGTTCCCATCGGCACCGACCTGCTTGGCTGTTTCGCCGATCCCGCCGCGGACCGGCTGCTCAGCTCCGACGCCCTCGTGCTCAGCACGCGGGGTCCGGGTGGCATGACCGCGCAGGTGATGACGTCATGCTAAGCTCAGGAATGCGGGGAAAACGGAGCAGTTCAAACAACGGTTGTTGGGATGTATATAACATAGATGTTTGCATGTATATGAAGCGATAGTGCGGATGGTAGGAAATATTGCTGAATGCGGGATAGGCTTTGTATTTTTGTGGGCGGGTGAGTCGTTGCACTTGGTGCCTTTTATGGGGGCGATTGCCAAGCACAAACCACACCACATACAAGCCCACGAACGTACTTTCTTTATCGCGCAAAAGGGACCTCTCGCTCTTTATGTCTGGTACATCATGAGCCTTTTCCCAGCATAGCGAGGCGTGTCTCGCAACGTTTGGGTGGTGCTTCCTGCTGTATCCTCGTGTTCACACCCTAGCATACCTGCGTATTTTCACTTACTCGCCGTTCGTTCAGGTCTGCTCCGACTTCTGCTCCGGCTTCGACTTCTTTGGTCTAGAGTTTGGAGCCGAGGTGAGTTGATGTTTCACATTCCAAAATCGGGTGACACAAGCGTTTACAGCAAGTCAATGGCGCACTATCAAATAAACTATGCGATAGAGGCGGGGGGGGGGGCACTATGGGTCTCCATACACAAACAACGATGCTCAGGTAAAAACTAAATGTATGGACAACTGGTACCGGTAGTGGCAAGCATGCTTCGGTTGCTGACGACTGTTCCGTCCACGATAAAACTAAACATCTCTTCCATTCCATAAACGCTGGCTATTCTACCTCAACCGGTTTATTGGGTGTGCCGGTATTTGTTTATTTACGTTTTATCCGTTTGCCGTCCACACATGGTTTGACTTCTACGTACGACAGTGCTTCTGCGGAACTGCCGAGGACATCGAGGACAACTACGGCACCAGCGACCAGTGTGGCCTCTCCTCTGCCTACCTGTGCAGCGGCGACCCCACCACGGCCTGCGGCGGCCGGAACGCCATCAGTGTCTACCAGAGGACGGAATTCGCCTTCGTCGGGTGCTTCCAGGATGACCAGGGGTCTAGGATCATGGGCCCCAAGGGAAAGGAACCCGTCATGTCCGCAGAGGTAAGCCGGTGGGCGTATATGAGGGGGGTGCCTAAGCGTGTTGGCGTGTGCTGTAGCTATCGCGGCTGGACGCGTGGCTCAGTTCTGGCTGACTGTTAGTATAACTATACGATTGCTGACTATTACTGACTGTTACTGAGTAATACGTACAGTTAGTGTCTATAAGTTACTAAGGTATTACTGCCTGTTACTACAGTAACTCAACTAGTGGCTACCAGGTTTTACTGACTATCAAGACTAGTCCGACTATCAATGATCATCAGGTATTAAACTTCTGGTAATTAATCACACGCATGCAGCGGATGACACCAACGATATCATCCCGGCGTGTTCTACATCTAACGGCGTTCAGGACAATGAGGTCGAGATGACACATTCAAATCGTTCGCAACGGCTGATCCCGCTCACTTTCGAAGGGACAACATTTCGGGCGTTTGCAACTGTCGGCCGTCCGTGTCATTTCCTGGCGATCCAAACAACTTGACCGACCCCGAACTCAATAAGAGGAGCCAACCAACACCCCCGCCCCCTCCCCCCGCTGGGCGTACTGCGCCCATTGCCCCCCCCCGACAGATCTGCAGCAAGCGGTGCAACGATGGAGTAAACACTCACTTCGGTACGCAGTACGGCAGCGAGGTAAGACGTTTGGCGCATGCAACAATAGAGGTGCACCATGTTTGTGCTGAGCTCTGCACTTACTTGAGGAGCTCCACAACTCACCAAAAAACGAAATTCGGTAGAAAATAAAAGTGCTACCCGATTAACAACCCGATTATGACCTACATATTTCATTATACCCTGGAACACCCAATCTTAATACGACGATTTGGGGTTAAATCGAAAAGTGCTGCTTCCATCGTAGCACGGGTCGTTTGACTCATCCCACGACAGGGATTGCATTGTTTGGGCTCAATATTGTCATACCGCCGGAGCTCCTCCAGTGGTGGAATCCGCCGGTTTTGTACGATAACTTTATTTCGGTTCTTATTTCAGGAGTGGCACGATTGAGGCGGCACGTTTTGGCGGAAACGCCTTCTGAATAAGGACGCATGCTACGCTAGAGGTGCACCATGTTTTTTCTGAGCTCCTCACTTTGGGAGCGTCATACCTCACCGAAAAAAAAAACGATTTTGGAGCAAAATCCGAAAAAAAAAAAACGATTTTGGAGGAAACTAAAAGTGCTGCCGGATGAGAAATAGCATGGCCGAAGTATACTCTGAAACTTTATTCGTCTCAAAAATGAAAGTGCGACGAATTTGGGTTAAGGAGCCCGATCGTTCAGAAAACGATTCAGTTAAAAAGTGCTACCTCTACCGTAGCACGCGTCTAACGGGGATCCTTCACCAAAACTCGTCGGAATTAATTATTGTTTTTGGTGCAATCGTTTTCGTTGTACAGTATGTATAATTAGGCCCTGGGATTGTTGATCGAGCAACAGTGTTTTTGTCTTCCTCCAAACTCCTTTTCTCGGGGATGCAGTTTGGAGCTCATCAAGTGAGGGGCTGAAATAAAAAACATGGTGCACCTCCAGTAGTAGCGCATAGAATATTCTCGGTAGGCCTTCGCGGACAATACTCTTCGAAGAAGTCGTGTTTCGGGTGGGAGATATTGAGTTTCTGGCGTGAGGAGCTCAGACAATAAGCCACCACCCCTGCAAGGGTCATGCTCCTTCGTGACCTGGACTATCTATACAGTGTTGATCTTCCTCGTACGTACTACTACTGTTGTATTAACAGTGGGGGCAATATGCCTTTTTTGCTCCCGACTGCAAGTTTCACGTCAGATATTGACCGATAACTTCCCACATTACAGTAGTACGTCCATGTATGTATGATAGAGCTACGAACACAAAATGATTGGTTTCACGAAGTAATCCAGAGAAGACCGAAGGCATTAATATCCGTGTTGTCGTCATTCCGCGAAACGAAAAGAACACAGCGTCTTGCTGCTGCTGCTACTACCGTAGGAGTACAATTATTGTGACCGCCGTCGTGCATGGTTTAGCTGTGTTGGTACACATATTTCGGGTTTGCTGTAGGTCAGGATAGAGGTTGCACCGCAACCGCCAACCATTGTCGATCGGTATCGGAACAGACGGTCACTGCAACATCCGGCAGCAGAAGATACGCATCTAACGCGGCCGTAAGAGACATTTCAACTCGCGCTCTCACCGTGAGCGTAGGACAGCGAATCGGCCTACCTAAGGTTATTTTATTGATAGAGCCAACCAGCTAGGTAGTACCAGCGAACAATCAGCTAAGGCTGTCGCAATGTCGCAACGCGAAATCAGACTTATGCTCTCTCTTCGCCGCCCTGGTTGCTTACGTAGATACCCCGTAAAAACACTTATCACACCTATACTCGGAACATCGCCACCGCATCGTTTCCACCTATGTCTGTGCCTGTTTTGTTTTGCTGTTGTGTCGTGAATGTTGAACTGAACAGTGCTGGTGTGCGGTCAACGCCGACCTGATGAAGAACGGCGCACAGCTGGCAGCCCACGAGTGTGACATGCCGTGTGCGGGCACCATGAGTGGCGAGCTGTGCGGTGGTGAGTTCAAGATGTCCGCCTACGAGATCGAACACGAACATCACGTGGCTGCTGTTGATGCTGCTATTCCGGGGTACGTTGGGTGCTACAAGGATGATGCGTCCTCTCGGGCGTTGAACGAGGAGGGAAAACACGCACCCGGAGACATGACTAATGAGGTCAGTGTGTGGCAAAAACGAAGTGCGTGCTGTATCTAAGAGCAATGTCACGGAAGGGGCCTCACTGTTTGGCTCAGTACATTTCCGGCTGATAATCAATACGTATACTTCACAATTGGCCAACATATTCGTTTGTAGGGTTATTGTGCAAGTGTATGTTGTTGTACGGAGAGCGCATAACAATAGTTTGGGTGGGGTGGTGGAAAAACAAAACGCTTGTAAGCCGTGTGTTGGGGTGATATATTGAGCCCCTTACGCGCAGAGCTCAGAACAAAAAAGGCACCAACCCTACTTCTATGCATGGGCATTGCTCTTGACGCTTCGGGCATCGCCGTGTCTTTCTTGGCGCATGCTACGATAGAGGTGCACCATTATTTGGCCTGAGCTCCTCACTTACGGAGCGTCATACCTCACCGAAAAAAGGATTTTGGAGGCAATGAAAAGTGCTGCCGGATGAGAAATCACATGACCGAAGTATACCCTGAAACATATTTCGTCACAAAAACGAATGAAAGTCCGACGAATTTGGGTTAAGGAGCCCGATCGTTCAGAAAACGATTCAGCCAAAACGTGTTACCTCTACCGTAGCACGCGTCTCACTTTCCTGCTCCTACTCCGATGACAAAAACAACGGAGTACTGACTGTCGTGTTTCGGTGTGCTGCATGGTACACGAGACATTTGCCGGTGATATTCGTTCGGTATTTTCTGTCGACCTCCTGGCGCTTCTGTTACCCTTCTCACCAATTGCTTTGCTCTGCTTCTTTGTTTGTTCTTGTTTCTGTTTTGTTTGTGCCTGTCCTTGTTGTTATGAAGGTGTGCATTTCCTTCTGCGCCGAAAACGGGCACGCCTACGCCGGGACTCAATTCTCCCAAGAGGTAAGCAGACGCGCCTACCTGGTATGTATGTCTTCTTGACACAATAGCTCGAACTACTGTAGAATCACCTCGACCCAGTGTACCATCATGGAAAACGTGGTGTGTACATATCGACCCGCGGTTTGTCTATTTTCAATTATCACTCTCGATTTCCAGCTTTCTCTACAATCCACGATAACAGGTTATCTCCCCTGGTCCTTATAGTCATCTTCATTGGTCAGAGGGAGGGTTCAACATTTTTAGCCCTGCTCGATTGTTTTCGACGGGGTTTGCTAAATAGCGCGTTGGCGTTTTTCTCGAAGAAACAATCCCCATATGGTGCAGGGGCGCCCGGAATAAAAGAGGAAACGACACACCACACCCCCAAGACGTCGGTATAGAAAACCGTTGCAACCGTTGTGATCACATGATTAAATACGCAAATGGAAAAAACTGATCCTTATTTTCATTTTGTTTCACTTAGTTTTAGTACCCCCCCCTGTGTAACAACCAAACAACTGTGTGACGGTCCACAATTTGTTTTTACGGGCGCCCTTGTATGGGGTGTGTGTGTGTTGTTTTTGTGAACTGGTGTCGGGACTAGAAACCCGGCCTTCGTAGGCGAGTCGTTTTTCATGCTAACTATAGCTAGATCACCGTACACTTCGGCGATAACATTATTTGCGACGTGGAGTATGATGATTAGGCTGCTTGCCTAATAGTATAACTTCTACAAGCTTGCCTGTGACCGCCCTTTGTCCGGCATGGCAGATCATAAATGTCAAGAGTTGATCCTCATATCAAATATGTTCGTTGACTTCCAGAGTTTGACAGCCCCTTTCTTCCCCACCCCCCCCCATGCAAACGTTTCGATGATGCTTCCGAACTACAGTGCTGGTGCGGCGAGAGCTTGGACCTTCACGGAAAGATCCCGAACGGTCTCTGCTCTTACCCCTGCGAAGGCGATGACTCGCAAGCGTGCGGTGGATCCTATGCGCTCAGCGTCTACGCCACGGAGTACCACTCACATTAGTTCGAGCGCGCAATATCATTAACGGTCTTGGTCCGTCTCGTGAGACCACTGGTATATAAAGTAGGTTGAGCCAAGAAGGTTGCGAGTACGTACGGAGCTACACCCTGTGTCGTTGCTATCGTTCGGTGTTCTGGAAATGTTTCTAGTGGCCGCCTGGTCTGCCTGTCGGTTAGTTCAACACTTGTATTTCGGCGGCCGTAAGGAAGGTTTGGGGTTTGATGATTGCTGCCAGTATCTCGAGAGAGTAGACTGGCTGACTGTTACGTTGGAAAGGTGTTGTTTTGAATAGCTGACGCCCACGCATGGGTGAAGGAATTGTGGCATAGTTAATCGGTTGGGTATCATCGTCAACCCCCCCCCCCCCCCCCCCCGCGCTCTTCGCCACCTCTGCGACAAACTCGTAAACTCTACCTGGTGCCGTGAAGTATAGCAAACGGGGGGTAGAGTAGTGTCACCCAAGGCTTGCTCTTGTACAGGGTCCTTAGCAACTGTATCGTCGAAACACAGACTAAACGTGATGCGGTTTGGCTTGCTGTGAATTTTCTCATACACCTCGACGGTGAGAGTTCAACGATCCGGTGGATTTTATCCAAATGCCCCCATTTTGGTATTTGGGTGTTGTCATCGCGTTTGGTTTTCATGACAATGATATTTCCTGGGTCAGGGATTTTCGTTTGCTTACTCTGTATTGATTCGTGGTGTAATTTGGTATATACCTACTGACAATATGTATGTTCGAGTGCCGGGTGGGCAATATGTTCCACTATTCAAGTACGGTTAGCGTTCATCTGTCAGCTTGTGGATTGACGTAACGGGTTGACGGTTCGTGCAGGTATTTCCTGCCTGACTCGGGAATCGCTCCAAGAGCCTATGGTCGCCTCAAGACCGTTCTGGCCTTGCCCTCGAGAAAAGGGTACTGGGAAAAATAAGATATTATGTCCTCTTCCCAGAAGCCTACTGGTATAGCGCTGGTACGTTCGAAGCATTTCATTTGCTCCTGATTATTTAGGAAACATCCGGTTCCTCGTGACCGAGTTCGAGGGCTACGTCTCATCTTGGAAATATCTACCGGCATACTCCCACTGCTCGCTGTTGATTGTCTGCTTCAACACGTGTGTGTGTGACATAAGCGTTTGATTTACTGCGGATCTTGTTTCTTCCCCATGGCCCGCGGTTGACGGTCCAAGCGGAGTAGCGTCAGTACGAATGGGTTTGCTTTGTGTGTTGTAACGCCGACATGTTCCGACCTCAAGCTACCTTGTGGGGAAACACATAATAACAAATTAATTGGACCTGACCCCGCCGTAAACACAAAACAAAAACTTCCTATTTGTACGACGGCCAATCATACTATACCAGTACAAACCCCGTTTTGGGCGGTGGGTGCTTGAAAACCCATTACAACAGTTCCAAAACGACTACAAGTAGGTGATAACGGCATATTCGTGTCGTACATTAACTGCGAAACTTGGACTGTTTGTTCCTATTTTTGGTTTTAATTTTTTGAGTCTCGATTAAACGGCAACCCCCCGTGTCATGGCTTGCCTCGAAAAGTCTAGTCAGAGTGGGTGCTCGCGATTCCCGGCGGTCCAGGAATTGACTCCAACCTGAAGAAGGTAACGCCAGCTTTAAACGGTGACGGCTTCTTCCTGCGGGTTTTGTGGAGATGGTTTCGGTGAGGCGTGTTGAACGGTCGTGATATCGAGACACGTTTCCGCAAGCTTGGTGTAACCTTATCGCAACTTTCGAAATATAAACACGATGAACCACAGGCAACCGCGGAGGAGCAGCGGCCACGGTAGGAGTGGTTGTGACCTCTTGTCTGGGCTCTTCGAGTGAGGAGCTCAGTATCTCACCCAAAACATGAACTCGAAATAATCTGTTTATCGCGCAACCTGCGGCCAAGTTTTGCGCTGTGGTATGCGGACGCTTGTTTTCCTGATAGGGGTAGCGCCTAATTGTTCTCTGGGTATCCTCGTTTAACTATTTTCGAGCCCCAGCGGACGAAATTGACGTTACGACATGCCTGCCGATGACAGCACCGCCCACTGAGTGGTTGGGTGGAGATATATATATTGCTCCCGGATTGCACTACATGTGCTTGCAGTCGTACACCTCGGGCGCAGCGGGATATCTACTCCGGATGCTGGGCGCTCTCACTGCTCACAGACGGTTGGAAATCAAAACGTCCAATTTGTTTAGTGACTGGTAAGGGAGGCCAAAAGCGGCTAAGAAGCTCCATACCCCACATAAACCTAACTTTGAGAAAAATCGTAGACATAAGCTGAACCTAATAACCCAATAATGAACAATCCCGTGACACCTGCAGAAACAATAGTAACAAAGTGCACCACAAAATGGGGGAAGGCCTGCCTTCTTGAGGTGGCAAATGGGGTGAGACATGCCTCATGGTGTAACCAATGTGGGATAAGGCCTGCCTCAATGGATAGTACCTTTGTTGAGGACCTCCGCCAGCCACGCATATGTCGGCAAAATAAACAAACGTGCCTCTTTACCCGTATTGTACGAGCATGAATCCGCGCGGCTGCGTGGTCCAAAACACTATAGACTGCAGCAGCAGTAAGAAAACCATACGTACCGACCGGTAGCTACTGCTGTTTTTACTTTCTTGAGGAGCTTGACCGCCCAGACAATACTCACATTCAGCGAAAACATTGCAACCACTGCCGCGGGATAGGTCCCAAGTTATCGGCCAGGCAGCGCTAAGAGCAATTGCCCCAGTAGGGGTGGCGGCATATCTTCTGGAGCTACAGTACCTGTCAGGCAGCTCTGACTGCTGTACTCGTAGCTCAGTAGGTGTTACCGTACCTGGAATACGTCTAAACCGGTTGTGATGTGGTATTATCTTCATCGCTTACTAGGTAGGATCGGTAGGGCATCCCCCCCGTAGCACCAGTGAAATCGCTGAAATACTAATTACATACGTACGCTTGTTGGTTTGGTCAGGTTGAGCTCCTATGGACGCGCGCAACGAGGTACTACTACTGGCCGGGTTTTCCCGGTTTGGATGTACCTATTGAACGGGGATAGACTTTGGAACTCGTGCGTGTGATTACAATGAAAAACTTAATCGCGGCAGGTACAAACGCGTTCCAGTAGAAATACCGCTCTACACACCATACTCACTGATCTGCCGGTCGGTCCTGATATCTGGTTCAGATCCATCTGACGGTAGGGACTGGGTTTGCGGTTGGGTTTTCGCCGTTTCAGGCAATATTTTGTCACTGGGACCGGTTGAGTTAATCGCGAGTGAGCAAACTACCGGATCTTACGATAACGCAATTGCTCTATTTGCTACTACAAGTACTGTAGGACAATCACGGGGGACCATAGTAAACAGGACCCACGTCAAACACAAAAACCTATATATGAACCTAATTTTACTAACACTATTTGGTCTTATATACTATTTCCCCCCGTACTGGCGGCGCAGGGAAGGGTAAGCCGGCCTCCGCGAACGAATGCCTTTCGAAAGAAATGCATCGGTGTGCATCAGATTGTCGATGGTATTGAGCTGCCCATGCGAGGAACTTGAAGCACAAGATACCAGTCCCGTGAGTTGGCACTTAATAATAGCACTAAAGTGCTCACCAGTGGCACGATAGAGGCAGCACTTTCTGGCCGTTTTGTTCCGAATTACGGGGGGGGGCTTAGCCTAAAATCGTCGAAATTTTTCATGTTTGCGTCGAAATATGTTTCCTTGTATACTTGCGCCACGGAACTGTTCATCGGGTAGGGCTATTAGCTTCCTCCAAATACGTTCTTGGGCGAGGTATGTCGCTCGTGAAGTGACCCGCCACCCTCAGAAGGCAAAAGCTTATTAACATGGTGCACCTCTACGGTAGCATGCGTCTGCTGTTCTATGCGCTCCAGGCCCATCTCGCTGTAAAGTAGTATTAATATAATATATAAGACGCTTTTGCTACAATAAGAACATTTGATATTCCGGCCGCTGTAGCCCATAGAAAGGTCAAGTTGATCGGCAGCCGCGTACAGACTTCTTCCACGAGTCATGATTCGGACAAACGTTCTCCCAAGTCATGTTTCAGGTGAGAGACTTGAGCTCCTCTTGCGTGGGGCTCATAAAATAAGACACCACCCTTAGAAGGTGGAATTTGTCCTCCGTGGCCGTGGATTGTCTTTGGCTTTGTACAGCGTGGGCCCGCTAGCAAGAAACACAAATCCGAGCAAGCCTTAGAATATTATTGTGATACCATCCTTGTTCAATGTTCAACGTTGAACTTGGAAAATTATGTTGGATTTAAGATAGCGCTCGCCGGTGAGGACATGCTATGTATACGGCTGTCTTAACGTCCCTAAAAAAGTAAGCCCTACCTTCATATTTGCCCCAGAAGGTTGATTCTTATTCGTGGGCTTCTACAGGTTGCAGTGCATCTTGAACAAGCCCCGTTGAAGGTACACCAAGCTGGCCGAGATATGTCCCGAGATCGCAACCGTTCGACACGCCCCATCGGAAACGCTTCCGCGAAACCCGCAGCGAGCAGCCGTTATCGTTCAATGTTGGAACTACTGTACCTCCATAGTGTTTGGAGACAGTCACGGCCTGGACTATCAGGGAGCCCTAACAATGTCGTTCGTTTCCTTCCCGGTCGTTGCGGTGTACGGCAGCATCATATTTGGTTACTATATGATTTTCCCTCTTTCGCTAAGTTAATTACGCATTCGAGAGAGAAGCCATGGCAAAGGTAGTGTATGCAAAGGTTCCGCTCCGCGGATGGCTGACGCCGCCCGCTACGCTCGCGTAGTCGAGACAAACAAATACAAGCGTTAAAACTACAAATACCGACGAACAGTCTCAATTTTTGTATATCAGGTCTCACGCGAATATGGTGTGGCCACTAACTTGCAATCGTTTCGGTACTAGTCGAATCGTTCGACAAACACCCGCCGCTTAAAAAGTGGGTCGTACTCGTATCAATCGATTGACCGTCTTGCGAATATGCCACAAATTGTATATGCTCGGAATCGGGCCACAATCAAATATACTTCGGCGTATCCCCATGTAACGTACGGTACTTTGGCGTCAGAGCACGCCGGTGCTCTCCGAGCTGTTGAGCGTGGAAATTGTGCGACACACGACACAAACGAGGCATGTCTTGAGGTCTCTTCATATGGGCCACCAACGACCACCAGCGGAAAGGAAAGGGGCCAGCAGTATGTCGACGGTATTTATCGCACACCCGTGTTTGCAAAACTTACAAAGCGGGACTAAGTTGAGTCGAGCTCTTTCCAAGCCGAGGCGTGGAGTTCAGAGTCGACCATTTTGAAGCAAATGTATACGTCATATATATTTAGGATAAAAACAAAAGCGATATGAAGTACCAGGTACATACGGTACATCAGTATTGGTTTTATGTTACTCGCTTCTCGAGGATGGAGTTGGAACAATCTTGAGGAGACCAGGGTCTTGTGGGGCGACTCCTGAGTCAGGCAGGTAACACCTGAACAAGCCGTCAACCCGTCGTGGAAATCCATCAGTTTACGGAACAACGACAACCGTGGGTTGCATTGAACATGTTGCCTACCCATGAACCGAACATACATATCTCATCGGTACCAAATTACACTACAGTATGAATACATTGTAAACTAACTACAGTAGATTTACCAATGCCGGAAATAGTATCGCCATGGATACCAAGGCCATGACAGATCCGGCGACGGCATTCGGACAAAAGGAAAGACTGCAACCTGAGTGTAGAAACTAAACGTCTGAGGACCATGCATAACAACACTACAAGCCGAAACGCACCACTTCACAAGACTGAGTTTGGTAACAGAGTTGTAAAACAGACTCTTTTCCAAGAGCACTACAACCATACCAAGTATCGTTTACGAGTTTATCGCAGCGGCGGCTGAAGATCTGGGCGGGAAATTACCAATGACATCCAACCTATCGATGAGGCTATACCTTCGTACATGGGTGGGCACCAACGATTCCAACCACCCTCCCCAACGTCATACATCACCAGTATACTGAGTTGTAGGGGGAACCGGACAACTATCACCAACCCCCAAACCTTCCTCCTACAGACGCCGCCGGACACAAGCGTTCAACCAGCCGATAGTCACGCCGCGCGATCAAGCGCAATATCCCCACCACCGAACCTTTATAGCCACACAGGGTATATATAAATATATGACTTCGTTCATACTCGTAAGATTATTGTCTTGACTAGCCTACACCCCTCCTATGTGTCAGTGTCCTCACGATAGTGACCGCGAACGTCGACGATGTCGAACAATTGAACTAATGTACGTGGTGACCCGTGGAGTAGACGCTGAGGGTATACGATCCACCGCACACTTGCGAGTCGTCGCCTTCGCAGGGGTAAGGGCAGAAACCGTTCGGGAGTTTCCCGTAAAGGTCGAAGCTGTCCCCGCACCAGCACTGTAGTTTGGAAGAAACATTGTCATATTAAAAAACAACGCGTCGAAACGTAGGGGTGGGTGAGGGAAGAAATTATGTCAACTTCTAGACGTCGGAAAATAGAGTTGGCCTGAAGACCACCTCTTCAGGCGTGGTTTCTTCAATGTCGAACACGCGACAATCACAGGCAGCCATATCGCAGATTTCATGTTCGTTCAGCAATTCAACCAGCACATAAACAGTGCTGCAAAAGCGTTCCATCGTCGACATGTACACGGGGCCGACAGGTACACGCCTCGTTTTCAATGATGAAACCCTGGATCGAGTTGGTAAGCATACAATCTACTACACACTATGAACTCGAAAACACAGTGGCAGGTATTCGCGGTTGTCTCACCTCTCGGGAGAATTGAGTCCCGGCGTAGGCGCGCCCGTTGTCGGCGCAGAACGAAATGCACACCTTCATAGCAAGGACAGACACATACAAACGAACGTGTTTTTTTCCGAAAGGGAAATTCAGGGGTCAATGCCCCGGGGAAAATAGGCATATCATCGGCGAACCTCTTGTGTGCGGCCGCATACCTGAACTACACTCAGTCGCTGTTTGTGTCGCCGTCGAAGTAGAAGCAGGAAGTAAATGCACGGCAAGGTCAAAAGCGTCGCAAGTATTGCCACCCGGTAGGGTTGGTGCCTTTGTTGTGCTGAGCCCTTCGCGTAAGGCGCTCAACATATCACCCTGACACACGGCTCCCAAGATGTTTTAGTCGCGCCACCCCACCTAACGTTTTTATGTGCGTCAGCTGTGCAGCACATGCGTTTGGAAAACGTCAAACTAACCGGTAGTGTGTTCATTCGAGTAGGCTCCACCGGTCCGAACCATGTTGAGCCTAAACATAACAGTATACCCTTGCCGTGCCATTGGTCTTAGATTCAGTATTATACTTCTACCATAAGCTGACCTCATTGGTCATCTTTCCGGGGGCGAACTTCCCCTCCTCGTCCATCGCCCGAGAAGACGAATCATCCTTGTAGCACCCAACGTATCTCGGAGTAGCAGCATCAATAGCAGCCTCGTCATCTTCGAGCTTGATCTGGTAGGCGGACATCTTGAACTCACCACCACAGATCTCGCCGCTCGTGGTGCCCGCACACGGCATGTCACACTCGCCTACTTCCAGTACTCCCCCGTTCTTCATCAGGGTAGCGTCGACAGCACACCAGCACTGTTCAACACTCAAAACAAACGGCAAAAGAAACCATGCACAGGTATGGGTGGAAAGGATGCGTGGGAGACATTCTGGATACAGGTGTGGGAAGTGTGCTTGCGGGCTCTCTACGTGAACAACCAGGGTGGCGAAGTGCGAGCTCAAGCCTGTGTCCGGGTTACGGCATTGCGACAGCCTTGCTTAGCTGATCGTTGTCAGGTGACGGCTGGTTGTCTCTATTGGTGACAGAACCTTAGATGGCGCGTGCCATGATAGAGGTAGGGGTATACCTTTTTTTGGCTGAAACGTTTTCTGAATGACACCATAGGGCTCCTTACCCCAAAAGCGTCGGACTCCCTCATTCTTGCCTTGCAGGATGGTTTATTTTACGCTCAGGCGGTTTAGGCGGTGAGATAGGTAATCGGCGTAGCACTTACCAGGTGGGTGAAAACCCGACGTGCTCGGTCCCGACATCAGTAAATGTGTTTTTGCTTCTAAATCAGCTTCTGGGTGACGTATAGGGCTCGTCAAGTGACCACCCTCAGAAACATCATGGTGCACCTGCATGCAGGCTACCGTAGCCACCTGCATGCAGGCTACCGTAGCATGCATCATTAGGCAGGCCGATTCACTGCCCTACGATCACGGTGAGATGGCGAGCCGCAACGTCATACGGCGACAAACCGTGCCTTGTGTCAGGTGTTGATTGGTCAATACCTAACGTGGAACGGGCAGTCGGGAGCAAGCAAGGCGTATTGAACCCACTACAGTAGTAATACAACAGTTAGAAGACAGACGAAACGGATCACGTGGAACAGATGGCCCAGTCCATGAACGTATTACCTCGCTGCCGTACTGCGTACCGAAGTGCGTGTTAGCTCCGTCGTTGCACCGCTCGTAGCAGATCTGTCGAGCGAAATCGGCGCACATCGGGCGGGCAGAAGTATGCCCAGCGATGGCGGGGGGCGGGGTACATTACTCCCTCATTGTGATGTTGAGGTGGATCAAGATGTTTGGATGACCCGGGCATAGCACGGATGGCCGACAGTTGCGAACACTCGACTTGTTGTCGCTTCAGACAAAGGTGAGCGGGACTGACTCACCGTTACAACCGTATGCGTACGTTAATGCTGAAGTGTGATGCGCGTAAGCTGCAATTTCACCCGTCCGCCGGAGGAAAAAACAATGTAAAAATACACCAGTACCTGGTATAAACAAAAGAGGGTCCTTTGTACTTCAATGTCGATAACGTTTTGATATGTATAACATGCGTAAATGACATCATTTCAGTACAACCCACAGCATGGGTGGGACTGGCATCATAACAGTGGCATCATTGACGACAAACTGCTGCAAAACAATCAAATACTGTCAACACATCGCCGGGAATGGTATGATAGTTGAGAGTCGAACTTAGCCAAACATTCACGATACGCGGAGAATCCCGACAGGTTAAGTGACACTACTTACACGTCAAAACCGTACCGGCCTTGCCATCAGGAGGCGGTCCACGCGAAAGTGGCCTCGGCTTTTCTTCGTGTATTGAAAACAAGGGTATATCCTCGAGCTACAGGAGTTGTAGGCCGGTACCTAGGTCTGATACTGTACAGGTGGCACCTACAACTTTGGACTTGGTTATAGTATAGACGCATAATACGATCGGTTAGTACTATACGTGGGTCAACCAACCGATACCGACTTTGGAGAACAAATGCGCAAGTTGAACCTGATTCACATTCCCATCGGCGAGGGGTTTATCGAGAAAAAAGTGGCAAATTACTCGTGGAAGCCAAATGTATTAAAGTGCAAAAGTATATACAATAGTAGTCATATTAAGAGTCAGTAGTGGTTATTATTGTTGACAATTAGTCAGTCATAGTCAGGAACAGTCAGGAATAGACAGGGATTATCCGGAATACTCAAAATTGTCAGTAATAGTCAGTAACAGTCAGCAACAGTCCGTATTGGCAACAGTTAGTACTGTAGTGGTCGGTAATCGTCGAGGTGATGGTCAGTAACGGCCGGTAACAGTTTATCATACGTAGTCGTTAATAGTCAGCGATAGTCGGTAATAGTCTGTGATAGCCACTAATAGTCAGAAATAGTCATAGTAGTAAGTAATAATCAGAAAAAGTCTGTGACAGTCAGTAGTAGTCAGACATAGTATAGCTATTCTAAGAAGAGCTCATAAATATTCTAGCCACCACCCCTGTCGTCGTGCGCGTCTAGCCGTGACAGCCACACCACATACTAACACGCTTAAGCACCCCCCCTCAGAGACGCCTACCGGCTTACCTCTGCGGACATGACGGGTTCCTTGCCCTTAGGTCCCATGATCCTGGACGCCTTGCCATCCTGAAAGCAGCCGACAAAGGCGTATTCCGTCCTCTGGTAGACGCTGATGGCGTTCCGGCCGCCGCAGGCGGTGGTGGGGTCGCCGGTGCACAGGTAGGCCGAGGAAAGGCCACACTGGTCGCTCATGCCATAGTTGTGCTCGATGTCCTCGGCAGTTCCGCAGAAACACTGTTGTACGTAGACGTCAGATGCAGATGTGGAAGGTACACGGTTCGGATAGCACATGAACGAAAACCCAATTGACCGCACACCCTATAGGCCGGTTGCGGTAGGAACGGCAGCGTGTATGGTGGTGCTGCAGCAGTATTTGTTTGTTTATCATGGACGGACTAGTTGTACGAAACCGAAGCGCGTTTTTTGGCATTACCGTTACCGGTAGTGTACCAGCGACGCATGCTACACGGTTGAGGTGCGCCATGATTTTTCTGCCTTCTAAGGATGGTCACTTGAGGAGCCCTATACTTCAATTCACCCAGAAATTGATTCAGGAATAAAACAATTTAAGTGCTACCCGATTACCCATGCCGCCGCCTACGCGTAAAATTGACCGTTCTGCAAGGCAAAAATGACACAATTCCGGCGATTTTGGGTTAAGGAGCCTTTAATAGGTCGTTCAGAAAAAGGCTTCAGCCTAAAAAAGGTATACCTTTATACCTCCATCGTAACACGCGTCCAGCCGGGAAATAACACGATATCATAGTTTTGTGTATCTGACCTGGGCATCATTGCTTGTGTGTAGCTGCTACCTATAGCGCCTTCGCCGCTATCGTATCGCCCATTTCATAGTGCGGGATTGCCTTGCTCTAAGCGATGGTTTGCCCTGATTGTGTGGGTTGTAAACACCTTCACTCACCTCGCCTCCAAATTCTAGACCAAAGAAGTCGAAGCCAGAACAGAAGTCGGAGCAGATCTGAACGAAAGGCGAAAGAGTGGAAAATCGCAGGTATGCAGGGGTATGAACACGAAGAGTACAGCAGGAAGCACACATCAAACGTTGCGAGACACGCCTCGCATGCTGGGGAAAAGGCTCTATGATACACCAGAGAGAAAGAGCGAGTAGGGCCTGTTACATTGCAAGGAAACCGCATACGTAGTCGTGGGCGTGTATGTGGTGTGCTTCGTGCTCGACGATCGCCCTTGAAAAGGCACCAACTGTGCAATGACTCACCTGCCCCCAAACGCACACAATATATCCCGCATACAACAATGTGTCTAATCATCCGCATCACCACTTTATATATGCTTTGAAGTACGTAGATAAATAAAAATGCCAACGACGTTTGTTTGAACTGCCCCGTTTTCTCACATTACTGAGCTAAGCATTACGTTATCACCTGCACGGTCATGCCACCCGGACCTCGCTTGCTGTGCACGAGGGAGTCGAAGCTGGGCAGCCGGTCCGCAGCGGGATCGGCGAAGCAACCAAGCAGTGCAGTGCCGATGGGGACGCTGGAAGCACACTCTAGTGGAGGCAGGGGGCCCGCGATGAGGGTGGTGTAGTAGTCCGTGGCCCCTTGGAAGGGCCAGGTGTATTCGCCTGGTGCCGTGGGGCTGTACTCTTCGTCGCTGGCGAGATCGGTGTTCACGGTATCCCAGATGTGGTGCTGCCATTGCGCAACGCGAAACACAGTGCAGTGCATGGGGGACGGCCAGCGTGTGCGAAAGTTGAAGGGGGTGGAGGATGGCCCTACAGTGTTGGTGCGGGCCATGGTTCACCCACTTCGAGGGGGTAAAGGCCTGGTCCACATTTAGCAGAGCAGTTGTATCAATGGTTGGTTAACCAATGACCAGTAACGCATATTTTCAACCTCTTATATACCCACAACAATATGCCAAAATGCAACACACGTTCCACGTCGTACAGGCGACGGAATGATATGCCACACGAGGGTTGGACAGACGCTGGGTTGGAGTGAGATCGTCGGGCACCCAACCGCTGGATTTCGATTATAACGAAAGACGTTAAGCCGACAGGAGGGGGTTCTCCCATGGTCTTACAGAAACACCTAACCGCAGGCAGGTTTTATCCTGCACGTGATCTCAAGTATACACTTGCTATGTATCTGTGCAATGAGCCCCTGGACCGGGTCTCTAAACGGCTGCTGAGACACGCCGTGCGATGTTTGAGGCCAAGCGCGTGCAAGCGATTATCGACACCAATAGGTTGCAGCATACGCAAGCTCTACGGTAGACAGCCGTTTCCGCAAAACACCACCAAGTTAAGTCGACGGTTCACCTGTGTAATTAAACCTGTTTTCGAGCATGCCCATGACTACGGTACAGCTACGGTCCGCACCTCGTTGTCCCCACTAGTGTGTTTGTACGCGTCTATTCAATACAATCGATGTTATACAACTGTACCTGGTATGTTTTTATTTTGCTGTAGGAATATGTACCTGGTCAGGGCCGTTCTTAATCAGCCAGGAGGTACGTTGCTGCAGTGTCGAGCTTGGACCGCTGTAACTGTCGATGTCCATGACCAGCTCGTACTCGCCGAACGGGGCACACACGTACAGGTTCAGCTGTACCCTGCATATTTCCAGTTCATGCAAGGTGGCGACGATTCAAGGGAAGAAAAAGCACGGGCAAGTGAGCGAGAGCCGCGAGTAACGCTCTGTTTGAAGTAAAAGGACGTTTACAGGGATAATATGGCCTTGATGTGTGTTACGCACGCGGCTGATACCATGGATCAGCTCACACGAAAAATCTGGGTCTGCGGAACTTCCCATGCCATCGTGCTAGCCATGAATTGAAACTACTAATATTGCATGAGGTAAATAAGGCCTGCTGGTAACGCATGATATGGCTGCATGTCCATGGCTGGTATCAAATTGGTAGCGATGGTGCAGCGACTCTGCGGGGATAAGCTATCCCAATGTACTTTATGTATATGGCCTGTTTTTGTTGAAGAGAGAACACATCGAATGCCGATATTCTAGGGAAAAAATATTTTTGGGCTCCAGGAACTGATTTCCAGGAACTGATTTCTAGGCCCAGTATACCCCTTTCAGATCAGAAAGCAGCGTTTGCGGAATAAAATAATGAAATTGTAGCAGTAAAAAGGCCTTCGCGTGGGAACACACGAAGCCCATTTTCATGTTTTGAAAAACAATCGATTCGGTCAGAGAGTATATCGGTCGACCGATCAAGAGCGGCTAATATAAGAGGGGTTGTGATCGGTATGACAGTACAATACTACTGGAATACCAGGTACCGGTATACCGTTTGACAAATGCGTGAGGACGAATATTGGCGAGAACCTTACCTTCCGGCGTCGCCCTCTGTGGGCGGATCGTCTCCGGCATGGCTTATTGAGCCGTCATAGTGCGCTTCCCAGGAAAGGAGGTTGGGGCCCTCGACCGTTTTTCCGCAGGGCCCGGTGATCTGGCTGCGAGTTCGACGTGATTTGGCGAAACGCGGACACAAAAAGCGGTAGTTGAACGACTATGTTCCTTTTCATCTCGCTTTTCGTACTCCAGTTACGATGGAACCCCTTTTACCCGCTTTGATGCCTTGCTTACACATCGGAAACAAATCACCCACTCGGCATGTCTCAGGTAGCGGGCTAGACCTCCGCGGGAAGCCTATTGGTGCTCGTTTCATATGCGTTAAACATAGATACCAGAAACTCCATACATACAGAGGGTGGAATGCCCCTACCTGCAGGAGAGAATATTGAGATTGCCGTGGCAGGAATGGAACCCAGAACGAGCAAGAGCCGCACCAATGCTGTCGCGGCGCTGTACTAGAGGAACCGACTAACACAAGGCGCACTGTATATGATATATTGACAGTCGCCCCGGTGGTCTAACTGGTAGCCACGAAGCCTGTAGGCCCGGATGTCGAGGGTTCGATTCTCCCGATGGAGGTTTTTATTCTCAAATGACACCGTCTGTCGAGAGCGCATATTATAGCGTGGGTAAGCAAAATTCGACGAGAGTTGACGAGGGAAGAAAGTGCTGATCTCTTCTCGCGATAGAAATTCAAGGCAAGAACCGTAGTGGGGGAGGAGGGAGAGGAGCCTACTTGGTGACCCCGGATCTGAGTTGCGACTAGGGAGGGAGAAAGACGGAAGTGCGAAGATAATAAATGGGATGGAAAAAAAAAAGAAAAAAAAGTAGAACAGGGTGACACTTGTACTATTAATAGAGTAGAACTGGGGGTACGTTTTAGCCGTATAGGTTGAGCTCGGTCAATGGGGGCATGATGTGGTTTGCTCTTAGTGTCCATGCGTTACAGCGGAGTACCGGTATGAAGTAGGTTATACGTCGTATATACCTGTATGTACGCGAAAACAGCGACCGTGTGTGCTAACAACAGTACCAAACCGCCCCTCACTGTTCCCGGAGAGATGGATACATCGGGAAGTCTCATCGCCTCCACAACATACTGTGGACATTGAGCGTACGAGAGCCTACGTTTCCCCTTCTTTTACGTTGAACAGACAAGGCACATATGTACCTGGTATATGTATCCGAAAATGATTACGGTATTGTAGTTCCCACCTTCCCCCTTCGACAACGTCGATACTATCAAAGACGCGTCGCTTGACAGACAGCATGCCTCACCTCCAACGCATGGTGAGCTTGGGGTGGTCGTGGAAGTCATGGGCTTCCACCTGCAGGTACTGTTCCTTCGATGTGTCACCTGAATGGTTCCATCCGGCACACACGAACACACGCAAGCAAGAGAAACCCCACAATCAATTATCAGAGAGTATCTTGAAGGACGCTGTATCTAAGGGAGGAGACAACCCTCTGCACGTCAGTAATAGTATACATCTATTAACGAGGGTAGACAAGCCCCTCAACGTCAGTAGTAGTAGACAGTTACGTAGTATTCGTCCCAGGCTGAATAGATATATTGGACGATAATATCTAAGCTTCGTAGAAAAGTTCATTTTGTCCATGTGTTGGTTGTGTTGCGCCGGTCGCCCCGGTGATCTAACAGGTAACCACGAAGCCTGTTAGGTTGGAGGTCGAGGATTCGAGTCTCCCTATGGAGATTTTCATTCTCAAATGGCACGGACTGTTGTTGTCCAGAGCGCATACTACAGCGTGGGTAAGCACAAATAGACGAGAGGAAGAAAGTGCTGAAAACTTCTCGCGATAAAAATGCAAAGCAAGGACCGTAGTGGGGGAGGAGGGAGAAGAGCCTACCTTGTGACCCCGGATCTGCGTTACGACTATATATAGAAAGGAGAGAGAAAGGAAGGGCGAAGATACTAAATGGGATGAAAAAAAGAAGGTCTGAAGTACGTGCCCGTTGACCGTATCCTTAGGATTAGGCTTGGGGTCAGGCGTCTAGCTGTAGTGGGGAGGGGGGTGAGACACCTGCTACGTGACCCCGGATCTGAGTTACGACTTTGTAAAAATATAGGGAGGAAGAAGGGCGAAGATAACAATACCAATACTGTAATAATATAGGGGAGGAACAAAACGATTACAATAATAAACGAGGCAACGGACAACAGCGCAACAGCGGAAACTCGACTGAAGGAAATGGTATTCGTGCGTACTTGCGTACGTACGGTATTCATTCAAAAAACATCAATATTTAATTATTATTCCTCTTGTTGTAGATAATGGTGCATGGCATCCTCAGTATACTCAAGGAGTGGTATACATTTTCTATATTAATAGTATGTGCCCCTCTGATGCAACGGGTATCGGTTCTCACATACATCTACTGTTTGTTGTATGACGTGATATATATATATGTATATCTATATTGGGCACTGTACGCGGCAACTGGCAAGCGAACCGTCTCATTTACCGGCTTTCGTTAAAACCCGCCTCGGGGTCGACTGTGGTTGACTGACCCGTCTAACCGCTAGATAATCACCCTGTGCCGGTAAAAAAATATGACGCGGCAGTTGACGGCACCCACTCTATTACAGCAGTGTGCTTTGACGGACAGCCGTCAAGTGCCTTGACGGGAAGCCGTCAAGCGAATTCTCACACTAAAACTGGTATACTATGTCTGAAGAGAGGCTTTGACGGGTGAAACCTAGACCCCGGTTGACGGCTCTCTTGCACATAGATGGACGGACAGCCGTCGAAAAAATTATCACAATAAGAATAGTATACAGTAGCACGTCTATAAAGGCTCTGACGGGTCAAACATGCAGGTCCCGCCAACCGATATACCGGGTATCTGCTGCTGGCTGCTACTCGTAGCTGCTGGCGGCGGCGGCGGCTAGGCTGGGTTTCGAATTTACTAGTCTCTGGTGTGATATTATAATCCTGTTCGGCACGAGTTGCATTGTATAAATAATAACAATGGAGCGATTCATTCCGGTCTTCTGCCGTGTAGCTGATAGAACTACCAGTGCGCGAGTTGGCAAATTTCGATCGAAAACGCCGAACAATGGTAATGAATGCTGGTGAACGCTAAGCTTGTGCGATGGACATTACATATAGAAGGCAACAAAAACAAATATACCGGAGGGGGACAGGGGGACAAGAGAGGGCGCCTTCGCGGCCACGGCTAAGGTGAAAACCAATGCTCCCAAGGGTTCAATTGAAAAAACAGAATTACCAAGATAACAAAAAGGGCAGCGGCCAAAAACAGGTACACCTGGTCCATTCGGGGCCAAAAACAGGTACATACTATAATCAAGTTTAAAACGCACCCCACGAACCTGCCGTTCCTTGCAACGCGAAGTAGAGTTTTTTCATGTTCTTCGTGCTCGCCCAGTGGCTACATACGAGTAGCTGCTATTAATAGTACGAGGAACGAACGCCTGCTGCTGTATTCTCCCTCCTCAGCTTGCGATATCCCTGGTATTCCCAGTCAACCACAGTTCCGAAGGGGAGCCGCCTATCTCGTATTATTTGAGCGGAGGTGTGTAGGCAGATATATATGTGTGTCGCTCGAGTGGCGTGTGGTGCGAGGTGCGAAGGGAGGAGGGGGTCTCCGCGTACGTCGGCATTTGTATAGAGGGGGCATAGGGTGGAACTATGAAGGGCGTCTGATTGGCTTAAAAACGACAAAAAAAAGGTGAAAGTCAATCAGAGTAGACAAAATCAGGTATATCTGGGTGTTAAAGAGGCAAAAACAGGTACAACGAGGTTTGGACCAATGGCAGGGCACGTGGAGTGCGTTTTTGACTTGGTTGTAAGTATGTATCTGTTTTTGGCCGTAAATGGACCAGGTATACCTTTTTTTGGCCGCTGCCCTAACAAAAATATCAAGCTTCGTACGCGCAGTACTGTACGGTGCTACCTCGTGCTACTGCTGTGCTCCTGCTTGCTACGACAGAAACCAAACGAAACTCCTCTCTGGTCCTACAATATGTGTCTCTATTTTATCCGCAGATTCTGCTCCAGGCGAATCATGACCATATGCATGCTCGTGTGTATGTAGAACGCTAAACGAATGTCGACGTTGGGCTTTCGGTCTTCACACCAGTGGCGCCAAGGGCGGCCGAGGATTTGGATATCATACACCTAACCCCCCCCCCCGAGAGGCCGAAAAAACATTTTTTCTACCACCTTTTTTTTTTTTTTTCCGTGTACGAGTATATCTCGTGTATACTGGTGGTGTATCCGGTGTATCCAGCAGGGTGTATAGGTCAGTATCGGTGTATGTTTTGTGTAACAGCTAGTACCGGAGAGATGCAAACCCTCGCATCAAGTCAAACAACGTACGAGTAACATCACATCTCCGACAGATAAGTACAGGATATTTACAGAAGCAGTAAGATTGTCTACTCGTACTACAGTAGGTGGTTCGTGCAACACGG
The DNA here is from genome assembly GCA_008828725.1 of Saccharina japonica. Lineage (NCBI taxonomy): Eukaryota > Phaeophyceae > Laminariales > Laminariaceae > Saccharina > Saccharina japonica. Next base: position 66,936 of record MEHQ01004203.1, on the reverse strand, counting down.
CGTTCACGTCCCCACACGGAGCCAACATGAAACAACCCGAGCAACGATTCGCAGTGTTCTACCAGGTTATACTGCTGTAGCGCCTGGTAGCGCCGGTCAAAAATAAATATTCTCCGCGCGTACGGCAGCAGTGCAGTATTAAGGAGGTACTATTAATACTACTACTACTGTAGTACCGCCACGTAGGGCAGACAGGGGCAATTATTCGTACAAGTAGTGCTACCGAGATATAGTAGTATCGAGATTGTGAGTAAAAGGGTCTACCCACACCAGTATGAATACGTGGCTCGTCTAAATACGGCATCCAAGTCCCCACCCAGAAACACACGAAGCAACGGCTTGCAATGTTCGACTGCTGCTGCTGTAGTCTGTAGTAGCTGCGGGAAGCGCTACGAGTACTGCTGCTGTAGTACCAAGATTCACCTGTGCGAGCAAGCATGCTGCCGCAGCTCGGTGGTAAGGCAAGGCAACATGGTTATATGAGGTACCACAGGTACGTACCGGTATATACGAGTATTATGATACCAGATACCAGGTACTCGTATACTCGAAGTATACGATATAGGGCAGGGCGAGTATAGGGCATCAAGGCGTCGACCACTACTGGACTTGACTGGACTGATACAGAGGCCCCGTCCGTCGCGACCTTCTTGAGGCAGTGCTTATCCATCCAAGCCTGTGGTCCCACGGCTCTTCGGGACCTTCTGGTCCACCTTCGATCGAGCTCATGAGCTCTCTTTGTACGCTCCGTACTCTCCTCGACTCTCGCTGCTGCAGTCGCTGCCTCTCTACGCAGCTGCAGCTCATAGGTAGGCCCTGACCCATTTGGTGGGCATAGCGATTGACATAATTGGCTCTATGTACCATAAGCAAAGCCATAAGCTGGAGTGGGCACGTGCCATTAGGATTGTGGGCACAAGGGGTGGCAAAACAAGAGAAAATATACCATAGGCAGCCTATGCCACCCCTATTTTTGGCGCTGGGTTCGTTGAAAGCCCGGGCTAGATGCCCAGTCGGCATCGGGAACTTCGCTGCATACTTAAGCAGCATTGAAGTGACTGACTTATATGCATACGATTCAGCATTTCAGCAGTTGGTTTATGTTCACACTCCCCGCTTATGTGTTTAAATACACCCTAAAACACGAAGAAGTCACACTCTGGAAAAATGGCCAAACCCTGGTGCCATAATTCGCTCTTTTGCGCAAAACCGACCAAAAAAACGTGAACGGCCCTCAAAAAGGTGGCTTATGGCTACCAAAACCTAAGCCAAAACTGTGGGAAAAGGGCCAAACTCTGGTGCCATAGTTGGCTTGTTTGGACTCGTGCCATTCCGGAAAAGTGGGCACGAAAAAAAAATAAAAAACACCAAATGGGTCAGGGCCTACTCATAGGCCTGCGGCCGCCCCTGGTATTGTAGTAGTATGGAAGGCCTTGTATCAAGCAGGGGGGGGGGGACGGCCCTCTACCGTCCCCTGTGTTCAGTTTTATATAGGTTTTGTGTAGGCGTAGAGGGAGGGGATGGTCTCAGGTACCCCCCCCCCCTGTCAAAACGTAAAAGTTGAACAATTTGACGTGAGGTGTCGAAAAAAAAAATTTCGACCACCCTCGGTGGCGCTGTGTGTGTACGAAGCATATGCCAGGTACTGCTGTAGGGTGGAAAAGCTACACGGTCGCCCAGGCGTCCTTGCATGTGCGGCTCGCCATCAATCACGTTGGGAATTTGCACCACACGAGTATAATGCATATGATACGGTGAGGATTCTAGAGCACACTGTGCGTACGGTGAAGATTCTAGCAATAGAGACCGCTGCTTGACCGCTTGACTGGCCTCCCCCTATACTAAAGGTATCATACTAAGGTGATAGAATACCGCGGTTTGACCGCTTGATTGACTGACCGCCCGCTGTACTAAAACCAGTATAATTCACCCAAACGAGGCCTTGACGGGTCCAAAACGACCGGCCTCTACAACGTGCGTAACATTTGTGTCGCAGAAAGTAAAGTGCTTTCACCGGTTGCTGCTGGAAAGCCTAAAGTCAGGACTCAGGACGACATGGTACACACGATGCGCCTCTCGCCCAACCGACTACCAGGTACATTTATGTATGGGAGCGCAGAGACGAAAATAGTGTAGAATGGCTGCTGCCAAAGAAAGCGATTGCTCACAGTAATCTCCACCGTTGGTAAGATCCACGGTCTTGACGGGCCAGCCTGCGTGGGCACCGAGGCTGAGCAACGCAATCCCTCCTAGAAGAAGCGTTGAACGTGATGAGGCTGTCATCCTCTCGTACCTTTGGAGTAGTCCTGGAACTAGGGGGTAGACGCCTGCAGGCTATATACGTATTGACTTCCTTTTTTATAAGCTCGTCGCTCTCGCCGAATCTTCGACGCGATCAAAAGGAGGAGACGGTGATGAGGATTTTCTCGGATTGCGATCTTCTTACCCAGGGTGTGATGTCGGCGCTGAATGTTGTTTCTTCCGCCTCCGAGCAATGGCGAGGGCAGAGAGCAACGCGATATTAATTGAATGGGTGTTGCGATGTCTGCTCGTTTTGTTGATGCTGTTGCTGATGCATGATGCTGATTAGAGATAACGAAAGGCGAACATGAAATATCTCACATGGAGTGGAGCGGTCCCAACCTGTCAGGAAAGAAATTTACAGGAACGTTCCGTCCAGTTTTTCCTCTGTTTTTACTCTTGATTTAAAAGCTGTGTTTAAGCTGTAAAACGGAACGTCTGTCCGGAACCGTCCGCGATAACGTTTTACTTCCGGGTTGGGGCCTCTCTGTGCCATACGAGGGATGCCTTGTGGGTTCCTCTTGAACCCTGGTGCCCCATGCTGAAGGCACACAGATAACAAGCAGACCAACCCCTTCGTACCCACTACGTACACGCCCTACCCAAAGTCGTCAATCCGAGCGAACCTGCATCGCCACTTCCTGCTGGCCGGGGAAGGGACAACATCTACAGGGGAAGGAGAACATCAATCAACACGCTCCCGAATCTTGGCCTTCTCCAGAATTCGGAAGATGGTAGCCTTCTCCCGTTCCACGCTGCTCGTATTGGGAGGGATTTCGTTGCTCAGTCTCGGCGCCCACGCAGACTGGCCCGTCAAGACCGTCGACCTCTCCAACGAAGGGGATGACTGTGAGTAAACACGGCTTTTTTGTTTCCTTATTTTTGTCCATCCCATGTATTATCTTCGCCCTTCCTTTCTCCTTCCTTCCTAGTCGTAACTCAGATCTGGGGTCACAAAGTAGGCTCCTCTCCCTTCTCCCCCAGTACTGTACGTATATACGGTTCGTGCCTTGCATTTTTATCGAGAAAACTTCAACCCTGTCTTCCCTCGTCGACTCGCATCTGAATGACTAATAACCGATTCGGTTCTTCTGTTCGAGTACAGCAGTCAAGTGCACCATCTATCTACAGTACGTATATATATGTTGTGCTCCTCGGTTGTGTCGTAAGGCTGTGACTTTTTTGTGAGAGATGTGTGCCATGTGATGCAGTCGTTTTATGGGGCTTCCAAGCGACTGTGAGCGACTAACTGTACAGCCAGTACTACAGCAGTGCTCTACTGTACATACTTGTGGAAAAACATGATTCCGCCGTGGCCAAGCCGTGGCTGGTAATATTATGTAGGTGTAGTATTTTATGCGAAGATCTAACGTGGGCTATATTTCCGGTCAAGGTGGTGTAGAAGATACCAGTCTTGTTTTTTTCCGTCGAGGCCTTTCGTTGGGTCTTTATGTGCCGTAGTGTACTATTTTTAGTGTAGGGGCGATAACTCATGGTGTCCAATGGCGGTCTCCTATACTGCTGTATACCACATTTGCTTATGAACCAAACTTTTATCATCATCGACACGAGCCGGCGAGAGAAGAAAACGTCGCAGTCTTACTGCGAACAAAAAAATGCAAGGCGTGAACCGCAGTCGGGAAGGGGGAAGGAAAACCTGCTCCGTATAAGGTTCCTTCAGCAAGCGAACAAGCCTCCGATTATGCTTCGCCCTGCTTTTGATGAGGTTATAAAATCGAGTCGAATACCAACAACAGCATCGTTCAGCAACGACATCTCCAGTAAATTTGTCCTTTTTTCCACAGCAAGCAGGAGGGGGTGCTGCTGTATGAAGCTTCTGTATTTTCTAGTTTAACCTGCAGGGGGTGATGTTTCCTATCCACCCTCACTCGGCACCCATTTGAACAACAATCAGTGGTCACACGAGCGTCTTCCCTTTGTCCCACCCTGCACTCGCCTGCATGTATGCGTGCATGGCGCATGTGACGATTCAGCATCGAGCAGTGCCTTTTAGGGGGGGGGGTGTCTTGTTTATTGAGCGCCTTGCGTAAGGGTAGGATATCAATATGCATGTACTGTAATGCAATGCACCCGAAACATGGCTTCGAAGAAGTTTGTTGGCACAACAAGCGGCGACAAAACTCTACAGCAGGAATAGTCAAACAATCAAAATTAGCATTGCTAGGGGCTGAAGGGTCCTACGAACATACAAATCTACAGCTGTACAGCGGCAGTAGTTGCACAGCAGTAGTGAAAGTATCTAGGTAACCGGCACGAAGTAATACTATCACGGCAGTTTGCCCACGTGTTGAGCAGCTCAACCGGTCATGCAATACAATATCGGATATTAAAATACTGCCTCAAAAATTAAACAAAAAAGTGCAACCGCTATACGACCTATCGCTGTAGCGTGGGATGGATCCATCTACGCTGCTCGTCGACATCTAGCCTGCAACTGCCTGCGCCATCTCGCGTTGTCTCGCTGTCATACACTATGGGCAATGACGCTCTTTGTTTTGTAGGGTCACATAGTCCATGCATACTTCAAAATTGACGAAGGCAGACTCTCGCCAGAAACAAGCGTGTCTCGTGTATGTATAATGCATAGTGCAAGTGATCCTAAAACATGCACACCAGCCGAGATTCGAAACTCGAGACCCACACCAGCCAAGATTCAAAAATCGGAACGCGCACCAGCCGAGATACGAAAATGCAGCAGTATATGAATTAGCGCAACCGTTGTTAGCAGGCAACAACAACAGCTAAGGATCAAGACGTCGGTTGATGATCTTATATTTGACCCGTCAAGACCTCTTTGACGCATTATACTAGTTTTATATAGTGGGTGGGGTCCCTTGACCCGTCACGGCCTCTTTAGACTTTATATGCTAGTTTTAGTGGGGGTCCTTGACCGCTGTCCGTCAAGGCTTAAGAGTGCCGTCAAACGACATATATAGTATACTAATTTTAGTGTGGGAGGTTCATTGACGGCTGTGCCCGTTAAGGGAGACGATTGCCGTCAACCCGCTGATAGTATATACTGTAGTAGATTGATACCTTTACATCCGTGACGAACCGTTCGACATTCAACCAACCAAAATGCAGCGCTCGTTTCTAAAACCCGGCAAGCCCCTAAACTATTATAATACTCGGTAAACCAGGCAACTCGGGTACGAGTTGGGTACAGAACCCAAAGGCAGAGATACGAGACAAGAGGCCCATGAATGAATATGTTACGATGCCATTCACCATCACACGAGACACTAAATAAAGATAAAGATACGTCGTACTCGTATATACCTGGTATATTGTTTGAGCGCCTGCCCCGCTTCTGATTGCTATAGGACTGTGGGTGAGACACGCAGTATCATCTTGCAGGTCTGTCTATTAAGCACGTCCTGGGTGTTACTCGCTTTCGTGCAGAACCAAGTGTAGGGAGAAAAGTAGATGCTTTGTTTTCCAACGGAGCGGTGATGGCATCTCGCCCGGAAGGGTATCAGGCCCCCTACGTTCTTATAGTTACCCCGTATACGAATGCCATCCATGAAATACGAAAGCGGACCAACCACCTATATATTGAGGTACAGTAATTGCCGGCTTCCAGGCCCATACAGGTCCCCTGTTGCATTATTTAGTTGTTGCTTTTTTCCATACTGTGCATGGCAATCGTGGGTATGATACACTACTACTGTACGTACATGGTTAAATTAGACCATTCCCATGTTGACCACTTTTCGTGATATGATTCTATTTGGAGGAGACGATGTTGAGGTTCGAGCCGAGACGTCGTCACGTTTTGTTCTGTCTTTGTCCCCATTTACTATATATTCGCCGTTCTTTCGCTATCTCTCTTATAGACCGGGGTTACGTAGCACGCGCCCCCCTCCCGCTACGGTTTGTGCCTTGTCTTTTTATCTTCAGCCCTATATGTTACCCTCCTCGATTCTCGTCGAATTGCGCCTACACACGCTACGCACTATCGCCAGTTGATTCCTTGTCATGTTTCTGCAAATATATTCACAAGTCCACCATGGTGTGATTGAAACTCCAGGACTAACTTAACTGGAGTAGCATTTCATGGTTACCACTAGACCACCGGGGCGACACAAATTACGAACATCTTGATACATCCCACGGATGGTGTTTTTTGTTGGAAGAAAGTGTTAACATAGTGCTTGTTTTGGTTGTCTCGTTTTAATATTATCTTCGCCCTTTTTACGATATTACTCCTATAATTGTCAACTAGATCCGGGGTCACAGAGCGGGGTCTCATCCTCTCTTCCCACTACGGTTCGTGCATTGCATTGTTCATGTCGAGAATACTATTTGTATGTATTTTCATTTCTCGTCGACTCGAGTCGAATTGTGCCTACCCACGCTGGTGTTGTAGGCTCCCTCAGCAGTTGAGTGCATTTTACTTTTGCACGAGTGTTGCAGGTATGTATATTAACCATCTCACTATGGTGGGATCCGAACTCTAGAATCAACGTTACTGTAGCATCATTCGAAGGTAACCACTACTGCTGTACCAGTATGGATCACTAGGTAGACCGGACTGCATTCGCCCTCAAACAGTAAGAAAGCTGTAGTATTATCGTTAGCATCTTACAGGACGCGACTTTAGACGTTTGTTTTTAAGGAGAGTTACTGTAATACCAAATGGCATTGACGCTTGGACGAACAAAATAAAACAGTTTAATAAATACCGCAGATACTGAACTGTAGTGTATGTAGCATGCCTGACTTCACTGTTTGAGTCTGGCCTATAGTACGATAGCATTCATAAGGAGAACTGCATTACTGACATGAGTATGTCAAGTATTCAGGCATGACTGAGAAGTATACAATATGTGAATGGTATGGTTGAAACCAGAGGTTCACATTTCCGGGTGGCAAATGGAACAATAATAACGGCGCGAGTCTACCTGCTGCAACCATTGCCCTACGGTGCTTATCTTCCTTGTTCACTACTATTGCCAGCAAGTAGGAGCTTTTTGTTTGGATCGACCGCGCATACAGTCGAACACTGCAGTATGCTGGCCGCCCGACATGTCAATCGATGTGATTTCCGGCCTGCTTGCAGAAAAATCCGCGTTCATATGATACGCACCCGGTAAATACTGCTGTAGTTCCGTTGTCGGGTTATCAGGCGTGAGGGCAACAGGTTAGGGGTGGTGGGATATCTTATGAGCCCCCTCGCGGTCCTAAACGAAACGTAGTACAGCAGTTTTAGAAGTTTCATCCTCTCCGGTACAGCAGTCGCTCGCTTAAAGAGTATACTACCAGTCAGTTAAAGACATTGAGCCAACACAACCTACTGTAGTGCGGCATTGCTCATACCCATGACCCATTAACCATGAACAATTAGCCATGAACCATTAACCATGAACTATTAACAACTAACCATTAACCATCAACCATTAATAATTAACCATTAACCATTCACCATTCACCATACTGCAACGCCTTAGGAGAGTGGATGATGAGCATTATTACTCCACTTGTCGGTACCACGGCAAGCACGCAGAATTAGCTTCCATTTTGACGACAGAGTCAGCAGGCGGGTATGTATACCTCCGGAACACAATGCTACAGTATAAACACACCCGAAGGTCAATGTCAGGCATTGCAATCGGTCGCCCCGGTGGCCCAGCAGGTATCCACGAAGAATGCTAAGGTTGAAGTCGGGGGGTTCGAGTCTTCGTATGGAGATGCTTATAATCGAATGCCACCAACTGCTGTCTAGAGCGCCTATGATTGCGTGGGCAGGCAAAATTCGACGACAGTCGATGACGGAAGAACTGTTGAAATATTCTCGCGATAAAACTGCAAGACACGTACCGTAGTGGGGAGGTAGGGGAAGAGCCTGCTTAGTGACCCCGGATCCGTGGTTCGACTACGAGGGAGAGAGGAAAGAAGGGCGAAGATAGTAAATGGGAGGGGAAAACAGATCAACTACACAGACAGATAGCTCCACTTTTGACGGCTTGACCACAGAGTCAATAGACGAGTACAGCCTGAAACATAGTGCTACTGCCTGGTATATTAAATGAAAACCCGGAGTCAATGTCAGGCAATGCAGCTAACATATATAGGTTCATATGGTAGCTGTCTAGCTGTTAACGGCAGGCATTGCAGCTATATATAGAGTCATCCCACGGTAGGGGAGCAGCAGAAATTGCTGAGCTCCTCACATGTGAAGCCCCATATCTCACCCGAAACATTACTTCGGAAACATTCGTTCGCGCAACCCGACCAAACTTCCCCATGCGGTAGCCCAACAACAAAGATAACAGTAAAATAAGAATAGTATCCGGTGGTTACTCACGTGAGGAGCACAACCGGTCGGAAAATATTGAGCCTAAAAGTGGTATCTCCACCGTGGGATTGCTCTACATGTGTATTCAATGATAGTTGTCTAGTGGTTGCAATCCTGTCCTTCCGCCGGAGAGAGACAGGCCCCCAGCGTGAATTTGAGCACCGGCCACACGTGTCTCTGCCGTTCGCGTGTGTTCGTGTTTTTTGTTCACGGTCAACTGATGAACTTTCTCATTAGGTGTCGGTTCGGATGAACAGTACCTCCACATCGAGGGTCATGACTTCCACGACCACCCCAAGTTCACCATGCGTTGGAGGTAAGCCATGCTTTTCGATCGGCGACGCGTCTTGTCTGTACTATGGATGTCGTTGAGGGTAGGGGGGGGGGGGGGGCGCTTTGTCGCTAAAGATGCGATTTTCGCGTTGAACAAGGCAGTATTGCTTCGCGAATATACTACGAATAGGGAAGAAAGGACTAAGTAAGGCGTTCTGACAATGAAAGGCAAGGCACGAACCGTGGTGGGGTGGGGGGATAAAAACCTGTTATGTGGCCCCGGATCTAAGTTGCAGCTGCTGTATATTAGAGAGAGAAATACAAAAGGGGTAATACTCTATAAATGGGATGGGAAAAAAAATACAATCACAAAACAAGAAGAGAAGGTAGACTTTGTGTCGTAAAGATATCGAGGCGTGCTCGCGGTAAGGACTGGTCGTTTGCCCCAAAACGCGTATCGCGTCTTTCTATCACTAACCGAACGCCCCAACCATGCCATCGACCTTTTGCATCTGACGCGCTACCCAACCATTGTTGTGTCTTTCGATCCGATGTATTCATAAAGAAAATGATTTTAATGACTGTTCGATAGACGCCTATTTATTGCCTCTGCGATTGCGTATCGGACTGACACAGTAGCTTTCAAGTTTTGCCGCAGTTGGCTGTTGGCTTCTCACCGAAGGAGACAGGCGCTACCCCAGATGTGGCTCGCGGGTGCTAACACAGCGAGAAGTTGAGGCTAGCAGAAAGATCGATGCATACCGCCATAAGATATCAAGAGTCAGTATCAACTAGTTCGAGCCGGTACTGTAGTACTGCGCTGCAGTATACTGCACTTCATGGTACACTACCATATGCACACGCAAATTTGCCTGTAGTCATTGACGTCAAAGTATAATGCATTACCTCCGACGCTTTGTAGTAAATGCCGCCGTGTTTCTCTAAGCATTGTCGTCAGTATAGGTGAGAGCTTGTTTTGACCGACTCCTCTTGTATAATAGCGACAGCATCGGTGTACGTAGCCTTTTTGCTCTTTCCGGGCTCCTCTCCTGGCGCAGTAGGGGTGACATCAGATTTTTCCCTTGCCGTGTTTGGAGCCAATACCGCACACAGAAACATGAATGCCCTGTCGCCATCCCATGCACATTCTCGACTTTCTGTGTGCAGTCTTTATTTGTGTATGTAGCACATAAGTGGGTGAATAAAAATATGGTGCGTGCCAGGCGGTTCAGACTGTCCCCTCCCTGTAAACCGGAAAAACATGTAGCCTATCTCTTCCGTTTGATACATCGTACTGCACGTGCTGTACTCGTACAGCCAAAGGGCTTTAACAAACAAAAACTGGTGCAACCACGTGAGAAGGAGGGACGACATGGTTCGTTTTGTCTCTTTTTTGCTGCACCTGGCCACATCGGCATCACGAACTTTCAGGCAGATCACCGGGCCCTGTGGGGTGGCGGTCGATGACTCCGACCTCCTTTCCTGGGAAGCGCACTACGACGGCTCTACAGACCATGCTGAAGACGACCCTCCCACGGAGGGCGACGCCGGCAGGTGATTTTCTTACTGTACTCGTGAACGTTATGTGCCCTCTACCTTGCAGCAGCATTCATTCGTAGTCTTTGGTTAATTGAAGACTTTACTATTCATACGGCAGTGCCGGGTATTATTGTGTTTGCCATTCCGACAATGTGCAGCATGATGAGTTTCATGTTTCAACCTTGGTTATTCATGCACGAACATTTCCCGAACGAATGTTGGCTGCATTGTTTCACGCTTGCTTCTAATTTCGGTGGTCTTTGTTTTATGGTTGTTGTTTGTACGTGTTAGGTTGTTTATGGTCACGATTCCTGCACATTGTATGATGGCAAATTATATCAGGATATCATCCATAAAAAACGTTCAACGTGCCAATATCGACATCATATCTTGCGCGGTACGTATCGTCCAGTTACGCAAGAGTCTGATAACTATATTTTTAGTGGTAGACGTACCCCCAACTCCAAGGCTCCTCCATGCGAACCACCGATGATGCTGGCATCACGTGATGTATTCGGGCATGATGCAGTCTTCTACCCTATCGACACGACCTGGTGATGTCATTTGGGTGTGCATTTCTAAATCGTGAGTCGCGGCGTCATCAACAATGGGTACAGCAGTAGCACCAACCATCGACCTGTAAAGGCGGTCGCCCCGGTGGTCTAACTGGTAGCCACGAAGCCTTTTGGGCCGGATGTTGAGGGTTCGATTCTCCCCGTGAAGGTGTTTATGCTCAAATGACGCTGACTGTCGAGAGCGCGTATTATAGCGTGGGTAAGAAAAAATCGACGAGAGTTGACGAGGGAAGAAAGTGCTGAAATCTTCTCGCGATAAAAATGCAAAGCAAGAACCGTAGTGGGGGTGGGGAGAGAGGAGCCTGCTTTGTGACCCCGGATCTGAGTTACGACAAGGGAGGGAGGAAGACGGAAGTGCGAAGATAATAAATGGGATACACAGAAAAAAAAAAACTGATAATCTGGCAGGACATATGGCTTCGTTCGAATATGCACTCTTTGGTTGTTTATGTGTATCAAAGATGATTCCTGGCTACTACCAGAAAAATATGTCCCCCCCAATGTAAGGGTGTCTTCTCTCCCTTAAGGTACGCATGGGTGGTACCAGCCGCTAGACGCGTGCTAGGATAGGGGTAGAGGTATACCTTATTTTGGCTGAAACGTTTCTGGATGACGGGGAGCCTCCTTAGAGCCCGTTTTAACGAAGAAACAAAATTGGAAAAAAACAAAATCAAATCCGCTTTTCATTGGTCAGAACCCGCACCACCACCCAAGATTAGACCCCAGGATCCTAATATTTGGTGCTGGTGCGTGTGTTGACCAATGAAAAGCAAATTTGAATTTATATTTTTCCAAGTTGAATTTATTTTATACTCGTTAATAGTATGGGCCCTTAACCCAAATTCGACGGGATTTTCATTGTTGTATCGCAATATGTCTCGTTGCGTACTTAGGCCATAAGATTGCTCGTGGGTACGGGTAGCCCTTTTGTTTTTTTCGTCCAAAATCAGTTTTGTGGGTGAGTTTAGAGCTCCTCAAGTGATAAGTCACCACCCTCAGAAGGCAGAAATGGTGCACCTCTACCGTAGCATCGTCCAGCTGTTTGAAATAATGCCGTACGTATGCTCGACCGTAGCATGCATCCAGCTGTTTGTAATAATGCCGTACGCATATACACAATGAAGAATCAAGCGACCAATCATTTGAGGCGTCTCGTTTCTGGCGTCACGAGATATCGGAATCCGTGGCGCTTATTGCTATTCGCCACTGTCTTGTTCCCCTTTTCTCGGATAACGGCCCTACGAGATATTCCTGGTTCTGTTTTTTGTCCCCCCATATTCCGGAAATGTAACTTCCCTGGTATTTTGCCGTCTCTTTTCCAAAATTTGAAAACATTCCCAGTTTGGTTTTCTTTTTTTCCTGTTTTTCTTGGGGAAGAATGTGGAAAATATGGGAAACTAATATCTCCGATACTAACGACGTCGGTACTGTACGTCGTGCTGTGCAGGGTACAGCTGAACCTGTACGTGTGTGCCCCGTTCGGCGGGTACGAGCTCGACATGGACATCGACAGTTACAGCGATGAAGGCTCGACGCTGCAGCAACGCACCTCCTGGGTGATCAAGAACGGCCTTGACCAGGTAGAGTTTCATGGGTGAAGCAAACGTGCTCGAAACCAGGCCTCGCTTAAAGCCTTCGATGTTTGCTTTGGCATTCTTTACCTGAGACGCATAACCGAATCTTACGCTACCGCAAACGATTGCTCTGTTCAGCCCCCGCATGGTTTCGGGCCTTTGTGCTCACAATTTGTTTTCTTAAACCGTGTATGTGAAGGGGCTTAACTGGGTTATAGACTTCCAAACCTAGCGAGGGTACTTCCAATAACGTCGAGGAGGATCAAATCCTTGGGGGATATATTGTTTTCCGTGAAATAAACACTGCTGAAAAACCCGCCATGACCTTATTTTTCCATTGCACCGTTATAGGCAAATCCAGATTGTTGTCAAAGATATCGGGGGCTCCCGCTCCAACCCAGCCCCGACCTAACACTTGTCCAACAATACCCAGCAGCCTCGCTTGTAGTTGAGCGTGTTCGTGTGTTGGCTGCATTGCACACAGATAAGTTGTTGCAGGCGACTTATATACAAACGGTTTACGACCAGAATGAACCATACAAGGTTAGTGAGCTTTGTTCACAGGTCGACACCTCGGCGTTTTTGTTTATTATTATTTCAACACAGCTCCAAGCAAGCGAGCCATGGCCCTGATCAGCACTGGTTAGGATCCTCATCCACGCCCTTCAAGTTTATCACGCGCTAGATGTTCCTCATGCACTGCACTGTGTTTCGCGTTGCGCAATGACAGCACCACATCTGGGACACCGTCAACACCGACCTTGCCGGCGACGAGGACTACAGCCCCACGGCACCAGGCGAATACACCTGGCCCTTCCAAGGCGCTACGGACTACTACAGCACCATCATCGCGGGCCCCCTGCCTCCCCTCGAGTGTGCTTCCAGCGTCCCCATTGGCACCGAATTTCTCGTTTGCTTCGGCGATTCCGCTTCGGACCGGCTGATCAATTCCGATGCCCTCGTGCTCAGCAAGCAGGGTCCGGGCGGCATGACCACACAGGTGATATTTTTAAGCTTTAGCTCCGGGAGGTGGGGGGTACGGTGGCTGACCACACTACTCTAGCGGAGAAGATGTGCTTCAACTCACCCTGGTGTGTGGGCTACCATTTATCGTAGCGAACGGCACACGAAGGGTAAAGCTATGTATACTGTAGTATTACATTATGTTTTTTTTTGTGGATGGAGAGAGGAAATAGGTTTGAAGAATAATCAACTACTGTACTTTGGCAAAAGGGGGAGAGCAATCTACAAAAAGGCCGCTCTAAAAAACAAATGACGCGATGTTAAGCAAGGTGCACGCCCCCAGCGACGAACCACGCCCAGTGCGGTTTCCCTTGGTGCCTCGCCGAGCGTCTTTCACGCCACACGGTACGCATGCGCGTGCACACTCCGTTTCTCTTTACTTGGGACAAATAGGCAACGTTCTCCACTCTGACGAAGTTTTGAAGAACCCCACAGCACCCAAGGCATGTCTGGCAATGCTTACCTTTCAGAGTGCTTTCTATTGTGTCCATACCCCGTACACTCGTATGTATGTAATACATATACACCCTTTCTGATTACTTACTTGTGGAGGCAGATCTGCTCGGACTTCTGCTCTGGCTTCAACTACTTCGGTCTAGAATTTGGAAGCGAGGTGAGCGAACACCTTCAAAACCAATTGCCCCGTCGACGGCTTGGTTAGCTGACGGCCAAGGGCATATTCTCAATCCTAGCGAAGTTCGAGCTACGGGGGTACATCCGTAGACAAACTGGATCGCCACACGGGAGCACAATGAGGTATACCAGGTAGTATTATCGGAACACAAGACTGTCTAACGTTTCTTACCCGACAGGGAGACAACAGTTCGTGGGTACGATGGCCCCACCTACCACACGTTCTTAGATTCGTCGTCTCGCTCGACGATAAACATTTTTTCCACCCTGGTCGGTGTTACTTGCACAACAGGGTATATACTTGAACTGTACTTGTGGATGTGAGTTTTGCACTGTATGATAGTAGTGAACCACCACGGTAGGGGCTTGCAAATGTTTGCTCAAGATGTTTAGGCGGGTTGTAGGTATGACTTACTGTACGTAGTACAATGTTGTTACCACTGATGTACTTTAATATTTGCCTTACGAGTAGGACTACTGCGGGTCGGGTTTCGCGAGCCACAGTTTGGGTGCGAATAATAAGCCCACCAACAACATATGAGGATCTCAGAAATATAGTGCGCCAACCCCTACCGAGGCACGTTTCTATTTTGTGTCAACTCACTGTACGGCTCGTGCGAAGCGTAATCACTGCCTACAATTCCACTCCACGTTGACGTCACACCACAGTGCTTCTGCGGAACCACCGAGGAGTTCGTAGAGAACCACGTGGAAAACCATGACATCAGCGACCAGTGCGGCGTTTCCTCCGCGGACCTGTGCACCGGCGACCCCACCACGGCATGCGGCGGCCTCAACGCCATGAGTCTCTACCGCAGGGCGGACTACTCTTTCGTCGGGTGCTTCCAGGATGACCAGGCGTCCAGGATCATGGGAACAAAGGAGACGAAATCCGTCATGTCTGCAGAGGTAAGCTTCTTTTATGGAGGTTCGAAGGCGTACTGAACGTATTTTACTGAGGTGGCATGTATGTGTTGGTAGTTTGAAGGCACACTTAACCCATTTTACTGAGGTGGCATGTATGTGTTGGTAGTTTGAAGGCATACTGAACGCATTTTACTGAGGTGGCATGTGTTATGTGGCGTGCAGTAGATACCAGGGTTCATATTTTCACATAGCATTATTTCCCGAAATATAATAACCGTTTGGATACAACAGGAGTAGAGAAATGTGGCTCATATTTCTGGAGAGAGTGGTACGTTGGCGATCATCTGGCGACCAGCTCAGGTGGCCTGTTCTTACGCAGTGGAGCATTATTTTCCCTACCGAAAGCATTAATCCGTGCAAAGCGAGATGGTAGGTCTTATTTAGCCTTACTATATGACGCAGCACTCCACACACATAGCTGCTGTAGAATGATACAGTGTTGGAATGGTGATATAACCGTTGGAGAATGGCATAGACCCCGGATAATAATATAGCCGTTGGAGAACGATATAGCAGATGGACGAAAGTTTGGAACATATGTCAAGGGTGAGACCTGCGGAACACTGCGTGGCCTGTAGGAGTAGCATCTTAATATGTAAACAGAGGGACTCACGGAGGACTACACAGCGACATTTCGATGCTACCTGCTGTAGTAAAAATGTTGACGCCGTTGCAACGCTAAGTATTCCCAAGCACCGCACCATCATTATGGGATTGATATCATCTACAGTAGTACATGCGCAATTAGGCGTTAGTCGACGAGAGGGAAGAAAGTGCTGAAGTATTCTCGCGACAACAAAAGCAAGGCGCGAACCGTAGTGGGGAGGGGGGACGAGAGCCTAGCATGTGGCCCCGGGCCTGAGTAACGACGACGTATTATATATAGGGAGGGAGGTAGGAAAGAAAAGGCGAAGATCATAAATGGGATGATGAAAACAAAGTGCCAAAATACTGTAGGAGTAGCTATTACTGGGGTATCAGAGTGAAAGACTTACACCCACAAAGTAGATTGATGGAATAAAAACTGGCATCATTACTGTGTAGCAGATTAACTTTCGATGGTATCGTTGGACGGGCTATACGGTTTGGGTAGCACACCTAGCATACCTGGCACATAGCATCACGTCGGAAGCGGCAGCAGCCCGCTTGCATACATTCTGCTGTTGCTGCCGCACATGGAGTGAAACGATGCCGCCAAGCATCACAAATGCGAGTCACCCGTCGTGTCACACTGTGAATATACTCAGCATCGATCGGTTACCTAGCAGCAGCAACAACAACAGCAACAACACCATAAGAGAGTTGCTGTCACTCATTGAAACTGAAAGCCATACATACGACTGGGAATATTTAGTCACTGATTTTCCGCAACCACCCATCCTGCGAACCACGTGCTGTGCACCGATCTGCCGGCATGTAATCCAAACCGCGCGCTATGTATGTACCGGTGACCCCCGACGGCAGATCTGCCATGAGCGGTGCGACAACGGCATCAACACACACTTCGGCACACAGTACGGCACCGAGGTAAGCTCTTTTATTCGCGCTAGCGTAAAGATTAGGGCTATAACATAACTCTCCTGAGAGAACAAGGTAACCATTGTGACAGGTTACACTCTTACAGTGAGCAACAACTGCTACTACTACTACTACTTCTACTTTTGTACAGGTTACGGTTAGCATGATACTTTTTACTCGAGTGGTATACCTGGTATTTGTTTGAAGGGCTAGCGTACAGAAAATCTTGGGCCTGGTTGTGAGGGACAAAGCCTTTTCGATGCCGGGGCTCGGGTGAGGTATTGAGCCCCTAACCTCATCTAAGAAGCACAGAAGATAAGCCACCACCCCTATCAGGCATGCACCGCTCCGAGGTTACTGTCATGTAGAACTTTTCAATGAGAAAGAGGCGTGTCCGCCAAATATTAACCCCACAAGTCCCTCTCCGCTCCGCACCCGCACACCCCGTTTGTTTTCTCTAAAACAAAACTTCGCGAACATGAACCACGCACTCGACATATCTGCCGTGAATATTGAATCAACAGTGCTGGTGTGGGGTGGATGCCGACCTTACCAAGAACGGAGAAATACTGGCAGTGGACGAGTGTGACACCCTGTGCGCGGACTCGGCGAGCGGCGAGCTCTGCGGCGGCGAGTTCAAGATGTCCGCCTACGAGATCAGGCGCGAAGATGACGAGGCAACAACCACTCCGTATCATTCGAGATACGTCGGGTGCTACAAAGATGAGCCGTTCCCCCGGGCGATGGACGAGGAGGGAAAATACGCCCCCGGAGACATGACGAACGAGGTCAGGCCATCGTATATATAGCAGTAACACTGGTGTACCCGTTTTTAAGACAACCCGGTTTCACGCCCAAAAACATCGTCTTATCTCTAAACGATATATTTCTTATTGGTTGCACTGATGAAAACAAATGTCATGCGTACAAGTTCCAAGCAGTCATTGTGCTCGTGGAAAGCGGATATACTACCTCCTGTGGCAATCTCGTTTATGACATCACTGTACAGGACACCTAGTAATAAACATGCTAACAAGAAAGCCAGGCTGAGATTCACAGAGGAAGATAAGAAATTCAGGAGTCGTTATCTTGAAACCAGTAGTGTAGAAAAAACCTCTATCATCAAATAAGAAATCCAGCTTGAGCCAGATTTCCTGTTTCTTATTAGGTGTCCTGTTTTGTATGGCCTTAACCCTGATGGTCTCCAAAGGGGTACACCACTGTAGTATCAGTTTTGTCCCCTGCTGAATGTCTACACAGGTGCCCGGGACTCCCCCTCCCTTGCACACTACTGTGGGCGTCAACCCCTTTTTGTGGAAACATTGGACAATGCAACATTATTATTAGGCGTACTGCATTGAGGGTTTTTCGATACATTGTAAGGTGTCTCTAGGTCGCTCAACGCCTCCACATCGTGCAGCGGGGGGTTAGGACCCTAACTCTAACCCTAACCCTAACCCTAACCCTTGTCAAGGAATTTGTATCGGCTATATTGTGCAGCGGGGGGGGGGGGGGGGCGACCACGTATGACACTGTCGTCTAAGCTCACGAAGTATTGCGGTACAAGGATGACAGAGGTTCGAAAATGATATATGTCGTATATATGTATCCGCTCCTGCTATCGTCCGTCTGTCGCCGCCCCTGAATAAACGTGCTCCGTGTTTATCTTGCTTCTCGAAAGGTGTGCGTTGCCTTCTGTGCCGACAACGGCCACGCCTACGCCGGGACTCAATTCGCCCAGGAGGTGAGAGATAACGCCCTTCCATCGTAGAAACCCGTGACGAATTCTTACCTTTTCATGGGTGTTCCACATATTGCTCGTTGGTATGTTTTGATCTCGGCCCAGGGTTGTACCGTTATTGAATCAATGAAACAGTGTGGCGTTTACGGCGAGCCCACCCGTGCTTATTTCGGCTGTATGTTGGCACTTTGCTGAGTGGCTTTAGTCAAGTGTACTGCTTATGCGCCCTGTGCCTAGCTTTGGGTTCGTTGAAAATTGTGTTGGGTAGGTTGGTGCTTATTGTGCTCCGAGCGGAGGTTTTGTCAACAGTATTGCCTAAAACCCCCCATAACCTACTTTGGCTTGGTTGAAATTTGTGTGGCCGGTTATAATGACCTTGTTGTGCAGCACCTCCTCGTACTTATGTGTAACGCCAAACAGTTATTTATTTACACGACAGACGAGGCTTAAAAAAACGTTTACGGAAGTTACACCAAACGGTAGTTCTATAATAGTCTCGAAACAAGGTCACACCAAACCTTGCTAGTCTCGGAACAAGATTACGTCGGTTCGCAGGTAGGTGTTTGGAAGTCTCGAAACAAAGGTCCGCCAAATCAGCAGTTCCTATTATTGTTGTGGAAGAATGCGTACGTAGCACCTTTCTCTTGCCCTTGCAAGGCAAATACTTGTGACTGCCGTGGTTTCTTGCAAAAACCTGTATGTGTACCCATTTTTACTACAGTAGGGATATTTGGTCCTATTTATTATATACTACTGTATGTACGGTCCCCCGAAAAAGTAAAGGGTTGGATAGATTATCTGCTCAGAGTGAAGGGGGAAGGAAATGGGTTTGGATGTGTGAATATTTCTGGCTCGGTGATGTTGGCTGGCGCTTGCGAAGCATCCGTGTATGTAATGACTCTGTATCGAGTGGTTTCTTGAGTGGAGAACTATAGCCCTAAAGGCCACCTGCCTTATAAGGGCTGCATTATCGTCGAGAAACTAAACGTTTCGTTATGCGTACATATGTTTGATGATATTCTCTGTACACCTATTAATAGGACATCGGGTTGCCCTTTTATGTTTTCTCAAAGTTCACTCGATGGGTGACTTGCGACTTCCGAGTAGTAATAATGACTTGCGGGTAGTACTTATGACTTGTTAATAGCACTAACGCATTGCTTATAGTACTAACGGCTTGCTAAAAGTACTATTAAATAATGCTAACGACTTACTACTACTGTAGTACTGAATGACTTCCAAATAGTGCTTTTGACTTCCAGATATTACCATTAAATATAATGACTTACAAAGAGTACGAATGACTTACCTATTAAGAGTACTCATGACTTACTAATAATTATTATGACTTACTACTAGTACTAATGACTTACAAATAGTACCACTGACTTACTAATAGTACTGATGCCTTACTGATAGTATAGAGTCCCTCGAGCAAGGAACCTCGGAAACAAAAGTAGATTCACCCACATCGTGGTAACATGTCGAAACTTGAGTTGACACCCTACAGCAGACGCCCACCCTAA
This sequence comes from Saccharina japonica, assembly GCA_008828725.1. NCBI lineage: Eukaryota > Phaeophyceae > Laminariales > Laminariaceae > Saccharina > Saccharina japonica. The sequence continues at coordinate 46,987 of MEHQ01004203.1, read as the reverse complement.
CGTCATGACGCGTCGTTTAGTACTAACATGAATTTCTCCCGACCGAACGACAGTGCTGGTGCGGTGGCCACGGCTTCGACGTTTACGGTAAGGTCTCCGACAGCCTCTGCTCCTCCCCCTGCCAAGGCGACGCCGAGAAAATGTGCGGTGGCTCTTACGCTCTCAGCGTCTACTCCACGAGTTAAAGGCATAAAATGAAGCTACTGGACGTAGCGGGTGGCCAAGACCTCTGGCGTTACATTACACGTGGCTTGTGGTCCGTGTGGCGGTGGTCGGTCGTTAGCGTACCGAGCTGTACGAAAGGTTGTACTCGATGTGTTCAAGGATACACGCAAGGTTAGCAGGTGACCAGGCTCTCAGGCATATCAGGCTATTGTAGCGGGTAGCCAAGCCCTCGAGTGTTACATTATACTTGTTATGTGGTCCGTTCGGCGGTGGTCTGTCGATAGCGTACCGAGCTGTGCGAAAGGGTCTACTCGATGACTTGAAGACATACTTCGAAGTATACATAAGGCTGGCGGGTGGCGAAGCTCTCAGGCACATGACGCTAGCGGGTAGCCTAGCCCTCGAGTGTTCGATCGTACCTGGTACAAGTTTTGTGGTTCGTGTGATGGTGGTCTGTCGTTAACGTACTCAGCTGTACGAAGGGGTCTACTCACGTCATGACGAAATACACATGATGCTAGCGGGTTACCACGCTCTCAGGGACATGAGTCTATTCGAGAGTAATGTTGTGCAATTGCTGTGGTTTGTGTGATGGTGGTCTGTCGTTAGGGTACTGAACGGTATGAGGGAGGAAACGCTGAGGAACGAAAACTTGCGAGATCATGCATGATATCAAACCGCGGAACCTTGCTAATGTTTGGCGTGGGTTTATTGATACATGATCTATACACATGGTGCGGACAGTAGTAGCTTTTTTTTTTTGCTAAGGCTTGGCGTTGATGATGGATGCATACTATGGAAAGAACTAGGAACTCGTCGGGAGTGGACGGTCGCTAGCTGGACCCTTCGGTAGACTTCTCGTTAGCCATCAACCATGATTCGCGACCACCGGAACTTTTAGGGGGGATAGCGTTTTTACTCTCCACTTTTCAGGAAAAGCTTTCTCAGGACTGTCAGTTTGTTTTGGCTTTTGGCTACAAGTACGTGCAGCGGCACACCAGCAGCAGTACCCATGGCATGCACGTCTTTGTAGCCCGATCCCTTTTTCCTTATCTACAGGGGAGCTATGCCGGGGTATCTGATGCCTGCGTAACTGCGATGAATTTTTCTCATTCGTTGTGAGATAATTTCTCTGCTGGGTTACGGCAATGCTGGGGGGAACGTTATTGGGGTAGTGCGTTCCCAGTCGTACAGCCAGATCCTCCCCGCAAGCCTAACGTAACAGGAGCCGCATATCTCGCCGTTTAGATATCCCAGCGCCGAAAGCTAAGTAGAGCGCTACATGTAGCCAAGCGGATGGAGGGAAGCTAACCGACATCAGACCAACACGTGAGGGAGGAGGTATAAACAACGTCTACGTGGAGGGGCCTAGTACGAAGTATGTGTTGAGACTTCGTGTTAGTCATTGGGTTTTCTGTGCTGTTGTAGCTCGCCCACTGATTAGTCGAGAGCGCTTGTATTGGTTTGTTCACTCCTGTGTGCCGCCCTTTGATCAGTTCCTATTTGCTTGTATAGACAGAGATTGCTTGGTTTTTATATATACTCAACGCTAGCGATCAAAGAGTCGATATTATTGATATGGGAGTATAGCTTGTGTTGGTTTGTTTTTCCGCAGTTTCCCAGACCCACGTGGCATTCGGAAGGAGGTCTGTTGCTCTGGAGTTCCGGCTATCCAGTTGGCCCCATTTGACGTCGGTGGTTTTAACTTGGGGATGGAAGCTCGTGTCGTTTTTGGTTTGTGTACATGCCTCCGGCCTAGCCTCATAAGTCTTTCTAGCGTACCTGCTTGTCTCCCCCACTACCGCGCTACTAGCCCAAACATTTGAATCAGAGTTCGGGAACTTCACATGCTATCCGACCACTTTCTTTGTTTATCTTTGATTTGGTTTTGTAATCCTCGGGCGGATAGGTAAAACGTGGCTTAAGGGCACTTGCAACCCTCCACTCGCTAGGCTTCCTATGACTCGACTTTCTGGCACGAAATGGGACGCGTGCTACTACGACAGAGGTAGCACGTTTGGGCTGAAACGGTGTCTGCATGACGATGTGAGCTCCTTACGAGCTGGTTCAGGCATATCACCCAAAATTTCGTCAGTCACGAATGCCGCATGCAGTAGCAACTCCAATTTCACATATTATTTGGTATCATACTGACCGCCATGAACAGTGGAAGAGGGTGACATCGCCAGCTTTTGTTCAAGGACCTAGAACTGGCGCTACCGCCGAAAATGTCGCCCGACCAATCACAGGCCTTCAAAGTGGTCAACAATAGTCAGGCGTTTCCGTAGGAAAACATGTTTTCCCCCATATTTGTTTTTCTGATCGAGCCGCTTCCAGGTGGTCCAAGGCATGTTTGTACAAAGTTTCACGCAAATATTCGAATATCTGACTGCGTATGATCATATGAAGTCATATTTAACGCCCAAAATCGACTATATACTGAAACCAAGTAACTACGAGGCGACGCCTATTTTGGCACTTTTACCGCATAAAAGTCCAAATGTCCACGCCGTTTTTTGGAGATAGACCCTGAAATTTAGTGCACGTGTTTTATGCGCCCTACCCGAGCCTTTTACGAATGGGTTTTAGTTTTTTTTGTTTTTTCGCCGGAAATTTCGGATCTCTTAAGACCCAAATTTCCCAAAAAATTACAAAACAAGCAATATCTCACGAAAAAAAAGAAAAAACAAAACATCCGTTAAAGTCTCGGGTAGGGCGCACCAAACACGTGTGCCAAATTTTAGGGTCTATCTCCAAACAACGGCGTGGACATTCGCCACTGAATGAATTTTGGGTGATATGCCTGAACCAGCCTTGAACCAAATACTGTCGGAGCTTCATTCTTGTGTTTTCATATTTTTCATTTTTTTTCTTAAGCCATGGCATTGTTCATCGGGTAGCAACTTGCAACATTTTCAAAACCAGCATCTTCACTTACTATTAGTATAGAGCTCATCAAGTGGCCACCCTTAGAAGGCAAAAACAATGGTGCGCCTTTAGACATTGCCCAACGGCACTGTCAACTAACGGCCCCTACCTACCTACCTACGCTGCCTATGAATAAGGCGTTTTCTGGTAGTGGTTTTTGCTCCAAGGAGCCCCATGCCAGGATAGGGCTGCTTCAAGAGACCGCGTGCCCCGGCATGCCTGTTTCGAACGACTCCATGCCGCTAGTTCAAGCGACTCCATGTCCCAACGGAGTGCCCCGATAGGTTAGCTGCTTCAAGCGACTCCATCGGGCGTGCTCTAGGCCGAAACATTTGCGACCGATGGAGAGCTCGTCGGCTCACCAACTGCCCGGTACTATTACATAGATGGTACCTATGGTGTATCCCATTGAACCAGTGCTGCAAAATTGTTTTGGTTACAGTCCTACAGCGGTTTGGGCGATGGGGTGGATTGTTCATTAAAAGGTTAAGCCTATAAGGTTTCTAAACAATCAAGTTTGGGTGATTTGAGGTGTCTGGATCCCCTGTGCCATAATCAGGTGAGAAGCCCCAGAAAACACAGATGCTACCCCTGCAAGAGAAAGAGCACGCCTCAAGCATTATCGGCTGTGGACGCCACCGACCTCGATGCTGGTACACACGTGTCGCACATCACCTCTTGCGCATGTCATCCTCCTCCTAAACTCGCGGTGTTCGCGGTATTTGCTGCGTTAGCAGATGCGTGCTACGATAGAGGAGGTATATCTTTTTTTGGTTGAATTGGTTTTTGACTGGTCGGGTTCCTCAACTCAAAATCGTCGGACTTCATTATCATGTTGCAATATTAATAACAGTATACTTCGGTAACAGAATTGTATATTCGGGTAGCACTTTTATTTTCCTCCAAAATCAAGTTTCGGTGAGGTACGCAGCTCCTCAAGAAAGGAGCTGACAAAATAAATGGCGCACATCTATCGTAGCCTGCGTCAGCATTAAGGCTGGTCGCTCCTCTTGTGCAGTTAGCCCCACCTCGCTCGTCTCGACGCTCGTGCCCGCCCACGGTCTCGTTACGACGCTCAATCATATCTCGTATGGCTCTCGTCCTCTTGCCTTTCTGAGCATTATTCTTAGATCGACGCTGTCCCGTTCGAATAGCCCATCTAGCTGCCCCTTTCCACCAAAATGTTATAATCCTTGCTTTCATATTAGTCGACCCAAACGGTTGACATATTCATAGGGCTACAGTAACCACTAAATGTGTCTCCTTTCTGCGCCAAGCACCTGGTATCTAGTATCAACTCTAGCTTCATGTCTGCACCCTTTTGGTTGGCTTCGTCGCTGTCCTCGTTGAGGTGTGCGCGCGGGCCAGTCCGAGCACAATGTTCCACATTTTGTCCGCACCGCTCCCCCTGTGAGCACCACATGTTCCACCATCTGTTCGCGTCGCTCCTTTATTGAGTTTTGGCTATCTCGTCCCGCTCACTCTCTCCTTTTGTTTTCGAGCGAGTACATAATAAGCTGTATGCCATAGCTGGCAGGATTTTATCTTCCATGGTTACACCTTTGAGTGAAATACGGCGTTTGCCTTCTGCCGGGTTTCGTTCAGGAACGAACCTTACCGTGGTGTAAGGTGTAATCCGTAAAGTGACTTTATGTTTGTAACCGGTCAAAACAAACAAAATGGGCCAGTCAACAGGGGTTGAGACCTACCGCGCAAGCGCCTTGTCACTAAGCCCCCCGTTCCCAACCCAACAGAAACGGTCAGACCCTCACCTCCCACGGGTAACTAGCTGTGATGGTGCCGATGGGAGTAACATGTGGGTATTTGCGAATACTTGCAAAGGTTCTGCGTCCGAAACGAAACTCGCCGTATTCTTAAAGGAGTGGCAGCACACCCGGGCTTGCGGGTGGAGTTGCTGGTGCGGGGGGTGGGGGGGGGGGGGGGGTGGGGGGGGTGTACTTCATTGTCATTTTCATGCATGGCCGTAGTCGTATGGCCATAAACCCTCGCATTTCTACAATGCCGGGACGGAGCATGTCGGGTTTTCACCGACCAGGCAGACCTTGCGGGGGGGGGGGGTGTACTCATGTCGTGTACGGCCGTAGTCGTATGACTCTCGCACCCCAACAATGCCGGGACAGAGCACGTTGGGTTTTCACCCACCAGGAAGATGTGGGGCGGGGGGATGTACTCATGTCGTGCACGGCCGGCCGTAGTCGTATGACCATAGACCCTCGCAACCCTACAATGCCGGAGCAGAGCACGTTGAGTGAGGGGAGGGGGTTAGCTTGGGGCTGGCATTGGGGGTAGGGCTGGTGGGAATGGCGTGGGGTGGAACTAGTCGGTCACAAACGTTGGGGTCCGGAGCAATATGCCCTTGTAGGGGTGGTGCTATCTATTTCATGGGCTCCCTCACGCGAGGAGCTCAACTTATCACCTGAAACACGACTTCGCCGAATGTTCGAGCGCCCCTGCCAAGGTTTGGATGCGCTGTATGCGCTAGTCCTGAAACAAGCATGCTAGTAAAAGTGTACCAGGTATCATTCTATTACCGTTAGTTACTCGCGTGAGGAGCTCAATCGGTCCCAGTGACAAAGTATTGCACGGATCTACATTATTTGACTTTTCGTGGCACGTTTCGCGACACGTGTTGCGACATGTCGTGACAAGCCGCGACACGTAGGGATAGGGTTAGGGTTGGGGTTAGAGTTAGGGTTAGCGACACTCGCCGCGACACTCCCTGCAAAACTCGCCGCAACACGTCGTGGGGTGTCGCGGCAAGCCGTAGCGTGTCGCGACACTCGTCGCGACACGTGCCACGAAAAACTCAAATGATGTACATCCCTCAAATATTGCCTTAGAAGGCAAACACTAACTCCAACCCCTACCTACCGTGGGACGAGTCATCACACGCACTACTACTCCTGCCGTGGTATGGCATGGTTCGTGCGGCTTAACCTAGTTATGTTGTAACTTCCGGGTTTGAACGTTTAGACAGTGCTTCATCGAACACATATGTATTGTGCGTGAGGACCGATTGTTGATGTTGATTGGCTTGTGGTTGATATATGGTGCCAGAGATAGGCCGAGGGCCTGAACCACGGTTAGGCTGGTTCTGTGATGTGCTGTGAGCTGGGCCCAGAGAATATATGTGCACTGGTGTTATTATTGATCTGATGTTAAGAGTTCCGATGCGGATGTGAAAAGTAAACAAGTGGTTGCGCACGCGCTCTTGTTCTGCTCGTTCTTCGTACGGCAATATCTACTCGTACTGCTGTAATCGTACATTTATGCGCACGTTACCCCAGTCAATACGTTACTTGGTGGGAATGTCGTTCCACACGTATAATATGTTATGCTCTTCAAGCAATTTTCCAGCTACACCACACGACAACGTGGACACCACGTACGATACCGCAGTCAATATCCTCCATGCCCTTACTGACACTGTAATGAACATCTACCGGTAACTCGTAGTGGGTCTCCAGAGGATCTCACGTTTTCACAGCTTACTATAAATCGTTGACACCTACCGTGCTTGACTTGCGGTGCACGACGATACGTAGGGGCAACGTAGTTCAATGGAATCGCCGCTGGTACTCTACGTGTGTTACTGCTGTATCTTACTACCGGCTTGCGCACCAGGCTGTACTGCTATGTTATTTCTGTACTCATGCGTGTTACCTCAGCAGCGACATTGTCCTTCTAATGTTGTGGATGAGAACGGGGGCATAGTAAATAGCAGGGCCTTCCTCGGGAAAATTCCCGAAGATTTCGGGAATCGAGTAAATCAACCATATCAAACTAACCAATGCCGAATAAACAATGTTAAAAGCACCACAAGAAATACCAAACCACGGCGAATCGAATGACAAAGTTTTACTTTTTTTGTTACGATGTAGGAGCCGCGGTATGGCCACGGGAAATTTTACCACGGGAATTTGCTTTTGAATTCCCGTGGTAAAATTCCCGTGGCCATACCGCGGTTCCTACTTCGTAAAAATAAATGAAAACGTCGATATTCGATTCGCCGTGGTTTGGTCTTCCTTGTGGTGCTTTTTCCATTGATTAATCCTCCTTGGTTAGTTTGATATGGTTGATATACCTCGATTCCCGAAACGTTCGGGAATTTTCCCGAGGAAGGCCTTGGTAAATAGGACCTACGGTACACACAAAAACCTATATATTTCCTTTTTTTTACCAACCAAATTCGGTTCTATTTACTACGGTCCTCCGTAATAGTCAGTGACACTCTCGCCTCGATGAGAGTAACATATTAATCGCGAACGATGCTACATACGTGAACGTGCACTCCAGCATACCTCTTTAGGTTTACTGCCACATGGTCGTGCCAGATAAGGCCCTCTGTCTCGATGCTGTCACATCATCACTATCGTCAGGTATAATAGCATAGCCCAAACGGATTCAGAATTGTGAAGCACCTTCATGTGGCGTTCTAAGCCACCCGCCGCCTCCGCGACGTGGCATGCAGTTAGAGTTTGGATGTCGCGGGGGTCGCCCAACGAGGGACGCATGCTACGATAGAGGTGGAGGTATAAAGGTATACCTTTTTTTGGCTGAAACGATTTCTGGGCGATCGGGCTCCGTAACCCATTCAGAACTGAAAAAATATATCCCACACTAATTTCAAGTAGTTTGTCCCCAAATATTTGGGACCAGTTCTTAAGGGGTTAAACCAGAATCGTCGGAGTCTCATTCTTGGTGCCTTATTTAGGAAGAGAGGGTTCCTCGTTTAGCCCCTGTATGGACTGGTGCTACGGTAGGGGGGTAGCCTGATTTTCACTGCCACGTTTACTCCACTTGGGCGAGTGGCTATGTACCTCACTCAAACCTGGACGCGGAAATATGTTGTTGTCGTAGAGTAGCAAGCATACCGTAGTGGTGCATATCTCGACAACGTAAAGCGTTAATACGTAAAAAGCCGCGAAGGAATGTGGTAGTCAGTCGGCGGAGCGGGGAATCGACAAGAACAAGACGCGTGCTACGATAAGAGGTAGCACGTTTTGGCGGAAATTTGGTGGTACGGTAGGGGGGTCGCTTTTATGTCCAATAGTTTCAGCCGAGGATGAGAGCCACTCCGCCGAGTGACCACCATATGTCCTCACGTTGTTCAAGTGTCAACGCTGTACGTTGTCGAGATACTCACCACCACGGTATGTATGTATGTATGTATGTATGTATGTATGTATGTATGTATGTATGTATGTATGTATGTATGTATGTATGTATGTATGTATGTATGTATGTATGTATGTATGTATGTATGTATGTATGTATGTATGTATGCATGTATGTATGTATGCATGCATGCATGCATGCTTGCTACTCTGCGACAACAAGATATTCCTGATTTCAGTTTCGAGCGAGGTTAAGAGCCACTCGCCCGAGTGAAGCAAACGTGGTAGTGAAAACCAGGCTACCCCCCCCCCTACCGTACGAAGCACCAGTCTGGAAAACGGTTTTCGAATGACCTATCAAAGGCACCTTGACCCAAAATCGTCGTGCTTTCCTCCGAAGGCAGGTGGCTTACTATTGGTGTGGAGCTCCTCAAGCGAGGAGCTCAGAAAATGTACTGTATGCAGGTGCACCTCTATCGTAGCAGGCGGCACAACCACTCCTAGCTGCACCACGATTTATGCCAATCCGTGGTAAACACCAGTGCTTGTCTTAGCCGAACAAGCTTGATCCGTGGCCCACGCCAAAGCGCTGGTTCGTTATTTAATGTAAGAAGCTCGTCTGGTCAGCGAGCAAGACAGCGTTATTCTAGCTCGCAAAAGAAGGTGTCACGGAGACGTTTGAACGGCATACTACACACTAATACCTGGGATGAATGGTACTTTGTCTTGAGCTTCATTGCGCCACGAAATCGTCCGCGCACGCCATGTATATATATAAATATATAAAAAATATTATATATATACGAAACAAATCAATTGAAAAGCGAAATCCTGCCCCACTTAAAATCAACACCAAACCAACAGCAACTCGGTGACCGCGGTCAACTCAAGGCCACATGCAGAGAAACAAGTCCCATGCGTTAGCCCAAACTCCCCCGCTTCTGAAGACGCTGGGTTGGTGGAAATCGGTTTCGCACAGCTCTCGCAATCAGATAAGCAGTGACACAACTGTCACAGACAGACAGTACACAAAAAATACTAACATCAAATGATGAAAGCCTGTACGGTACGCTCCCCGCTATGAGCAGGCTTTCTTGCCTACAGGCATGGAACATAGATTCGGTCGCTACTCTCGCTCGGCCTTGCTCTATACCTGGTACGTCGTACTGGTATAACGGTATAAGGCGTATACACGTCGTAAGAGCTCAAACGATTCGAAGAACGTCCTAAGATGCTTTCCTTGTAGACAATCAACTTGCGCTACTCGTCGCTGGTATTGCTCTGCTAGTGGAGAGTCAAATGATGCAAGGTTGCCTGATGCACACCGTGGGCCGTGTGCGTTTGAAGAAAACATCACCAAAGCAAAACGTGAAACCCCGTCGCACTTAACACACACCACCAAACCCACCGCAGCGTATCCATCGTGGCGAACCCGAGACGGCTTGCAAAAAAACAAGCGACACGCGTTAGCACCAGCTCGATCGCTTATGTAGACTCCAGTTTTGCCGGAATCAGTCACGTACAGCTCTCACAGCCAATGATTGTAGCAAATACATGACAGACAGTACAGAGAAATAAAAGAATGAAAGCCTGTGTGCAGAGAAACTAAAGAATGAAAGCCTGTGCGCACCCAGTATGAAGAGGCTTTTTTTGCCTGCCTACAGGCGAAAAAACGGCGTCGATCGCTGCGCTCCCTCGGCCTTTCCTTGAATTGTTCACCAGATTCAATCGCGATTGATGAATGAAGACAAACCTGACAAACGTGAAACCCAAGCATCCGACTGCGACATTTCACCTCGGCACAATAGACATCTCTGCATACACCGGACGGAGGAGCTTCAGACTGCCCCGAGTCGTAAGAGAGGGGCGTCCTCTTACGGACTGCCGCAGTTACCAACCACCCCACCTTCCACGCTACCCGCGTCTCATTCCAACGGTCTTGCTCACCGAGAGCCTCGGCACGCACATCGTGACGGTGGCCGAGGCCTGCCCACAGGGCCTGCTTCACAAACCCAAAAACAAGGTAGTGGAGCAGGAGCGCCATTGATGTTATTCGAGTGTCCCGCCCAGACTCAACGCTGGCCGCTCGACACGATGCTGGTGGCACTTCCACCGTATTCACCAGCCCGCGATGCTCGGGGCCACGATGAAACCAGAGCCGGGCCAAGCGTGGTCGTACTCTCCCTTGGCCATGAGGATGATGGCGCGAAACGTCGTCAGCCGTTTCGCAAAGGCCCACGATATCAGCCCCGGGAACTCTATGGGACAGTGAAACCTGCAGGTCGGTACACATCGATTGATGAGATGGGAAAGCGATTGGAATACGGCACCTCATACCTCACGCATGTTACGGTAGAGGTACACCAAGGGCGTAAAACAAAAAAAGAGAAAACTACACCACACTCGTAGGAAGGTCAGAATGAAAAACGAACCGGATCGCTGTGATCACAGGACGAAATGACCGAAAACTATTTTTATGTGTTTCGTTTTTTGTTCCCTTTTTTTTAACTTGGTCTTACGAGACCCCCCCTATTTGTTTTCGCTGATGGGGGGGGGGTAACTAAATAAAAAACGTTAGAAAACGACACCACACTCGTAGGAAGGTCAGAATGAAAAACAAACCGGATCGCTGTGATCACAGGACGAAATGAGCGAAAACCGTTTTTTTTTTTCATTTTTTGTTCCCTTTTTTTTTACTTGGTCTTAAGAGACCCCCCCTATTTTGTTTCGCTGATGGGGAGGGGGGGAGGGGGGGTAACTAAAAAAAACGTTGACTTATTGTTTCCTGGGATCACAACGGTCCGGTTCTTCCCTCTAATATAGGGGGGGGGGTAGTGGGGTGTCTGGGATTCAGATCCGCGCATACCCTTGGGTGCACCTGCATACAGTACATTTTCTGAGGGTGCTGGGTCACTTGAGGCGCTCTGTATACCTCATTCAAAAGCTTATTTTGGAGGAACTGAAAAGTTGCTACCCGATGACACCAGTCGATCCCATGGCCTGAGTAAACGATTAAAAACATTTTTTTCACACGATGATGGATAAAAAAAAAAACGGACGGTTGTAGGTTAAGGACCCCGATCATTCAGAAACAAAATCAGCCAAAAAAACGGCATATACCTCTACTTCCAGCGCAGGCAGCACACGTCACCTGTGGAAGCCATTGCCCTTACCTTGGCGAATACCAGCCTCACCGCGAACTGACACGGTTCGGTGGATTTTGTGCACTCTTGCGAAAACGATCGGTGCGTGCATGTCGAGCCTATAGCCTATGGCTAGAGTAAGGCATTCTCATAGCCTATGGCTAGAGCAAGGCATTATCATAGCCTAAGGCTAGAGTAAATACATTATCATAGAGCCCACCCGCGATACACTAGAACTAAGGACGCATGCTACGACAGAGATGGAACCATTTTTTTTCGGAGGAGCTCCTCACTTAAGGAGCTTCGTACCTCACCGAGAAAAAAACATTTTGGAGGGAAAACAAAAGTGCTACCCGATGAAATAGATCATGACCGAAGTATGGTCTGAAACATATTGCGTCACATGAACCAAAGTCCGACAAATTTGGGTTAAGGAGAACTTAACAGGTCGTTCAGAAAACGATTCAGCCAAAAAAAGGTATACCCTCTACCTATATCGTATCATAGCACGCGCGTAAGCCCTATCGCGATGTACTGTACCTTGGGCAGGGCAGTTTGCGCTGCTGGTGCAGACGCGAACTCTCTGCGAACATGGCGCAGAAGACGTCCTGCGATGCTGCTACCTGGTGCCCCGCAATGTAGAAGCCTGCTTTCCGAGCACCGCCAACACCGCCCCCGCCCCGAAATGAACGCGCACAAAATGGGACAAGTCAACCACAACGATGGCAGGCAGGTGTCAAACTAACGTGTTGATCATTTGTTTTTCCAACGCCACACAAGGAGACCTTCACCGAATCATGCGTACATTTAGGCACCTATCGATGGGGCATATCGCAGTCGGGCCGCTACACACACACCATAAAGTGGAGCCCCGTCTTCCGCCTGATTAGGGAGTCTGCTTTCGCGACGGCAGGTGCGATTGGGTCTTGTGAAAAATACCTATATCGACCCTCAGAGTTGATACGGTGTACCTCGAAAAGGTCACTACCGACCCGGACAGCCCTACGGCGAGGGGGGGCCGTTGGTGCAGCCCAGAGAGGGAGGCCACACCTGACACTGACTGGTGCCACGGTAAAGGGGGCTAGCTACCCCCATTTCCACTTCCTTCCGCGTTTAGGCCACTCGCGGGCAAGTGACAAACTGCAAGTACAGCTCTCCAAAAAAGTGGGTTTTAGTTTAGTTTTGGTACAGCGTATGTAACAAACACTCAAACGGTGGTGCTTATCGCAAAATCCAAAATCCCCGAAAAAGAAAACAATACAGTTACAACTCCAAGAAAATGGGGTCGATAATCACTGTTCCGAGTGGCTCTGATTGGCTGAAAAAGGGGACCAAAACTAAAGATCCCCCCCCCCGCCCTACCCGTCTCGAAAGGGATGCGTGGTCAATAGTCAAATGACTAAGGCAAGCAACAAATGAGTACGCCCCACCCCCCCCCCCCCCCCCCCCCCCCCCCCCCCCCCGGCCCGAAAGGGGTGCGGGGTCAAAAATCAAATGAATAAAGCAAGCAAAAAAAGGGTTCCCCCCCCCCCCCCCCGGCCCGAAAGGGGTGCGGGGTCAAAAATCAAATGAATAAAGCAAGCAAAAAAAGGGTTCCCCCCCCCCCCCCCCGGCCCGAAAGGGGTGCGGGGTCAAAAATCAAATGAATAAAGCAAGCAAAAAAAGGGTTCCCCCCCCCCCCCCCCCCCCTGCCGCAGTATGCCTGACACTGGGTATGATTCAGGGCGCGAACCCACTCGTATTACCTGTGCTGTAGCCGACCAGCTTTCCGCCAGCGTCTCTAGCCACCAGCCTGTTCCAAAGGGTGGAAATGGGAAGTTGCGCGTGGTGGGTTAAGTGAGCAGCCGGCGCGTGGCTTGTCATACGTCCTCTGTGGTGGCCACCAGGGCTGCACTGGAGATAAGTCACACCGCGCGGACTACCTCTCACATAGTTGTTGGTCAACATGTTTACTGCATACTGGTGCGTCGAACTGTTGACACCGAGTGCCCCTGTACAACAAATGACCCCAGGTGCCCTGAAAATACCGAAACCCTTGCCAACCCTTGCATGGACGGGTACACTAGCCAGAGCGTTCCTGGATGCCCTCGTCGTACCGTACCCCTCTCCCACTAAATTAAAACTGTAGTGCGCGGTCAATAGGCCGGGTACTCCGCTCCCCGAAAGACCTCAAAATCATTGTATCGAGTGCTTGTGAGTTCACATTGGAAACGGAAGGCCGGCCGCCAACGCATCGGCGATGTCCGCCTGCCGGTCCCACCCGCTGTCTGCCCCGTGAGCCGCAAGGAACAAGTCCGCGCATTCTGCCACGTCTCCCGCAGTCATAGCCCTCAATGACAGGCTGTCTGTCTCGGCAGCAGGAGACGAAGGCTCCAGCGACGGCAAGAACCCACCCAAGTACTGGCAAACGTGTTTCGCCTGTGGTGGTTATAGCCGTTTCCCGAAGGGGGTGGGGTGTGTACTTTATTTTCATGCATGGTCGTAGTCGTATGACCATAGAACCTCGCATCCCTACAATGCCGGGACGGAGCATGTCGGGTTTTCACCGACCAGGCAGACATTGCTTACGCCAAGCGCGAAGCGCCGTGAGGTATTGGGCGAGTCGCATGTAGGGTGAGCTGCATCCTTCTAAGAACCTCTTGTGAGGCGGACTTCCATATGGATGAGAGCTTCAATTTGTGAATATGATTTCCGGTGTGACCACTTCCTGAGACAGCAATGGGAGAACTATGTAACTGCCTCGTGGGTGCCTTACCATACACACTGCGTGATACGATCATTCTCCTTGTGCGGAGTAAAGGTTCCTCACCCCGCACAAATGATCTTGACAAGACCGCCAGCTGTGATCGACCACCAAAATAGAAGAACGGTACCCTGGTGGTCTAGCTCATGTAGTGAGCGGCATGTTTTACAGTGTCGTTGCCAACCGACGCCAACCTAACCTATATACAATATAGGGGGGGTGTACTTCATGTTCATGCATGGCCGTAGTCGTATGACCAACCATAGATGCTTAACCCGTGCTTTGTTTGCTGCACTGTCCGCATCAACTTGGGGTACGCTGGGGGAAGAGTGTCACACGGATTCGTCTGTGCACCGTCGGTCTGGTCTAGGTTATGCGCCCGGTCATAAAAGTAGCCGGGTTTCGCACGCAACAAGCGCCCTATGATACGATGGTAGGGCGATGTGGAGGCGTAGATGATACGCGTGCTCGCAGCAGAAAACAAAAATGGGATCATGACGAAAGACATTGGCCGGTAGCATGTCGCGATGGGCGGGCACCTTCGATCCAGTAATAGATACTGTTTGGGTGCCTTCTCTCAGCACTGCCACCATCAGGAGACCAAACATTTCGATCGGGTGGAAACGCACACGGTCACACAACACGGTCACCGTACTCTTACGCTGGCAAGTTGTAAGCTACCCATTATACCTCGAAGCCGAGCTTGGTGTAGAGGGAGAACGAACGCGAGTTCGACGCAGCTTGCATCAGAACCTGCCACGACGCAAACGGCACGAACAGAAAAACAAACATAACATGCGAAATTGCAAGCGCGGGATACGGGAAGAGTGAAACAGTGAGGATTGCACCCATCGTCGCCGTTCACGCTCAGCTAAACGAACGCCGCGGCGGGAACTCCCGAAACCTTCTCTCTGTGCAAAACCGTAGGGTGTACGAAG
This sequence comes from Saccharina japonica, assembly GCA_008828725.1. Taxonomy (NCBI): domain Eukaryota; class Phaeophyceae; order Laminariales; family Laminariaceae; genus Saccharina; species Saccharina japonica. Next base: position 31,932 of record MEHQ01004203.1, on the reverse strand, counting down.
GGTTGTACCGCACTGCCTTTACATCTCACCAACGTGGAGAAACCAAGTTTCTCTGCGTGAGAGCAAGCGGCCGCGACGGTCATTGTTCCCGCCCCAGGAGCTAAAGACGAAACGAGGCCCAAGCTAGCCACCGTTGAACCTCTGGATCGCACGTCAACGAAGGAAACGCCGATAACCTTGCCGTCGCCGAGAGTGGCCGCGTATCCGGCGTGCGAATGGAAGAACCTGCCGAGATATATAGTGATGGCAACGTCGGAGGGTTCAATGACAACGGTGAAGAGGACAAGAGAGGGTTACGGTAAGCGCCGGATGACCTAGCTCAGATCAAGGCCAGCGTCAAGCTGTACCACTCTCGAGGGAGTCAAGTCACCCTAGCTGACGCGAAGTGAAACGTGTTGATGATTACCGAGCAGAAAAGAACCCAGGCAGAACCCGCGGGCAAAACCCAGTCAGAGAGTCTGAAAGACTTCGGAAGAAGTGACCTGGGCAGAGCCCGGTCAGAGCTACCCCGCTGGAACAAAGAGAAGACAACCAGGAAAAAGAAAGAACAAAAACAAGAAAAAGAACAAGAAACGAACAAGAACAAGAACAAGTGGCTGCTGTGGGCGATGATCTACAGCAGCAACTAGCAACATCCTTTATACCCCACGATCCATATCCACCTAGCAAACCCGGGGATGTAGCCCGGGTGTCCCCGGACGACCACAGGATCCGTGCAAGCACAGGCCTGTACACAGGCTGGGCAATATTCGTGGAGGCCGTTTGGGGTGGCAACGGAGGCTTTCTAGGGGAGCATTCCTTGGAATCACGCCATTAAGTATTGCCAGCTCGGCCGTGTTGCACAACGTCGCTCGCTCTTGCTTTTGTAAGCTGAAATAAAAGTCGCGGTTATCAAGTCGGTATATCAACATTTTGATGATAAAAAAGAGGCTTTCCAGCGTTCTACATAATAAGACTTGGGTCTATACAAAAACCCTTCACCAATGAGATACTGCCCGAGTAACTTATTGCTTCTGGTTGTAGACTGACCCCGATATGACCATTGCGGCGACCTCGGGGACTCCGAAGTCCTCCTGAACCACCTCTGTCGCGGCGTTGATTGAAATATTGAAGTCCTTGAACGCCTTAGAAACTGTGTGAGTGACCTCCACTATCTGGTCGTCCTGATGTTCCCGAGAAGAGAGGGCGATGTGGCCGGGTGGGGACGGGGGTGTGAAATTCAATTTAGTGTGCCGGCAAGAGGGGGTACGAGGTTACGACTATGAGTGTCCAATCGTGCCAGTAGCTCACACCTCTCGGTTAAATGTGCTTTGCCATTTAGCGGTTCTACTTCGCCGCCGCATCCGCTCATGTCGGGAGTCTAGTACATTGGTGTCGGGTCATATTTTAGTTTTATTTTTTTGTCCATCCCGTTTGTTATCCTCGCCCTTCCTTTCTCTCTCCTTCCTGGTCGTAACTTCGATCCGGGGTCACAAATATGGTCGTTTGAGACATCCTTCACTGTTCGTGTATGATCATCGTTTGAGACATTATTCCTTGACTGCGATAGGGTGTCACGATTTCGTCGTGTATGTGTGTTAAGAGTGCCATGGGGGCTCTCGCTTCGGCTCGGACCTGCCCTTTTACACGTCGGCTTGCTTCGTGAGTCGTCGATTACTTAGTACTAACCAACCTCATTCCGGAAGCCCGAGCTGGCCGGGACGACGCCAGTAGCATTACCCCCCCCCCTCCCCCTGTTTCGTTTCATAAAGCAGCAACAAGGTATACGAGATAACTGCTCAAGTATGACGATTTTGCACTTCGGACTCTACTTTGATGCCGTCGGCGCATGCGAAATTTGCATCACCTTGAGACAGGTGCTACGCCGTTCGTACGTTTTTCTTTCTCCGTCTCCCTCATGCGATCCGTCTTTTGGCAGGCCGAGTGCAGGGCGTTGTAGTACAGTACAGGAACAACTAATAAGAAACAGGAAATCTGGTCCAGGCTGGGTGTCTTATTTGAGACAGGGTGCTTTCTACACTAATTTCAATATAAGGACTCCCGAATTCATTGTTCTCCTCTGAATCTCAGCCTGGCTTTCTTATTTGCCTGTTTCATGTAAGGTGTCCTGTACTGTCCTGTCCTGTATTTCAGGAGGTTCGGCACCGAACGCAACGGCCCCCGTTATCTCTTGCACTCAGCGGAGGGCACTGCCGATACCTTTTGTACTCTACTGTATAGAACAAGACTCCCAAGAATCGCGTTGTACGCACAGAACAAGGTGAATACGGTCTGGTAGTATACTGTAGTGCTAGCGCAGGGAAGCGTTTGAGACTCATTATGTGGTTCCGAACTCGAAATTAGATTCTGCTTGAGGGTCCTAGATTAAATATACCTCAAACAAATACACTCAGGACCCAGAGATACAACACTGCAATGCAGTACGCAGAGAAGACAATGCAATCGTATGTACTACAGGAACGACCTACACTGCTACCAATCCAGATGCGTGAAAGTGAAAAAGAAAAAAGAAAAGAAAAAGCGAAAAGCGAAAAGCGAACACTAAATAGTAAACAAATATATTAAAAAAAACAGATCAACGAACAAACAAACAAAACCGATAACAAAAGACAAAGCAAGAAAGTGCCGTGCTTCTCCCGGAGATGTATGTGACAGACAACATAGAACAAAACAAGGAAATGAAATGGAAACAACGTAAACAGAGGAAGAGTAAGAACGAAAGGAAAATATAGGCAAACGAAGCACACCAGAAGCACCTTCCAGGCAGCCGAGGCAGGTTTGTACCGGTAATAGCACAGACAGGTTCTACCAATTAGTCGGTCTGGTACCTTGCTACCCTGCCCCGTCTACCGTCCACTTCCTGCTTTCGTCAGCCGCGGCCCCTACGAGATGCCCCCCCCCCCCGTCTCAATTCGTTTGAGCGACACCCACCGGTCGCCCCGGTAGAGTAGTGGTCAGCCTCAAAGGCTACTATTAAATATCATTGGTCCCCAAGTTCGAATCCCACCGTGGTGAGATTTTTACTTTATTTGAAAAATAAAAAGGAACCAATTGCTGAGAGCGCCTTCATGGCGTGGGTAGGCGGAATCCGACGCAAGTCGACGAGGGAGGAAAGTGCTGAAAACTTCTCGCGATAAAAGTGCAAGGCAAGAACCGTAGTGGGGGGGGAGGGAGAAGAGCCTACTTTGTGACCCCGGATCTGAGTTACGACCAGGAAGGAGAGAGAAAGGAAGGGCGAAGATAATAAATGGGATGGACAAAAAAAACAAAAACAAAAAACAATTCAACGAATGCGTGGCGATTCCTACTCAATTCCGTTTCGTCTTCGCGCCAAACATGAAAGACAATGAAAGAGAGGAGGAAATAATAAAAGCGAAATAAATACGTGTAATACGTAGCTGGACAATGGAAGAAAGCCCAAAAGAAAATACGGAAGGACAAAAAAACAACAGCAACAAGCGACCACGGCAAAAATAATTAAATAATTAAATAAATAAAGTAAATGATAAATATTTTGAAATGAAGTGAAATGAAGTGAAAATAAATAAAACAAAAAAAACGAAAAAAAAACGTAATATGAATATATATAAGAAATTCCATAAAAAAAAGCATTATAAGAGTAAAACAATAACATGAAATAAACTACAAAAATTGCGAGGGGTTGTCGCATCGCTGTCGTGCCCCCCTGGAGGAGCCGCGACAGGCATTACACCAAGCAAATAAAACGAAAAAATGAACACCAGAAAAAAAAAAATTAACCGCCAAACAAAAGTACCGTGCTCGCCATCCACCAAGCCAGGTAGTACTTCTACATTATCACAGGGACAAGAACGAGAGTTAAAATAAAAGGGAGATGAAACTAAATCGCAACAGCGTCGCGTTCGAAGCAGCCACAGAGGTGCGCGGTACTGGTAGTCTAGGCGGGTTTTACCTACTAACATTAATAGTTGGCCTGGTACCTTGCTACCTTGTCGGCTGTCTCCTTCCTGCTCTCGTCAACCGCGGTTGGTGTGCCAACGCGTGTGAGTACCTGCCACAGCAGCAGCTCGCGATCGACAGAGTCGTATGCTTTCTGCAGACCAATCAAGAACATGTTTTGTTTTTTTTGTTCATCTCTTTCCTCTTGTTGGGCACGTGTGTTTTTCTCTTAGGGGCGCTTCTATATCCCTGCATCATTTATTTGTATTCTGTTTTAGCTCAGGATTCGTTTTTTATTGTCGTTTTGTTCTTATGTTTTTGTTCGGCTCGTGTCGTTGTGCTCTCGTACCCGGTTTGTTTGTTTGATTTTTTTTTTCTTATTTTTCTTTTCTTTTTTTCATTTTTCTTTTTTGCTTGTCGTATTGCCTGTTGTTGCTTCTCAAGGGGGGCACGACAGCGATGCTACAACCCCTCGCATCATTTGCTTCGTTTACTTTGTTTCACTTATTTATGTTACCGTGATCGCTTTTGCCTTTGTTTCTCCGCCTTCCGTATTTTTCCTAGGACTTTCTTTGGTGGCTTAGCTACGTACGTATTCATTTTGTTTTTGTCATTCCCCGTTCTCTTTCCGGGACTCTCGTGTGTTACACGAGAACGAAACGGAATTGAGTTGGAAGTGCCACGTACCCGTTGTATGGGTGGCGCCCAAGGGAAGGGAGACGGAGGGTGGGGGGGGTCATAGGGAAACCAGGACGGACGAAAGCAGGAAAGAGACGGCAAACAGAGTAGGTGCCAGACCGACTAGCTGGTAGAACCTGCCTGTACTACGGGCACAAACCTGCCTCGGCTGGCCTTCGGTGTGCTCCGGCTGGCTGTCCTATCCTGTCGTTCTCAGTCTTGCTCTGTTGGCGCTGTTTCGGTCCATTTTATTTTCTTTCATTTCATTTGGTTCTTATTGGAGGTCGCATCTCCTCTGGGAGAAGCACGACACTTTCTTTCTTTTTTTGTCATGCTTTTTATTTGGTTGCTTGATTGTTGATTTGCTTCAGTATATTTACTTTTTATTTTTTTTTCTTTTCGCTTTTTTCTTTTTTCTCTTTTTTTCTCTTGCATGCACCTGGATTGCTAGCAGGGTAGGTCCTGCCTGTCGTATATGGCGTTTCATTGTCTGCTCTGCTTACTGCACTGAGTGTAGTATCTCTGTGTCGTAGTTTTGTGACCACAGAACTGGTACCTTTTTAGGATGAAGAATCGGCACGGACACTGGGTGTGCTGGATGTCGACGGGTAGAAAGGAAGGTTTAATGTGAAGAACACACACACACACACATAGAAGGTCGTGCCGGTTATATATGGCGTTTCATATCCTGCTCTGCTTACTGCATTGCAGCACTGCTGTGTGTTGTTTTCTTAACATTAAAACTTCCTTTCTACCCGTCGATATCCAGCACAACCAGTGTCCGTGCCGATTCATCATCCTAGAGAGGTACCGGCTCTGTGGTCACCAAATTATGAGACAAACATACTACGCTGCAGTGCAGTAAGCATAGCAGACAATGCAATGCCAGATACGACAGGCAAGTAGTACCCTGCTAGCAATCCAGGCGTATGAAAGAGAAATAAATAAGAAAAGATGGGGATGGGGGAGAAGAGCCTACTAAGAGACCCAGGATCTGAGTTACAACTAGGGAAGGAGAGAGAAGAGAAGGAGGGGCGAAGATAATAAATGGGATTAACGAAAAAAAGCACCTACAACAACGACCACCCTTTCATTCGGCACAGCGACACAACCACCAGGCACATTTCGCACATCAATTCACGAAGACCAAGACACAAGCAAGCGTTGGTGTGGTGCATGCAGCAACTGAGATAATCGCCACTACCTGTGTGTGTTTTTCACATTAAACCTTCCTTTCTACCCGTCAACATCCAGCACACTCCCTGAGGAACAGTGCGGTTTTCGTCCTACACGATCAACAGTCGAAATGCTGTTCGTAGTGCGACGATTACAAGAACTCGGACGAGACAGAAAAACCCCTTTGTACATGTGCTTCATCGATCTGCAGAAAGCATACGACTCTGTCGACCGAGAGCTGCTGTGGCAGGTTCTTACGCGCGTTGGCATACCAACCAAAATGCTTAGATTCATCCGCCAGTTCCACGACGGCATGCGCGCTTGCGTACGCACGTATGATGGTGAGCACTCTGATTGGTTTGATGTCACGCAGGGGCTACGACAAGGTTGCCTGCTATTGCCACTGTTTTTCAACGGTTTTTTCGCTGCTGTGATACTGTACACGTTGTTCTCGTACGCTTCAGCGAAAACGAAGACATCATGATGGATTTGGTTCACCTCGAGGAGGGTGTAGTGGTAGGACAAGAGGTGTCATTGACATGCGTGCGAAGGGCAGCATGGGGTATGCTGTACGCTGACGATGCAGGAATCGTATCAAAGTCTGCGAAGGGACTCGCTAAAATGATGACAGTCATCGTGACTGTATTCGAAGCAGCAGGCCTCACGGTGTCGGAAACGATGATTCTACGAACACGGGACCAGACACCCCCTCCCCCGTCGCTTGTAATCGAAGCAGCTGGTCAGAGGTATAGACAGACGAGCCAGTTCTTATATCTCGGCGAAATTATCCACGAAGACGCTAATCTCTCACTCGAAATCGAACGACGGATCCGTCTAATGCGAGCATGCTTCAAACGGTTCGGACCGAAGTTGTACGACATGAAGACGGCTTCACTTAGCGTGAAAGTACGCATGTTGACGGCCGAAGTGATTGAGACCCTGCTGTACGGATGTGTGACGCGGACTCTCAGTGCACAACACTTCGCCAGGCTCCGATCGATACACCACCAAGTCCTCCTGCGTGTCATTGGCTTCCAGCGTCGGCAGCGTGGCGACTATAGAACCCTCTCGTACGCGAAGACTCTCAAGCAGACACGATGCGAGAGCATCAAGACGACGATCTGTAAACGGTGACTGTTATTTGCGGGGGGCGTGGCACGCCAACACAAGGGGCGACTACCCAGTCGGGTGATGTTCGGGACAATGGCGCGTGGGGAGGGGCGCAGACCGGGCGGACAACCAAAGACTTGACAGAAATGCCTTGCTGAAGACCTCAAGGTGTTTCGAGCAACCGAGGGGTCCACGGCACAGGTCCCGTTGGTGTTTGGAGTAAGGACCGCAGTGTGGACCGTTGCAGCAACTAAGGTGGGCAAGTGGTACAGGGGGGTCCTCGAAGCAGCTGAACGGTTCATGGTTCGTTGGCGCATGGACGAGGCGGAACTAAGTAGACATCGCCACGCATCCGTTGCGGGTGGTGCACGAGGGAATGGGAAGGGGGGGGGCAACAGTCGTAAGGAAACCGCGGCTGATGAGAGCAGGAAGGAGACAGCCGACAGGGTGGCAATGTACCAGGCTGACCAGTAAGTCCCGTCTAGACTACCCGTACTTCGCACCGCTGTAGCCGCTTCCAACGCGGCCCTGTTGTGTTTTCATTTCGTTTTAGTTTCATTGTTACTCCCGTTATTATCCCTGCGATAAGGAAGAGGTACTACTTGGCTTGGTGGATGGCGAGCTTCGTGCTTTCCCTTGGTTATTTCTGGCGGTCTTTCTTTTCCTTTCTTTGAATTTCATTTGCTTGGTATATTGCCTGTCGCAGCTTCTCCAGGGGGGGACGACAGCGATGCTACAGCCCCTCGCATTGTTGTATTTTTATTTTGGTATGGGTGGCACCCAAGGGAATGGAGACAGAGGGGGGGGATGGTTCGTAGGGAAACCGCGGCGGACGAAAGCAGGAAGGAGACGGCAGACAGGGTAGCAAGGTACCCGACCGACTAACTGGTAGAACCTGTTCGTACTACGGGTATAAACCTGCCTCTGCTGCCTGGAAGGCGCTTTTGGTGTACTCCGGTTGCCTGTCCTTTCCTGTCGTTCTTAGTCTTGCTCTGTTTGCGTTGTTTTTCATTCCATTTCATTTGGTTTCATTTAATTTGATTTTATTGTCTGTCGCATCTCCTATGGGAGAAGCACGACACGTTCTTTTTTTTGTCATTTTGTTTTTGGGCTGTTTGATTGTTTGTCGATTTGCGTTATTATGTTTATTTTTGGGCAATAACCAAAAACAGGTACACCCGCGCAGGTTTAAGTCCAAAACGGGTACAGCGTGGAATCGAGTCAAAACACCACATCCCACGAGCCATCACGGGGTAGACTGGCCAAAATGACTTATTGCCCGTTATTGAGGGGTAGTGATTACCAGGCACACGTGTCGGCGCTTAACTACACACTTAGACGTGTCTGGATTGTGTTTGGAGGGTTCAGGTCCGGGTGGGGTCGGGAGCAGGGTCAGGGGTCAGGGGCGTTTTAGACGCAGAGGGTTCTGGCGGCAAGCATGCGTGTTTTACTTGGTCTCTGGATGCACCTGAAATACACCACATATGATATACATATATACGTACAGCAGCAGTCGTATTACAGTACAAATACATCAGTCGTATATATCATACGTGTATACCAGGTATGTTGATACTGCTCTGCACACATACAACAGTATATTAGGTGGATGGTCGTATATATGACTCTGAAGACGGACGTACTACGTACCCAGGTGCGTAAAATGGCTGAATAGAGTGTAAGTGGATTGTGAGAAGTGTAAAAGCTTGAAAGAAAATGAAACAACGAAAGAGCGGCCGCAGTCGCAGTGGAAAGCGAGGCACACTGTAGGCAAGTGATCAACCGAAATACATAACCAAAAACGGTTGAAAGCCAAGAATAATAGACATTTACAGTTGTACCCGGGTCATTATCTCTCAAAAATGTGTACAATTTGTTTTTGGCCAATCGCGTGGCTCGCTGGGCGTGTTTTTTACTTGATTCCAACATTCACCTGTTTTTGAGTGATAAACGACCGGGTATACCCGTTTTTGGTTATCGCCCTTTATTTATTTATTTATTTATTTATTTTTCTCTTTTATCCTTATATTCCTGTTTTTCTTTTTTCTCTTTCATGTACCTGGATTGCTAGCAGGGTAGGTATTGCCTGTCGTATATGGCATTTCATTGTTTGCTCTGCTTACTGCTTTGAGCGTAGTATCTCTGTGTCGTAGTGTGTTGACCACATAACTGGTACCTTTTTTAAGATGAAGAATCGGCACGGACACTGGGTATGCTGGATGTCGACGGGTAGAAAGGAAGGATTAATGTAAAGAACACACACACACCGGGGCGACCATCTTGCCATGTAGAGCAGTAGTAAAGGAAGTGAGTTCTTAGCACCCGGCGCAGCCACAAGTTGCAAGTTTAAAGCAATAACCATTGCTTGCGTCAAACGAATGTATATGCTGAATAACCCCTCACGCACCCTGGCTTGGTGGATTGTAAGCTCGGTACGTTCGCTTGATGGTTGTTTCTTGTGCTTTTTCTTTCGTTTCATTTGTCATTTTAAAATGTAATGGATGTGTTGCCTGTCGCAGCTCTTCCGAGGGGGCACGACGGCGAGGCTAAAATCCCTGGCATTAGTTTTATTTAATTGTATATGCTTTATGCATGTGGTATTTTCTGTCATATCTCCTCCCAGAGATGCAGGACACTTGCTTTCTTTGTCTTTGATCATCTGTTTTGTCTGTTGATCTGCTTTTGAGTTCGATAATTGTATTATTTATGTTTCCTGCTCGCTTTTTCTGTTCGCTTTTTGTTTCTGCTGTTTTTTTGTCTATCACACGGATGGGCCGCTAGTATTTTTCTTTTTTTCATTTTTCTTTTTGCTTGTTGTATTGCCTGTTGTTGCTTCTCAAGGGGGGCACGACAGCGATGCTACAACCCCTCGCATCATTTGCTTCGTTTACTTTGTTTCACTTATTTATGTTACCGTGATCGCTTTTGCCTTTGTTTCTCCGCCTTCCGTATTTGTCCTAGGACTTTCTTTGGTGGCTTAGCTACGTACGTATTCATTTTGGTTTTGTCATTCCCCGTTCTCTTTCCGGGACTCTCGTGTGTTACACGAGAACGAAACGGAATTGAGTTGGAAGTGCCACGTACCCGTTGTATGGGTGGCGCCCAAGGGAAGGGAGACGGAGGGTGGGGGGGGTCATAGGGAAATCAGGACGGACGAAAGCAGGAAAGAGACGGCAAACAGAGTAGGTGCCAGACCGACTAGCTGGTAGAACCTGCCTGTACTATGGGCACAAACCTGCCTCGGCTGGCCTTCGGTGTGCTCCGGCTGGCTGTCCTATCCTGTCGTTCTCAGTCTTGCTCTGTTGGCGCTGTTTCGGTCCATTTTATTTTCTTTCATTTCATTTGGTTTTTTATTGGAGGTCGCATCTCCTCTGGGAGAAGCACGACACTTTCTTTCTTTTTTTGTCATGCTTTTTATTTGGTTGTTTGATTATTGATTTGCTTCAGTATATTTACTTTTTATTATTTTTTCTTTTCGCTTTTTTCTTTTTTCTCTTTTTTTCTCTTGCATGCACCTGGATTGCTAGCAGGGTAGGTCTTGCCTGTCGTATATGGCGTTGCATTGTCTGCTCTGCTTACTGCACTGAGCGTAGTATATATGTGTCGTAGTTCTGTGACCACAGAACTGGTACCTTTTTAGGATGAAGAATCGGCACGGACACTGGGTGTGCTGGATGTCGACCGGTAGAAAGGAAGGTTTAATGTGAAGAACACACACAGCAGTAGAAAGGACGGTTTAATGTGAAGAAACACACAAAGCGTTTTTCTCTCTTGTACGAGTTCTTGCAATAGCAGCACGACGAATAGCATGCATGTCGACTGTTGATCGTGTAGGACGAAACCCGCACTGTTCCTCAGGGATAATGCCTCGGTCCTCGCAGTAGCTGCTAGTGCAGAAAGCGACTATGTTTTAACAGCACTTTTCCTGGATGGGCACCAAGCGAAATACCTCTGTAGTTGTTGCAATCAGTTCGATCCTTGTTTTTGTGAAGTAACTTTAGGATCGCGTCCTTTCACTGCTGGGGGACTTCTCCCGTTATCCAAACATTGACAAGGATGTGGTGGAAGCCCTACTGGATGAAATTGGGGTGATCGGTTTTCAGTACTTCGACCGGCAGGTCATCTGGTCCTAACGCTTTCCAGTTCGGCATTGTTTTAATGGCTCCCATCATCTCGTCCACAGATGGTTCGTCGCCAAGTGATTGTTCAAGCGGTCGTGGTGGCAATGGATCGAAGACAGACAGTGAGATCGAGTTTCAGCGAGTTCGTGTTCAAGAGTTTGTGGAAGGCTCTCATCCACCGTTCACGAATTCGTGAGGTTGGAAGGCGAGAGAGCGCGAAACGAGCAGTTCATTAGGAACGAGGATGGCACGCTGCTACGGGATAAAGTGCAAATTCGTGAACGGTGGATGAGAGCCTTCCACAAACTCTTGAACACGAACTCGCTGGGGTTGGAGGGCAAGAAAACGCGAAACGAGCAGTTCATTAGAGACGAGGATGGCACGCTGCTACGGGATAAAGTGCAAATTCGTGAACGGTGGATGAGAGCCTTCCACAAACTCTTGAACACGAACTCGCTGAAACTTGATCCCACTATCATCGATCCATTGCCATCACGACCGCTTTAACAATCGCTTGACGACGAGCCATCCGTGGACGAGATGATGGGAGCCATCAGGACAATGCCGAATTGGAAAGCGGTTGGGGCAGATGACCTGCCCGCCGAGCTACTGAAAATCGATCACCCCGATTTCATCCAATGCTTCCACCACATCCTTGTCAATGTTCGGATAACGGGTGGAGTCCCCCAGCAGTGGAAAGACGCGATCACCAAGGTACTTTACACAAAGAAAGACCGAAGTGATTGCAACAACTACAGAGGGATTTCGCTTGTTGCCCATGCAGAAAAAATGTTGCTAAAAATCGTCGCATCCCGTATTAGCAACTACTGCGAGGACCGAGGCATACTCCCTATATGGAGCAGTGCGGTTTTCGTCCTACACGATCAACAGTCGACATGCTGTTCGTCGTGCGACGATTACAAGAACTCGGACGAGGTAGAAAAATTCCTCTATACATGTGCTTCGTTGACCTGCAGAACGACACTGTCGACCGAGAGCTGGTGTGGCAGGCACTTACGCGCGTTGGCATACCAACCAAGGTGCTTACAATAATCCGCCAGGTCCACGACAGCATGCGTGCTTGCGTACGCACAGGTGATGGTGAGCACTCCGATTGGTTCAATGTCACGCAGGGGCTACGACAAGGCTGCGTGTCGTCGCCGCTGCTGTTCAACGTGTTCTTCGCTGCTGTGATATACGTTGTTATCCTACGCTTCAGCGAAGACGAAGACATCATGAGGGATTTGGTTCACCTCAAGGAGGATGTGGTTAGACAAGAGATACCATTGGTATGCGTGCGAAGGGCAGTATCGGGTATACTGTGCGCTGATGATGCAGGAATTGTCTCAAAGTCTGCGGAGAGTCTCGCAAAACTGATGACAGTCATCGTGACTGTCTTCGAAGCAGCAGGCCTCACGGTTTCGAAAAAGAAAACGGAAACGATGATTCTACGAACACGGGACCAGACACCCCCTCCACCGCCGCTCGTTATCGAAGCAGCTGGTCAAAGGTATAGACAGACGAGACAGTTCTTATACCTCGGCGGCATTATCCACGAAGATGCTGACCTCCCACTCGAAATCGAACGACGGATCCGCCTCATGCGGGCGTGCTTCAAACGGTTCGGACCAGAGTTGTACGACATGAAGACGGCTCCACTTAGTCTGAAAATCCGCATGTTGAAGGCCGAGGTGATTTGAGATCCTGCTGTACGGGTGTGTGACGTGGACCCTCAGTGCACAACCCTTCGCCAGGCTCCGATCGGTACACCACTAAATCCTCCTGCTTGGCATTGGCTTACAGCGTCGACAGCGTGGCGACTATAGGACCCTCTCGTACGCAAAGGCTCTCAAGAAGACACGATGCGAGAGCATCGAAACGACGATCCGTAAACGACGGCTGTTCTTTGCGGGGGCCGTGGCACGGCAACACAAGGGGCGACTACCCAGTCGGGTGATGTTCGGGACCATGACGGGTGAGGAGGGACACAGACCGGGCGGACTACCAAAGACCTGGCAGAAATGCCTTGCTGAAGACCTCAAGGTTTTCGAGCCACCGAGGGGTCTACGGCACAGGTCCCGTTGGTGTTTGGAGTAGAGACCGCAGTGTGGACCGTTGCAGCAACCAAGGTGGGCAAGTGGTACAGGGGGGTCCTCGAAGCGGCTGAATGGTTCATGGTCCAGTGGCACAAGGACGAGGCGAAACTGAGTAGACAGCGCCACGCTTCCGTTGCGGGCGATGCACAAGGGAATGGGAAGGGGGGGGCAACAGTCGTAAGGAAACCGCGGTTGATGAGAGCAGGAGGAAGACAGCCGACAGGATAGCAAGGTACCCGGCTGACTAGTAAGTCCCGTCTATACTCCCCGTGCCGCGCAGCTCTGTAACTGCTTCGAACGCGGCCCTGTTGTGTTTTTCGTTTCGTTTTAGTTGTATTGTTACTCTCGTTCTTATCCCTGTGATAAGGAAGAAGTACTACCTGGCTTGGTAGATGGCGACCTGCGTGCTTTTCCTTGGGTATTTCTGGTGTTCTTTCTTTCCCTTTGTTTTTATTTTTTTTGCTTGGTGTATTGCCTGTCGTAGCTTCTCCAGGGGGGCACGACAGCGATGCTACAGCCCCTCGCATTTTTTTTTTAATTATTTATTAATTTTGCCGTGATCGCTTTTTGCCTTTGTCTCTTTGCCCCCCCTGTATTTTTCCAAGATTTTCTATGATTGCTTAGCTACGTACGTATTCACTTTATTTTATTTATTTCACCTTCTCTTTCCTGGACTCTCGTGTGTGGCACGAAAACGAAACGGAACTGAGTAGGAAGTGCCACGTATACGTTGTATGGGTGGCGCCCAAGGGGATGGAGACGGGGGGGGGGGGGGGGTTCGTAGGGAAACCGCGGCGGACGAAAGTAGGAAGGAGACGGCAGACAGGGTATGTACCAGACCGCCTAGCTGGTAGAACATGTCTGTACCACGGGCACAAACCTGCCTCGGCTGCCTGGAAGGTGCTTTTGGTGTGCTCCGGCTGCCTGTCCTTTCCTGTCGTTCTTAGGCTTGCTTTGTTTGCGCTGTTTCTTCAGTCTATTTCATTTCGTTTCATTTCATTTGATTTTATTGGCTGTCGCATCTCCTATGGGAGAACCACGACGCTTTCTTTCTTTTATTTTGTCATGCTATTGTTTGGTTGTTTGATTGTTGATTTGCTTTATTATGTTTACCGTTTATATTTTTTCTTTTTTCCCTTTTCGCTTTTTGTCTCTTTTTTTTCTCTTTTTTCTCTTTCATGCACCTGGATTGCTAGCAGGGTAGGTCTTGCCTGTCGTATACGGCATTGCAATGTCTGTTCTGCTTACTGCACTGAGCGTAGTATTTCTGTGTCGTAGTTGTGTGACCACGTGGCCACATAACTGGTACCTTTTTTGGATGAAGAATCGGCACGGACACTGGGTGTGCTGGACGTCGAAGGGTAGAAAGGAAGGTTTAATGTGAAGAACACACACATAGTACTTTTCAGGTGCTTGTAAAAGCCTCGCTGGCCGTTATAGGCTATGAGTATCTCGATTTCGGATAGGTACTCTTCAAAATACGCATCTACTCCTACGGCGATCACCTTCTGCAGATTCGAAGCATTCGGTCCTCGGAGTCTTCCACGCGGTACAGTAGGGGCTCGCTGTTAAGAAACGTCAGTTTGGCTTCCAGGCTCAAAAGTCTTATTTCGTGTGCCCTCACCAGCAACATTTACGGAATTTCTTAAATGATGGTTATTCTTCTTCTCGACTTAAAATTGGAGTTTTTCCAGTGTTTCTTATTTATTATTTATGTATGCCGTGATGACCACATATGACGTTGACGTTGTACAGGTCAGCCGCAACCGCCAGTGCGGTACTACCACTCTTCCCTTCTTCCCCTCGCTGCCTCGGCAAAGTTTTTGCTTTGGCATGGCCCATAGCGAAGGGGGGGGTCTTTCTAGCGAGCAAGGCTAGGCTCACCCTCAAGCGGACCGATACCTTCTTGCTGCTGCGCACCCGCCGCGAAGCGTGTGCAGCGGTAGAGTTGGATCGGCACTGGTGCGTCAGGCGCAAAAGTTCAGATGCACGGGCCTTTTTGGCCGTCGGTGTAGACAGCAATGTCCATCTCACTTTTGTGCGCGGAGGCAGACGCCATCAGAAAGGTGGACGGACACTACGTACACAGCCCTAGGTATGTTTGCTAGAGGGAGCTGTACTGTCTCAGTAACCTGGCTTCGCCATCAAAGGAGGAGGGAGCGTGTGGCGACGAGCTGTTGTTTGGACTGGTCAATCCCTTCAGCGCGAGAATTTTTATTTTTCAGACCAAGCACCCTGAGTGCAACGAGAGAGAAAGCGAGGAGCCGACTGGGAAGGACAGCAACGAGAGCGTGTACGGACGGAGCGGGTCGAGTGTGGTCGTGCTAGGACTGGCCGAGCGGCACCGGAGCGGCGCGCCTGAGCAGCAGCACAGCAGCGCGCCGGCGCAGCAGCACAGCAGCGCACAGGAGAAGCGATCCGGAGCACGGACGACATCGACCCGTGACGGACGAACATTTTTGTTTTTCTGTTTTCTGTTGACAAATTCTTCGCTTTTTCCCCCGAATGTTGTTGTTGGGTCGGTGTGGATGACGTCACTGGTTTTGTAGAGAGACGCGGCAGAGATGGCGCGGACACCCCGGGTGCCTTCATTGTGTGCCTGATCGTGGAAGACCCCTTCAATGTGGAACGATTCCTAATCAGTGTCGATGTTTATAATGCTGTGCCTAACACAGACGTTCAGGATAGATTCGGGCAATTGTCAATTGACGTGATGGCTTTGGTTGGCTGTTCTTTTTCACTGCTGTGTGCCCGCGGACTGTCATTCCGGTAGCACCTCAGACAGCAGCTGCGTGCTCCATCTTGTTCCCACGCCTACCGTGTGTTTTTGTACAGACAGCACTTCAGACAGTAGTTACGCTGTAGTCGGCAAATTCATTGGTAAAGAGTGGGAGGGGGGGGGGGGGGGCGATGCTGCTGTAGTCGAATGGAGATTGCGGGCGTGTAGTTCAGTTTTGGACACGCATAACATGCTGTAGGGATTTTAGGTGTACCTCTTCGGACTTGTGTATCCTTTCCCTGCTAAGTGTACGTGTTCTTTAGGATTCTCTGATGGCTCTAGCACTTTTGTGACCACGGGCCGTGATCTTGCTAGATCAGACTATAGGGATTAGCAACTGAAACGAGTTTTAATGTGAAGATAACAACAACAACAACAACAACAACAACAACAACAACAACTGTTATACCCTGGGTGTGAGGGTACTCTCTTGACCTCCCCAATCAACAAACCTTCAATGTAACTCAATCAAGCCTGCCATAGACTCTCCTATACCAAGTATAGACTAACACTACGCGGATCAACTCGCCCCCAACTGAGCTGCAAGCTCCGCGTTGCGGACATTCGCAGTCAGCGCCCGTCCTGACTTCCTCACTCCCTCCTGTTGCTCGATCTGTAGCAGCACCCACGCCCAAACAGCGGCGCCCTCATCCGTGCTGTACGACTCCAACGAAAGCTTGAAATTGTTCGTGATTCCATCAGCATGGAGCATGTCGCCGTAGTCACACCCACACCTAGACCTCTGGTGTGTTCTACCTACGTCGTTTATATTTTCCTTCCAGGGGACATTTCACTTGTGATGAGAGTGTAAAAAACATAATTGTTGGGGAAAAAATAAAAATGAAGAACAAAGTAATGTCGGCTGTGATGAGACTTTACGAATTTACAACTTGGTTTACTTTTCTGTCAGGTACTCGTACATAGCACGGCTGGAAGGTTTTAACGCTTGACGTTTCTCGTTGGATGCCACACTCCGGAGCGACCTCATTTCTTAAATTGGATGGAACGACAATTTCTGCTGTTTCTTATATAGCATTTTCTTATTTCGTTGCCCGGTTTGAGCTGTATTTCTCACACGCAATTTCTTATTTTTTCTCACGATCCCAGCCTCTGTTTCTTAACATCATATTTCTGAAATGCGGGCCCCCACTGTACTATCCCATGGGTGGATGCATAAGTGCTGTCGCACATCTTCCCTCGCGGTCCATGCTACTGTGAAGCCAGCCGAGGTTTCGGCCGACTCACACCACCCACGCTTGCGTGGCTGGTGTAATGTGGGTGGTAACTCGGCTTCTACCGCATCGATGATGGTTGTAAAACAGAGCAACCATACCAGCAATGTCGTGTGGCTGGAAAGGTTGGTTGACAGTGTAAACGACCCTCGCAACTACTAGTTCACGATACTTTCCGTCGGACATAAAACGGTCGGCCTTTCAGTGGTTTCCGTGCTTGTCGGTTGGATAAAAAAAGGGCAGCGGCCAAAAAGAGGTACACCTGGTCCGTTCGGGGCAAAAAACAGGTACATACTAAAATCAAGCTTAAAACGCACCCCACGAACCTGCCGTTCCTTGCAACGCAAAGTAGAGTTTTTTCATGTTCTCCGTGCTCGCCCGGTGGCTACGTATACGAGTAGCTGCTATTAATAGTACGAGGAACGAACGCCTGCTGCTGTATTCTCCCTTCTCAGCTTGCGACACCCCTGGTATTCCAAGTCAACCACAATCCCGAAGGGGAGCCTTTTATCTCGTATTATTTCGGCGGAGGTGTGCAGGCAGATATATCTGTGTGTCGCTCGAGTGGCGTGTAGTGCGAGGTGCGAAGGGAGGAGGGGGTCTCCGCGTACGTCGGCATTTGTATAGGGGGCATAGGGTGGAACTATGAAGGGCCTCTGGTTGGCTTAAAAACGACAAAAAAAAGGTGAAAGTCAAGCAGAGTAGACAAAATCAGGTATACCTGGCATTTGAAGAGGCAAAAACCGGTACAACGAGTTTTGGACCAATGGCAGGGCACGTGGAGTGCGTTTTTTACTTGATTTTAAGTATGTACCTGTTTTTGGCCGCAAACGGACAAGGTATACCTTTTTTTGACCGCTGCCCATAAAAAAATGTCCAGAGATACGAACCTTCATGTATATACGACGATGTTGTGGTCTGAATCAGCCATAGTTGGTGGTGGAGGCTGAGGGACAACTTTACAATCGTGTTATCTACAGCAGCAGTAGGCCGATGTTTACTTGTCGTATTAGCGTAAAAAACTAATGCGCTTGCGGTCATTCGGGCCGGTGCCGTTGTGAGTATGCGAGATTCACAAATCGTACCAGATAAAGTACCAAATATATTACGGTTTCTGTGGTAGTCCGCACATTTTTTCAAATTGTCCAAAACGAGCCTTAGCCTGGACTAGGGTTGGGGTTAGGGTTAGGGTTAGGGTTAGGTTTAGGGCTGGGTTGGGTCGACGGGTTCTTGTGATTTGATTAAAAAAAAAACACCCAAAAACCAGGGGCGTCCAGAAAAAAGATAAAACGACACACCACACCCGCAGAGGTCGGAATAGAAAACCGTTGCAACCGTTGTGATCACATGATGAAATAAGAAAATGGAAAAATATATATATCCTTATTCTCATTTTTTTACTTGGTTTTAGAAACCCCCCCCCCCCCCTAACGAACAAAAAATTATGTGAGATGTCGAGAAAAAACAAATCGACCACTCTCGCAAAAACACGTAAAAACAGCAACAAATCGTAATATATTTGGCACTTTATCTGGTACGATTTGTGGGATAAAAGTGGTAAAGGCGCCTCCTCGCGTGTGCTGAAACCTTGTGTTGGTGAGAGCTAGCTTGCAATTGGTAGCGAACGCCAGAAGTCGTCGTTTGCCATTATTCTAGATAAAATCGCGCCCGTATGCGTTATACACAGACGCACGGCATATAGACTCCTTGACTGCCAATTACAACTCTATACCTCTGCTCTGTTTACTGCACTGCAGCGTAGTGTCTGTCATGGTGTTGTGACCACAGAACTGGTACCTTTTTTTAGGATGAAGAATCGGCACGGACACTGGGTGTGCTGGGTGTCGACGGGTCGAAAGGAAGGTTTAATGTGAACAACACACACACTTCGTACCGTGCTTGAGAGGACGGTATAGGGTATACACGGTCGCCCCGGTAGACTAGTGGTCAGCTTCAAAGGATACTAGCATTGGTCACCAAGTTCAAATCCCACCGTGGTGAGATTTTGACTTTATATGAAAAATTAAATAAAAGGGACCTATTATTTTTGCTGAGAGCGCTTTCGTGGCGTGGGTAGGCGGAATCCGACGAAAGTCGACGAGAGAAGAAAGCAAGTGCTGAAATAGTATAGCGATAAAATTGCAAGGCACGTGCCGTAGTGGGGAGGGTGGAGAAGAGCCTACTCAGTGACCCCGGATCTGAGTTACGACTTACGACTAAAGAAGGAGAGAAAAAAGAAGGGCGAAGATATTAAATGGGACGGACAAAAACAATAAAACTAAAAAAGTAGCGCGCACAGGGTTGCCCACTGGCCAGCCGGCACTAAATCTGCCACGGTTCAAATTACAAATCCGTCTGGTAGACACGTCCACCCGAAACAAAAAAAATGCTTCTACGTAGGTTACACGTCGCCAGCAAAAATATGTATTGACTCAGAATGTCAGTACCATTTTTTTTTGTTTTTGTTTGTTTTGTCCATCCCATTTATTTTCTTGGCCCTTCTTTTATCTCTCCCTCTTTAGTCGTAACTCAGATCCGGGGTCACTAAGTAGGCTCTTATCCCCCCTCCCCACTACGGTACGTGCCTTGCACTTTTATCGCGAGAAGATTTCAGCACTTTCTTCCATCATCGACTTGCGTCGGATTCCGCCTACCCACGCCACGAAGGCGCTCTCAGCAATTGGTTCCTTTTTATTTTTTCAAATAAAGTAAAAATCTCACCACGGTGGGATTCGAACTTGGGTACCAATCAATGCCAGTAGTCTTTGAAGCTGACCGCTAGTAGTCTACCGGGGTCTACTGATGGCTCAAAAACGGATTCCACTCGCGAAGAAGTTCGCATCGCATTGAAATATTCTTCCAACAGCACCACCACCTCCTCCGCTGACTACGTAATGCGCACGACTCGTGCTCCATCTGTGTACAAAGTCCCAGTCGGTGCTTTCGCTAATCAAAAGTACCAAATCGGTGTTTTCGCTAATCAAGAGTGCCAATCGGTGTTTTCGCTAATCGCCAGAATAACTACAGCAAATTCGTAGGTGTATAATCGAGGAAGCAGAATTCGCCTTACAACCACAGGAACACCAGTTATATAAATCATAGCTGTAGATCGATCTGATATCAGCTTATTATCGCAAAAACCCACGTGTACAACACGTGACAAATACATGTGTCAAGAAACAGACGGAGAAATACCGAATAATTCAACAACGCCGGAGCCCATGGGGATGAGCTGTATTCATTGTAAAGCTGACGGAACCCTCCGGTTCTGGGTCGACTATCGGTCAACCATCGACATAACTCTCGTGCGAAAAGCTTAGCCGATGCCCGCCATGAACGTTCTTCATAGGTAGCAGGCGCGAAATTTATAAAGTATCACGGTCTGCGACGTTCAAAATGCTTATTACTACTACTACTACTACTACTACTACTACTAATACTACTACTAATACTACTAATACTACTACTACTGATACTCGTGAATACCGGTAGCTGAATGTGAACGAGATGAAACCTCTTCGCGACGCAGAATGGTAAATGGGTCTTCCAAAGACTCCCTTTTTGGCATTGCCAGTGCACACTTTTCTATCCGCATCGATGATGTCGTTAGCATTTACACACTTTGGTCCCAAAAGTGGTATGCTTGCCTATATGGGCGATCGCAGTTTGTTGTCCAGCCACTTGGAAAAGCCACCTGACATTTGTGGCAGACATGTTCAAAGCTCTACACACAGCAGGCCCCACAATCAAACCGACAAACATGCAGTTTGGACCTGGACAAGTGAATAGATGTGTGTGTGTGTGTTCTTTTCACATTAAGCCTTCCTTTCTATACCGGTCGACATCCAGCACGCCCAGTGTCCGTGCCGATTCTTCATTCTAGAGAGGTAACAGTTATGTGGTCACAAAACTACGGCACAGCGGAGATACTACGCTGCAGTGCAGTAAGCAGAGCAGACAATGCGATGCCATATACGGCAGGCAAGACCTACCCTGCTAGCAATTCAGGGTGCATGAAAGAGAAAAAAAGAGAAAAAATAGGCCGCGTCTTCTCCGCTGCCGGAATCCAAGTAGTAGTTTTGTAGTAGTAGTAGTTTTGTAGTAGTTTTGTAGTTTTGTAGTTTTGTAGTAGTTTTGTAGTTTTGTAGTAGTTTTTTTTTAGTAGTAATAGTAGTAGTAGTAGCAGTAGTTTTGTAGTAGTTTTGTAGTAGTAGTAGTTTTGTAGTAGTAATAGTAGTAGTAGTAGCAGTAGTTTTGTAGTAGTTTTGTAGTAGTAGTAGTAGTAGTAGTAGTAGTTTTGTAGTAGTAGTAGTTTTGTAGTAGTAGTAGTAGTAGTAGTAGTAGTAGTAGTAGTAGTAGTAGTAGTAGTAGTAGTAGTAGTAGTAGTAGTAGTAGTAGTAGTAGTAGAACCATTGGTTGGGCTCACTAAAAACGACGCAGCAAAATAATTAGCGAGACGTTGGATTCCGAGCAAGATATATATAAAAATAATTTTTACAAGTGAAATAACTAATTACCGAAGCCCCTGCTGTGCTGCGCTTCCCGGACTTTTCCAAAGAGTTAGTAATTCATGTCGATCGATGCTAAGTGAAGCCGGCGCAGGAACATTCCTACACCCCAGCAAAACGGTGACGGATTTGCTTTATGATGTTTATTTTGTTTTTTTCTTCATGTTTTCCTTTTCGCTTTTTTTTCTTCTTTTTTACTCTTTTTTTCTCTTTCGTACACCTGGATTGCCAGCAGGGTAGGTGTTGCCTGTCGTATATGGCATATGGCATATAGCGTGATAGGACTGGTTGAGGCGGAGATCCCCTTGCAGGTTTGTCTCTTATTTCGACCTTCCACCCAGTGCCAAGCCGGGAAGCGCGAGAGCGTGAGTTGGCAAAATTCGATGAAAATCGACGAGCGTTGGGAAGGCTGAACCCTCTGCGCGATAAAAATCAAGGCAAGAACCGTCGTGGGGGAGGAGGGAGAGATGCCTACTTTGTGACCCCGGATCTGATTTACGACTAGGGAGGGAGAAAGACAGAAGAGCGAAGAAAATAAATGGGATGGAAATAAAAAAGAAAAAAAAACCCCTTGTTCGTCAACACCACGAGTAAAGCCCACCAGCAGTATAATTGCACGTACGTGCTGTGGGCTGTTAGAACTGCACGTACTTTTGCACCATCTTTACCCTTGCTCCCACCCGGACCTGATCCCACCCGGATATGATCCCATTTGGCACCCTGCTCCCACCCACAAGGTGCAGAAATATAATCAGCCCTCCGCAGGAGCCGCCGGAGGCCCACCTGGCACCTCGATCCCATTTGGTACCCATGCAGGCCATGCATATCTACAACAACTCCTGCTATACATATAACCGTATTGAATGTGCGCGCAGATTCGTTAGACTCGCACGTACGTGCAAGTTCTCCGGAGCCGAGTAGGGCCCCGTACTACTGTACGAGTAGATGGTATTTTCCCTTCCTGCCTCAAACCTTCCCAACCTCTTTCTATCCAGCTCAACCGACTGCACCGCCATGATACGTACTTGATAAACCTTTCCCGATCCCCTCTTTCAATCATGCCAACGATTCAATACCTCTCCACAAACCCCAGATTTCCTTCGTTCAATCTTCCACCTTTTGGTGTTGCTCACTTTGCGTAGAATCAAGCGTAGAAGAGAAGTAGCTTTTATTATTCCCGAGTAGAGATGGCTCCCGGATTCGAAAATTGGAACCGGTACCAGTACCGCCTTCGGTGGGATTTGACCAGCACCGTCCCGGGTTCCCGCGGTACTGGGTATCCCGGGTACCCGGGTACCCGGGTACCCGGGTTCCCGTACGTGTACCCGGGGTTACATGTACATTTTGTTCCACTCTTGTGTTCGAGCGGCATGAACGGTCCTCAGGCGGGGTGGTGAGGCGTGGTGAGGCGGAAGGTGGGAGGACAAGCCTTCATGTCTCTCAATGAATAAAAATGCGAAAGAACCCGGGTACCCGGGTACCCGGGAACCCGGGTACCCGGGATACCCAGTACCGCGGGTAATGAAAATGGAACCGGGACGGTACCGGTACCGACGGTTCCGGGTACCCGCCTCCGGGTACCCGGTTCCCACGAATCCGGGAGCCATCTCTATTCCGCTGGTAGCTGGTAGGGGTCTCGTGTGTGTATGGCGTGTTGTGTGAAGGTAGGTAGGGTATGCTGTGCATTGTGCGCTGTGCGCTGTCTATCGGGGGCTCCGTGGAGCGTAACTAATAACGGGTACCCGGGTACCCGGGAACCCGGGTTACCGGGGAATCCGGGAACCCGGGTACCCGGTATACCCAGTACCGCGGGTAATGAAAATGGAACCGGGACGGTACCGGTACCGACGGTTCCGGGTACCCGCCTCCGGGTACCCGGTTCCCACGAATCCGGGAGCCATCTCTATTCCCGAGCCAGATAGATGACATCTGACCAGGAAGGGCTTCAAGTATGGCCCTCCGATCCCTCCGATCGTATAATACCCCGAATACAAATAAATGCCATCCAAGTTATAGAAACCGGACCAATTACCTATATGAGGTAATTACGTAATTACCGGCCTTCCAAGCCCATACCATTACAATTAACAATTAATTGCATTGTCTGATCTGCTTCCTGCACTGCAGCGTAGTATATATCTCTGTGTCGTAGTTTTGTTACCACAGAACTTGTACCTCTCTAGGATGAAGAATCGGCACGGACACTGGGTGTTGGGTGTGCTCGATGTCGACGGGCAGAAAGGAAGGTCTAATGTGAAGAACACACACGCACCTCAATTATCGCATGCCTCATTCAGCCAACGTTTTAACCATATCATAGCCAACGACTTTATTTTGTTTTATTTTGCCGTGGTCGCTTTTTGCTTTTTCCGCCGTTGTTTTTTCTTGTCCTTCCGTATTTTCTTAGGTTTTCTTCGATTGTTTAGCTACAGCAGTACGTACATATGTATGTGTTCATTTTGTGTTTGTCGGTCTTTCGCGTGTGGCACGAAGACGAAACGGAATTGAGTAGGAAGCGCCGCGCATCCGTTGTATGGGTGGCGCCCAAGGGAATGGAGACGGAGGGGGGGGGGGTTCGTAGGGAAACCGCGGCTGACTAAAGCAGCAGGAACGAGACGGCAGACAAGGTAGCAAGGTACCAGACCGACTAGCTGGTAGAACCTGTCTGTACTACGGGTACAAACAAACCTGCCTCGGATGTGTACAAGGTGTTTTTGGTGTGCTTCGGTTGCCTATATTTTCCTTTCGTTCTTACTCTTGCTCTGTTTACATTGTTTTCATTTTACTCATTATTATAGTTCATGTTTCTGTCGCATCTCCACCGGGAGAAGCACGAAACTTTTTGTTTTGTCTTTTGTTTTCGTTCTTGTGTTTGTTTGCTGATCTGTTTCATTGAAATCATTTTTATTCTCTATTTTTCCCTTTTCGCTTTTTCTTTTCTTTTTTTTCCTTTCGCGCAACTGGGTTGCTAGCAGGGTAGAGGTTGGTCGTTGTCGTATGTGTGTGTTCTTCACATTAAACCTTCCTTTCTACCCGTCGACATCCAGCACACCCAGTGTCCGTGCCGATTCTTCATCCTAAAAAGGTACCAGTTCTGTGGTCACAAAACTACGACCCAGAGATACTACACTCAGTGCAGTAAGCAGAGCAGACAATGCAACGCCATATACGACAGGCAAGACCTACCCTGCTAGCAATCCAGGTGCATGCAAGAGAAAAAAAGAGAAAAAAGAAAAAAGCGAAAAGAAAAAATAATAAAAAGTAAATATACTGAAGCAAATCAATAATCAAGCAACCAAATAAAAAGCATGACAAAAAAAGAAAGAAAGTGTCGTGCTTCTCCCAGAGGAGATGCGACCTCCAATAAAAAACCAAATGAAATGAAAGAAAATAAAATGGACCGAAACAGCGCCAACAGAGCAAGACTGAGAACGACAGGATAGGACAGCCAGCCGGAGCACACCGAAGGCCAGCCGAGGCAGGTTTGTGCCCATAGTACAGGCAGGTTTTACCAGCTAGTCGGTCTGGCACCTACTCTGTTTGCCGTCTCTTTCCTGCTTTCGTCCGTCCTGGTTTCCCTATGACCCCCCCCACCCTCCGTCTCCCTTCCCTTGGGCGCCACCCATACAACGGGTACGTGGCACTCCCAACTCAATTCCGTTTCGTTCTCGTGTAACACACGAGAGTCCCGGAAAGAGAACGGGGAATGACAAAACCAAAATGAATACGTACGTAGCTAAGCCACCAAAGAAAGTCCTAGGACAAATACGGAAGGCGGAGAAACAAAGGCAAAAGCGATCACGGTAACATAAATAAGTGAAACAAAGTAAACGAAGCAAATGATGCGAGGGTTTGTAGCATCGCTGTCGTGCCCCCCTTGAGAAGCAACAACAGGCAATACAACAAGCAAAAAGAAAAATGAAAAAAAGAAAAATAAGAAAAAATATCAAACAAACAAACAAACAAAGGGAAAGAAAGACCACCAGAAACAGTGCCGCGTTCGAAGCGGCTACAGAGGTGCGCGGCACGGGTAGTCTAGGTGGGACTTACTAGTCAGCCTGGTACCTTGCTACCCTGTCGGCTGTTTCCCTCCTGCTCTCATCAGCCGCGGTTTCCGTACGACTGTTGCCCCCCCCCTTCCCATTCCCTTTTGCACCCCCCGCAACGGATGCGTGGCGCTGTCTACTCAGTTCCGCCTCTACCTTGTGCCACCGGATCATGAACTGTTCAGCCGCTTCGAGGACCCCCCTGTGCCACTTGCCCACTTTAGTTGCTGCAATGGTCCATACTGCGGTCTCTACTCCAAACACCAACGGGACCTGTGCCGTGGACCCCTTGGAGGCTTGAAACACCTTGAGGTCTTCAGCAAGGCATTTCTGCCAGGACTTTGGTTGTCCGCCCGGTCTGCGTCCCTCCCCACCCGTCATGTATGGCATTGCATTGTCTGTTCTGCTTACTGCATTGCAGTGTACCGTAGTATATTTGTTTCGAAGTTTTGTGACCATAGAAGAACTGGTATCTCTCTAGGATGAAGAATCGGCACAGATACTGCTGTGGGTGTGTGTGTGTTCTTCACATTAAACCTTCATTCCTACCCGTCGACAGGGTAGAAAGGAAGGTTTAATGTGAAGAACACACACCCAGTGTCCGTGCCGATTCTTTATTCTACAGAGGTGCCAGTTCTTCTGTGGTCACAAAACTACGACACAGATATACTATAATAGGCTGCAGTGCAGTAAGCAGGGCAGACAATGCAATGTCATATACGACAGGCAAGACCTACCTTGCTAGCAATCCAGGTGCATGAAAAGAAAAACATATTAAAAAGAAGAGAAAAAGCGAAAAGGAAAACATGAAAAAAAATAGGTGTGCTGGACGTCGACGGGTACAGCAGTACCGGCCCGCTCATAAGAAACCAGAAATCGGGCTTAGGGTGACTTTCTTATTTGAGAAACGGGTGTGTCCCACACTAACTTCAGTATAATAGCTGTCGACTTTCTTATTTCCCCCGTAATGTTTAGGCTGAGTTTCTTGTGGGGCACTTTCTTGCGAGAGGGCCGGTAGTGTAGAAAGGACGGTTTATTGTGAAGAACACACACACACTAACACACACACACTCTTCGGCCACACAAAAATAATGTTATGCAGTGCTGGTATTATGGGGAAAGAATGTAGATGTATATACAAGTATACCCATATGTAGTATGCGTATGATATGTGATACTACTACTCTGTTGTACAGCTGTGTGTCTGGTTTTTCACATTAAACTATCCCCGTCGACATCCAACACACCCAGTCAGTGTCTGTGCCGATTCTTCATCCTAGAGAGATACCAGTTCTTCTGTGGTCACAAAACTATGACACAGAGACTGCACAGTCACCCCTAAAACCTCCTAATGAAGGACGCGCGCTGGGTAGCGATCTACTCTTAGCGTGCCAGGTACACCGGGCTTTCATCACGCGATTCGAGCGTTTGGTGCACCAGCTAAAAGGTCGAGCAAGCAAGATTTTTCCAACTCACCTTGACAGTCTTGGGATCGAGGAACTTAAGTTGCAGGTCTTCCGACATTGTCCACCCGTCGAACACTATGTATGGTAGGGAGAGAGGATGTACAGTACGTAGGGTGGTGGCGGTTTCCTTAAGCTTTGGAGTTTCAGCAGGGGTGGGTCGAGTGCTGCGACGCTTCAACAAAACTGCCGGTGTTGCGCGCGGGATGTCTACGTCTACACATATGAAGGCACCAGAAAGGCCAGACCATATAATCGTGGAACTCCCAGGAGGAACGACGCGTACTACTGTGTGCAGGTTGCACCCAATGGATATGACGATTATATATCATTGGGGTCTCTCTCAGAAATTCTGGTAAGGAATTTTTCAAAGGTATGTTCGGTAGGGTACGTACCGAAGTATACCGGCGGTATTTTCTCGGTAAATACCGGTACCCGACACTTCGGTAAGTTCGGTAAAAAAACAATACCGGTACCCGACACTTCGGTAAGTTCGGTATTTTTCCAATACCGGTACCTGACACTTCGGTAAGTTCGGTACGCCCACCCAAATATACCCCAGGTACCGGTATACCCTTGACAGCAATACCGGGGGTACCGGTATTTGTTCGGTACGATACCGGGACATCGGGTGTATGGTAAAGCAACACTGATACATGATGATGTCATAATATGGCCTTTTGTCGGGATGTAATGTATAGCAAAATATGATGTTATTCAATACAATCCAATCTTACTAATAGTTTTATATGTTTTAGAAGATGGCGGTTTATCTTCGAAAAACTTTTTTTTTTTACTTTATGTATATTATCCTGTCTCTACCTACAACAATTACATTTAGTTTTTTAGTTCCATATCCCATGTTGTTTTATCGCGCAATTTTCATAATTTCTAGATTATCCATTTTTTCTTGGAAACTAAAGTTTTTTCTATCAGTTTTAAAATTTCTGGAAATGTTTACTGTTTTTCCTGTTTTTTTTTCTTGGAAAAAGGATAGGGAAATTTGGGAGAAAGCTCTCCGATAAGAAAGACATTTTCATAGCACACCTTCCCCCCCATAGCACATCGATATGTGGTCCGCACCGCCCTGCGTTCTATTACCAAAAATCACGGGTAGACTGGACTGGTCGGTACATCATGAGCACCAGCAACAGCAGCCATGAAGACCACCCGGATCGTGATCATGATCACGGGTCACCAACAGGCTCGCCCGCGGCATGCAGCGCGAGAAAGCTCCTGCGCAACAAACGCAAGATCCAGAAGTGCTCGACGTGTCGGGTACAAGCGTTCCCGCAATCACACCTGCTGCGATCTACAAGCTCTCAGGGGAGGTGCACCAAGCAGACGAGGACACATGGTCACCAAAGCCGTCGACGACTTCGTGGTGACCCATGGATTTCGACGGGAAGGCGCCCGTGAGGACTCGTTCACATGTACTCGCTGGGGGTCTTCGTGAGGCCAACAGACAAGAACGACAAGCGCTGCAAACACTTCTGTCAGCAGCAAAAAGTGCAGTTCGTCAAAGGCGGTGATCCCGTGCGCGAGAGGCGAACGCAACAACGTCAACACGCACCACGAGAACACCACGACGTGAGAGAGCCGGCTGGCGCCCTCCAGGCAAAAAAACAGAGGAACTGGGAAAGCACCATCATGCAGAGCCTAGAGGCGAGCAAGACTTTTGGTGATGGTGTCAATAGGTGAGTAAAATAAGCTATCAATAGGCGACTACGTTGAAAATTCAGATCGAAATATAGTTGTTTTGATCGTATAAATAGTGCGTAGAGACACTGCTTGCTGTTGCTGTGTTCCATGCTACATGCCACATCGCTTGTTTCACTGATCTTGGATCTTTGATTTTGATGCTTCAGGTATTTTTTACCAGGTATGCATGTTATGACACTATTAATATTAATTTGCTGAATTAAATATATATTATATGTATGCCTGGTAGCAGTCGTACACAGTACGTACCTATTTTGTGTGTACAACAGAACAGTGTACTCGTAGTGTTAATAGTGGCAGAGTAGAGTACTCGAATACGTATACCGATACACGACAAGTGTATACTATTAATATTAATCTGGTACTATATATTACTACTGATTGATATGCACGATGTACTGTACACAGTTCAAGAACGACGAAACGGAGAGCCTCACCCTTCGCGTGTGTGGAGGCCCTGTGTGGCGTGCCTTGATTTACTGAGCTTGGATGTTTGATTGTGGTGTTGTATGTATTTTGTGTGTGTGTACTCGCATACGTTCGTCCGTATAATACACGTTTGAAGAACGACGAAAATAATACCAAACCCGCCGTCCACGCTTCGTGTTTTGAAGACGCCTAGGCGCCTGCGTGCCATGGCTTGTTAGAATTAAGAGGATCTTGGCCTTAATCGCTAATCTTGCTTTTTTTCGTGCTCCACACACATACAGACAAAGGGGGGGCTCCGTCTCGTCGTATTCGAAGCGTGTATCGTACGAACACACTCCACTACGACACAAACAATATGCAATCTCAGATCTTGCAATACATTTATTTTGTAATATTAATATTACATACGACTACTCGTACCTGGTAGTATAGCCATTGATACCACACCTGAAGCACCACAAAACCAAAGATCCAAGATCATCAGTAAAACAAGCCATAGCACGCAAGCAGCATCTCCAATCTCCACGCACACGAAGAGGGAAGGGCGGGCTTTTTGCTCCGTTTCGTCGTTTTCGAAACGTGTAACTATTTATTTACGTTAGTACACACATACTACATGTGTGCCCTTTCGCAAAAATAAACCGTTCTCTCTATACAGCCGTCGTCATCCAGACTAATAACTCATGTCGTGTCGATTTCTTGTTCTTCATCCTAGAGAGTGGTACACGTTTTTTGTTTTTTTTAGTGTGGGTCTACAAATCCACGACACAGATATTATACCTCGAATACATGTATACGTTACACGTACTACAATCGTATCTTGTTACTGTTGCTGTATTACACTCGAGTGCAGAAAAAATGCAAAATGCCCGAGAGTAACTGACGTTCTTTTTCCCCTGCTTCTGCTCTGCTTGCCGTTGTTTCATTTGTTTTTTTCAGGGTTCGGGAGCTCATCGCCGCCAAGATTGTGCACGAGAAGTTCCTGCCATTCTACCACTTCTTCTCTGACAAGATGTAGGCGGAGTTGGCGTGTGTGCTCACTGCTGACAGCACGAGTTTCCGGTGCTCTCTCCTCGGTGCATCAAGCACCTACTACTGGTTGGTGGAGCTGTACGTCGCGACGACAACGGTGAGAATTCCCGTGGTTATCCGGGGGCACCCAGCACAGCCACAGTGTTCGTGCCAATTCTTCATCCTCGTCCTATTAACAATTTATATAGAGATGAAATATATAGAGATGCAAGGCCTAAATAAAGCCGGCGGTCACAAACCGAAAACTACCTGTGGTACGACATATGATATGTTTAATATTTATTCATTCTTTATTCCTTTTATTATATATTTTGCACGTCTGTCTCTTTCCCTGTGTGTTACAAGGCTTACCCTGGGCTGGGTAATCGATCGATATTTTACCACTATAGCTCAGCAGGTAATACCCTCACATGTGTATATCATATATCGTAGTGTATATCATAGTCGTAACTCAGATCCGGGGTCGCAAAACAGGATCTTCTCCCTCCTCCCCACTATTAATAGTACGAGCATAAATACTACCTGGTACTGTAGTATATATTATTATTCTTATTAGTGTATATTTCAAGTTGATATGATATTATAATACTCTGTACTCCCTTCTTCCCCTCGCTGCCTCGGCAAGGTTTTTGCTTTGGCATGGCCCATAGCGAGGGGGGGGGTCTTTCTAGCGAGCAAGGCTAGACTCACCCTCAAGCGGACCGATACCTTCTTGCTGCTGCGCACCCGCCGCGAAGCGTGTGCAGCGGTAGAGTTGGATCGGCACTGGTGCGTCAGGCGCAAAAGTCCAGATGCAGGGCCTTTTGGCCGTCGGTGTAGACAGCAATGTCCATCTCACTTTTGTGCGCGGAGGCAGACGCCATCAGAAAGGTGGACGGACACTACGTACACAGCCCTAGGTATGTTTGCTAAATGGAGCTGTACTGCCTCAGTAACCTGGCTTCGCCATCAAAGGAGGAGGGAGCGTGTGGCGACGAGCTGGAGCCTCAGGGCAGGTTGACCCCTTCAGCGCGAGAAATTTTATTTTCCAGACCAAGCACCCTGAGTGCAACGAGAGAGAAAGCGAGGAGCCGACTGGGAAGGACAGCAACGAGAGCGTGTACGGACGGAGCGGGTCGAGTGTGGTCGTGCTAGGACTGGCCGAGCGGCCACCGGAGCGGCGCGCCTGAGCAGCAGCACAGCAGCGCGCCGGCGCAGCAGCACAGCAGCGCACAGGAGAAGCGATCCGGAGCACGGACGACATCGACCCGTGACGGACGAACATTTCTGTTTTTCTGTTGACAAATTCTTCGCTTTTTCCCCCGAATGTTGTTGTTGGGTCGGTGTGGATGACGTCACTGGTTTTGTAGAGAGACGCGGCAGAGATGGCGCGGACACCCCGGGTGCCTTCATTGTGTGCCTGATCGTGGAAGACCCCTTCAATGTGGAACGATTCCTAATCAGTGTCGATGTTTATAATGCTGTGCCTAACACAGACCGTTCAGGATAGATTCGGGTAATTGTCAATGGACATGATGGCTTTGGTTGGCTGTTCTTTTTCACTGTGTGCCCGCGGACTGTCATTCTGGCAGCACTTCAGACAGCAGCTGCGTGCTCCATCTTGTTCCCACGCCTACCGTTTG